>JALPQD010000146.1:3785289-4352956 GCA_023101885.1 Typhlomys cinereus
TCTTAGCCCAAAGGTTGTTTTTTTTGCCTGAGGTGGGGTGAGAGACAGGGCTTCAAGTAATCATAGCTGAGGATAACCTTGAACTTCTAATTTTCCTACATATCTCAGCTCCCCAGTGCTGCAATTGCAGGTATATGCCTCCGCACCTGGTTTTATGTGGTATTGGGGGCTGAATTCAGGGCTTTGTGTGTGCTAGGTAGACACTCTACCAACTGAACCCCACTTCCAGTTTCTCAAGACTAGTGCTGATCCTTCCCTAGAAACTCTGCCTTCAATGTGACAATTTTCAGTCTTTTTAACTGGTGAACTCAGCAGTTGCTGCAATTTTCTGTTGCCTCCACTAGCACATTTATTGATAGGATACTTTGTGGGTTTTTTTTTTTTTTTGGTGCTTAATTTTTCTGTAGTTTGGATATCCTTGATATGAATCCCCTGCTTCATGTGGAGTTGGTAAGGAGCTTTTGCCCTTCACGTGGAGCTTGCCTTTGAAACCACACAATTGTCATTTATGAAGTTATTGCAGTATATTGTATATAGAAAACTTAGAATCCTTTGTGTGAATTCAAATGATTAGAATATACTGGTTTTTCTTTGGCTGTGCAGAAACTTTTTAATTCCTTGGAATCCCATTTATTAAATCTAGGGACATACTGGATTCCTGATTAGAGAATTTTTACTGTGTCTACACCCTGTTGTGTTTTCTCTTTGTTTTTCATGAGCTATGTCAGCACTTCAGAACTTATATAAAGATCTTTGATCCATTTTGTACTTTTGTCTGTGGTAAGAGAGATGGACTTTTTTTTTTTTTTTACTACATGAGAAATTCGAGATTTTGCAGCCTCATTTTTTTGACAAGATTGTCTTTTTTCCACCATGTTTTGAATAACTTGCTCAAAAATTAGGTGGCTAACACCACATGGGTATATTTCTGGGTCTTCTTTTATAGTCCACTGGCATAGATTTTTTTAAAAATCTTTTTTGTACATCTCATACTTTTATTATTTGAAAGATTAGCCATCTTTATTTCTAAAGTATGATCTTTACTTGAACATCTTAAACCTTCTTCAGTTGCTAACTTTGTAACACTGATTATCTTTTTTTAATATTTAAAGTGTTTATTAATTTTACATGTTTAAAATCAAATGTACAAAATTGACTTTTGGCATACTTGTATTTTTTTATACCTTTTTTATTATTATTTCAGCTCATACAAACTTAATAGGTACCCAAGTTCCCTCCCTCCTCCTCCTCCCCCCCGAACCCCCTGTTCCCTCTCCCCTCACCCCTCCCTCCCCATCCCCCAGTGCCTCCCCCCCAATTCCCGGAGAATCCTTTAATGTTCATGCCTGACTCTCCTCTGGGCCCTCCTCTCCGGTGACGTACAAGGACCCAGTGGCATTTCCCTGAACCTTTTCCTGTGTTCCCCTTAAGCATAGGAACACTGCTGTGGCTGCCAATCCCTTGCCTCCAAGGATCTTGGTAACACTGATTATCTTTACCTGTCTCTTTTTGTGTCAGATTCATCCTAGTTTCTGTGAGTCTGACCTAATTGGGGATGGGTATTGCTATACTTCTAGCATCACTCTTTTTGCCAAGGATTGTTTTGGGTACTTGGCGTTTTTGTACTTTCATATGAATTTGAGTATTGTTTATTCCAGCTCTGTGATAACTACCATTAATTTTTTTCTATGTATGTGGTGTGTGTGTCCATGTTTGCTTGTGTGTAGAGATGTGTGTATGGTACATGTGCACTTGTGTGGCAATGTTGATGTCAGGAGCCTTATTCAATCTCTCTCCATCTTACTCATTTAGACATGTCCCATGTCTCAGTTGAATCCAGAGCTTTCTGATAGAGCTACCTTTATTAGTCTGCTTTCTCTTACGATTACCCACCTTTGTCTTTCAAGTGTTAGAATTGCAGGCAGGCTGCCATGCCCACCTGAAATTTATTTGGATCTGAATTCCAGTCTTTGTGCTTGTACAAGTGTTTTAACCTCTCGGCCATCTCCCCAGCTTCTTTTTGAGATTTTGATGGAGATTTCATTTTATCTACCCTTGCTTTTAGTAATATAGCCATTTCTGTAATATTAATTAATTAATTAATTAATTAATTTTGGCAAATCCATAAGCATGGGAGATCTTCCTGTCTTTTAATGTCTTCTTTGGTTTCTTTCTTCAGTGCCTTAAAGTGATTATTGTAGACATCTTACCTGGATAGGTTTATTCCTCAGTATTATAATTTCTTGAAAGTATTATGAATAGTGTCTTCCTCCTGATTCCTTTCTTGATAATGTCATCATTGGTATATAGATTTGTGTGTGTGTGTGAGAGAGAGAGTGTGTGTGTGTATATGTATGTGTGTGTGTGTGTATAAAAGAGTACTATGTGGGTATGTGGAGGCCCAAGAGTGACTGGGAATCATTCTGGGTTGCTTCTACCTCCTTTTTGTTTCACCATGGAATTTCCCAGGCTCTACTGTCCACGGCCAGAAGTGCAGGCCACTGACATATCCATTTTTATGTTGGATTTAGGATCTGAACTCAGGTCCTTCTGCCTGTGAGCAAATTTCTTAATCCCTAAGCCATGTCTCTCCAGCCCTATTAGTATATAGAAAGCTGCAGATTTTGAATGCTGAGTTTTGTAGCTCTTAGTTTGCTGAAAATACTTATCAGTCTGAGAGTTGTCTGGCAGAATTTTTAGGGATATTTGTTTTTACTTACAGAGCCATATGGTCTGCATGGAAGGATATTTCCTTTTTTTTCTCTATTTGCATCTCTTTATTTATTACTTTTGCTTTTTTTCTGTGCTCAGACTTTAAGTATTTTAGTGAGTAAGAGTGGAGAGAGCAATAGAAAGGTCTTGACTCATTCCAGACCATAGAGAAAATGCTCCCAATTCTTTTCCATGCAGTATAATGTTGACTATCGGCATGTTGAATAACTTTTTCAAGGTGATGTATGCTTCCATTAGTACCAGTTTATTCAGAACTTTTCTTTTTGAGTGTGTGTGTGTGTGTGTGTGTGTGTGTACATGAGGGCACTTGAGACCCGCAGGTGACATTGGATATCATGCAGGATTGCTCTAACTTCTTATTGCTTTACTCTGGGATTTCCCAGCGGCCACCTTCTAGGGCTGGAACCATGTCCACCTGGCATTTTTACGAGGGATCTGGGAGCTGAACTCAGGCCCATCTGCTTGTGAGGCAAAGGCTTTAACTCCTGAACCATGTCTCCAGTCTTCTTCAGGATTTTTATCATGAAGGGTTGAATTTTGAAATGAAGATTTTTAATCCACTTGAAGTTAATCTATGTAAATGCTTATCAGATGGGTGTCAGTTATGCCAATACCATTAAAGGTCTTCACTGAATAATGGAAATGCCACTTTTGCCACATACTAATATTTATTTGGATTTTTACTTAATATAACTTAATTATTGGCTATCTTCAAGTCAACCTAATTGTTCATAATTGTTTTACAAAAGTTTTAGGGTCTAGTTCAGTTTCTAATTATTCCTTTCTCCTTATTTTCTCTCTTTTAAAACATTTGTTGGTATTTTACTCATTTATTGATTCCTACTTGTTTAATCATATGAAATATATGATCTTTAAATATTTTCAAATATGACCCGGTTAGGATGGATGTTAAAGAAACTTTACCTAATCTTTTGAGATAAAGTTCACATGCTAATGATCATTAAATTAGGATTATGGTATGTTCATCTCTCAATTAATCATTTGGAGCTTGATTTTAGAACTTCAGAATAGTCCCTTAGAGTTGATTTTAGTATGTAACATGCACAATTTACATTTCTCTTTCTCATAACAATGTAAGCAGGAAGGATTGCTGCTGCACCTCCGGGTTGCTGTGGCTACACTGCAGCCCACCATACCAAACTGCAATCCTTTGCAGAGTCAGGGAGAGGAAATGGAATTCATTTATCTGGAAAAAAACGCTTGGGTCTCTGATTCCTAATGGAATGTTAGTTTTGCCCAAGGACTGCAGAAGGCCAACTTTTGATGTGTATTTGTTGGAAGAAGAATGAATTTCTTCCACATAATTCCCTTTCAGTAGGATTCAGCTGGGTATTTCCTGTCTGGTTGAACTGATTTTTTTGAAGTACATTTATTAAAAAACTGCATATTCTATTTATTTATCAGCTATTAGTAGTTGGAAATAAAGGCATTTTCCTACTCTCTAAATGTATGCTAGAAGCTTAGCTTCAAAAGTCCAAAATGATATAAATGGCTTACTGTTACTTTGCTCATGGGATCCCATTCACCTCTTTTCATCAGGTTCACAAGAGGCAACAGTGGCTGTGATATTCAAAGGTGACAGGGGCTTTTACAACCAGGAAATGAAACTCTCCCTGGGAAAGCCATTACCATGCATGGAATCTTTCCTTCCCTTTTACTTTCAGCAGATGGAAGAAGAGAAGAATTTTTTTTTCTTTCACTGAGCAGTTACATTTGTGGAGAAGCATCCATGCTGCTTCCTTTTATCTCAAGCTATGACTCTTAAATTGTAAGTAACCACGTGGTTACAAAAGATTCCTAAGTAAGTCTTCTTTACTGTCAGATATATAAGGATTTACATTGCTTTTTGCAGGGATGTTCTTTCGGTATGTGTGGAACAAACCGCATATATAGAATTTTATGGACTAATTTAAGCAACATGGGGGAAATGCCCAGACCTTCCTGGCTATAAGCCCTCATTTATTATAATAGCAACAATAACCGTTACTTTCACTGAAATCTCATTTTCTTTTCTCCATAATCATGAATTTGTCAGCATCTTTACTGGTGCCTTTTTCTTAACGTCTTAAATGATTGAGGACTAGAGTTGGTGGAGCATCTCTGTATTTAATTAAAATAGTTGTTTTATGAGACTGAGAGCTTGGAGTTAGGCTGTTGTCTGCTGTCCTTAAGGGATTCTTTTCTGTTTCATGCAAAGCAAAATCCAGCTCAAAACATTTGATTCTTTTTTCTTGGGAAAGAGCATTAACTTTGTATTCATAAATTAATGGTAGCCTTGAATTGGAAAACCAAGAACAGTTATGCCTGCTCTCTTTCCTACACTCGCATACTCTCTCTCTCTCTCTCTCTCTCTCTCTCTCTCTCCTTATCTCCCTTCTTCAATTTAATGGATAAACACCTTTGTTAAAAGTATCTCTTACATTCATGTCACTTGATAAATTCTATTTATGAGGGCATTGCATTCTAATTATAGTCAGAAAACTCTGACTTAGAAGACTCAAGTCCTCAAGTTATTAACGATTCAAGCAAGACCTCCATTAAGGAGTGTAAAAATTCGCTGAAATAAGTTCAAAACCTGGGATCAGTTATCTTGTCTTTATTGTGGGTCATGTAGCTGATGGAATATCTTTGGTCTTGATCCAGCAGATAGTGTCTCGAGAAGAATTTAAAGCATACTATAATCAATGCTTACCTACGCGTGTCCAGCTGCTTAACCAAGAGACAGAGTTATCCTTTTCAGAAATATCCTAGCCAGCTGCTATTCTGAAACCAAATCCTACATGATATATTATTTCCCAAGATGCTTAGTTTGTTTTATTATCCAGAGTTAAACCCTTTCATATGCCTCCTGAGATACTAACTGGCTGGAAAGTACAAGAAACGAATGCATGTAACAAATCCCTTATTTCAAACATGAGGAGAGAACATACAATTCTGATTTGTAGGAAAATCTGATTTTCTTTACCCAACTAAACTCAGGTTTGAAGAGCCATGCAATTGTCATGTTTTCAGGAAATCCTCACGTGTCTTCCTGAACCCCATGTGGATCCTCCACAGGCTACCCAGGCTCTGACCCAGGAGTGATCCGATGACTTGTCATGATTTGGCCTCACCCCGTCTTTTGGTGTCCAAATACAACCCCCAAATACATGAAATTGAGTCTTCTAGTTATTTCCCTTCAACAAGTGTCCCCAGAGAAATTGAAAGTTCTTTATTTCAGTTTGATCATGAAATTTCACATTTTAATAATCTTGAAATCTACAGGTTTTGTTCAATTGCAATTCTGTTTTCATGATGGATAATCATTATTACTTTTTGTGAGCTCTAGGAAACAGAATTACGAAGGTAGAGGTGTGGGACTGATGGAGTAGGGTATTCTGAATGGAAAACCCAAGGACCTCAATTGGTCTGGAACATGACATCTATAGGCATGGTTATGTGATAGATCTACAGGCTGCCTTCCCCTGAAGTGGGTCCAGGCAGACGGGAATAGGAATTAAGGTTCTTTTGTTGTTGTTGTGTTGATCGCCATGAGTAAGTTAAGGAAAAGCCACAGAACACTTTTCAGTTGTCTACAACTATTGCATTAGTTTGCTAACAATAAGATAACATCACAGATTGTATAACTTAAACAACAGAAATTTATTTTCTCGTTCTGGAGTCTGGAAGTCCAAGACCAAGGTGTTAGCAGGTTAGTATCTTGTAAGGTCTGTCTCCTTGACCTGCCTTCTCACTGGTTCTCACTTGAATGTCCCAAAATGAAGGTTCTTGTACACTTGAGCTCCTCTCTGCAGGAGTTGCTTCTCTGGGATTTGAAATTCCTGTTGTGACCCCAGAGGCCAATGGATAGTGAAGACTTTTCTGTTTTGAAGAATCTAAATGCGAAAAGTAGATATTTTGTGGAGAATAATCTCCAGTGTTGTAGGTATAGAGTGAAATGTAAGAAAAATTGCAGGGAAACTGGAGTTCCCTTTTATGCCTCCTCTCCATTAACACCCAAATCATTTCCATATTGAAAATATTTTTAAAAATTGACAGAAAAATCATAGCTATCTATGTTTATAGTATCATAATTTGAATATGTGTGTGTATATATATATCATGTGAATAAAGAAGATGTGATGCAGAATGCTGGTTTTGTGCCTAGCATTTCATCAGCAATGATACTCACTGGGTTAGAGATGCTTGGGTCTGAAGAAGTCACCTTACATTTAAGATATCAACAAAGGGCAACAGATTTCTGCCTTTCTTACTTTGTCCCTCTTTCTATTTTTTTTCATTCTTTTCAATCAAATTTTGCCAAAATATTATTGGAATTCTAGATGTTAAGGACTAGAGGAATGAGAAGCGGGAGGAGGATGGCTAAAGAAAGAAGAAGGAAGGAAGCCTAAAAATAAATTCCTGCTGTTTTATGTGGTGGGAAAAACAAAAGTTCCTAAGTAACGGATAGCTAACTGTCAGTAAGTAGCTCCTCGGAGAGCAGCTGAACCTCACGAGCCCCCTCCCAACCATAAGGGAATGCTGGGAGGGCCTGGTTTTATACAGTGGCCACAGTTGCCCTGATGATTACTTTCATTAGCATTTTACCATTAATTGACTTTTAAACCAGTCAAAAAATTTCTCTGCCCTAACTATTTTTTCAGTTATAAATTCTTCATTGCTTATATCCTGTTTCACTTTGGTTACTTAGATAGAGCAAATATCTATTGTAGTTTTGGGGTTATGTTACATGTCAATGATAAAAAACTTGATTTTTGGAGATTCTTAATATCATTATCAAGCAAATGAATGTTAGGAAAGTGGATGTACTCACTTTGCATTTTTAATATTCTATTTTAAATTTCCAAGTTTAAATGTCCATTGCACATGAAATAACACTTTTGATATTCCAGTCACACTTTATGTTATGATGTCACAATAGATATACATATATATTTAGAATCTATTAATTATTTTATATGTGGTTATTTTTAGTATTTTCATTTTTGATATTGGTATACAAGATTATGTAATCTCCTCTGCAATAATAGTAAAACTTTTATTTATGCATATGTTTATTTTTACTAGTGAGCAATATACTTTCTTACTGTAATGTGTTGCTATTTAGTATAATTTCATTTCAACTTGAAGAACTGTGTATAACATTTCTTTTTTTTTTTTTTAGTACTGGGGATAACATTTCTTCTTTTTCATTCAGTACTGGGATTGAACCTAGGAATTTGTGCATACTAGCCAAATACTCTACTACTGAGCTGTTTCTTATAAGGTCAGAAAAGTGATGATAAATTTCCTAAACTTTTGTCTGGGAATGGTTTTGTCATTGCTTTGTCATTGAGGTCAGGGAATCAGAACCTGGTTCTTTTGCTTGGGTAGCAAGTATTTTAACACTTAACCATTTCATCAGCCCTTAAGTGACTGCTCTAAAGCACACTAGGTCCAGTCTGCTAGGAAGCTCCTGGCTAAGTTTGGGACTATAGACCTAACGACTTTTTTCTCTTCCCAGGATGCAGGGAGCTGTCCCTAATCGGATGGAACTGCAGCAGTCACTACATTTCCTTAACTACTCTAAGTGAGTAGTCTCATATTCACTCTCCCTTCAGGAGGTTTACATAGCTTCTCTTTCTGTCAAAGGAAATTTGTCCATCAGGTTGAGTTGGTTTATTGGAGAGGAACAGATCAGGACTTCCTGTTCCACCATCCTGCCCATGTCACTTACACATCATTCATGTAGAAAGTGTTTTCATGGCCTGGACTCATGGCTGAGGATTACAGACAGCCTTTGCCTCACAAATCAAGGGACCTGAATGCACCCCAGATCCCATGTGAAAATGCCAGGCAGATGTGGCAGTATCCTGCAATTCTAACCCTGAAAGGCAGAGCCTGGGAAACATAGAGCAAAGGAGTGAAGAAGTAGAGGAATTCATTACGTTCCTTGAAACCCCACCGGCACACACATTGAAATGCCTTCTTGTGTACACATACACACACACACACACACACACACACACACACACAGAAATTAGTTGAATAGACTGTCTACTAAACTTAGTGAGGTAATAACATTAAAAAATGAAGTCCCAGGTACAAAATAAACTTAGATACATAATCCATTATGTATCTAATAACAACAAATACAAGGGAGTTTATATTTATTATTCTTTTTAAATTTATGTGTTTGAATGTGTAGTATTTCACAGTAATACCAAATGGAAAGGCAAGTTATTGACACACAGCCATGGAAAGAATAACGACATTGGACTCAAAGACTGGGATATATGTCCTGGTGCTGATTTTTAATAGATGTGAAATCTTGATAGCTCTTCTTTTTCTCTGGCCGTTTTTTTATTATGCTCTAAATAATGCTATTGACAAATAGCTTAGAGCCTTTCAGTAGCAAATAACAGAAAAAGTACTGTTTTGCATATATTTGTTTCTTAACAAGTGATGCTTCTGTAGTCTTTAGTCTGAAGACTGTGACACACATGACCTTCAAGAGGCTTAAGATTTGCATCCCAGGCTGATGTGCTTGTTAGACTGTACACTTGTGTGGAGGGTTAGCTCACCTGCATTGTAGGCCCAATACTCACAGAGACATGGTCTGTACAACATGCTTACAAACACAAGGCCCTTCAAATATTGGCTGGACATCCTGGGTCTACATTTGTCATCCACTGTCACTGAGTATATAGGAACACGTGACACCTAGTTTTGGTCCTTTTCCCTTTTTCAGTCTATTTAAAATTTTTCATTTCCTCTTATTTCTAGTTTATATTACCCAGTTTTGTACAATAGGATCACTCTATTGTAGAATAAAGCAAGATACTAAGGAACAGATACATATATATTAGATATAATTATTACTGTTTTTAAATTATATATAATGAAGGAAAAATGTGGTAAGTTCTAGAATCCAAATTTATTCCATGTACTGTGCCTCACTTGGGGGCTGATCAGTTGGTTGTATTTCCAAATGAAGAATAATTCAATGTGCACTGAATTTTTTTCCCCTTGGAAACACTGCATGCCTAATTTGTGAAAGACTGAGCCAACATTACCAAAATCTATGTATGCATATTTATAACAGAAAGCTTGAAACATATCCTTTATTAAACCAATTAGCACTTGATAATCTCAGTGCTAATTTTCAATTTTCTAACTATGCAAAAGAAGAAACTTGACCCAACAGGCCCGCAGTGACTCTTTCCAGCTCTTCGCAGCATCATACGATTCTAGAGATCGTTGCTTATGAGCATCTGGAATGGATTGCTACAGGAGAGTTGGGGCTGTCTCTGAGGTATTGCTTTCTTCAGGGCTACTATTTTAGGAACTGTGATGTGTGGGCAAATAATGTTTAAATTTCAGTTTTGTATGGAATCACTTATGGGTTTAGTGATTTCTTTCAGATGGCTATTAGATGAAAATCTATTTAGAGTGGCATTTTTCTCTCCACAACCCTCTTTTCTGTCTGTATTGTTTATGACAATGTTATGTTAGCAAAGAGCAAAGAATTTTTTATTTGTGAGAGATTGTACTAGCGACCTTAGTTCTTAGAAATCCCAATTCTTAGAAATGGAAGTCCCTGAATAAACTAAAACAGACTCCAGGGATGTAAGTAACACACACACACACACACACACACACACACACACACACACACATGCGCGTGCACACACACACACACACAAATACACACACACGCAGAGCGCACATCTGATGGGACTGGAGACTAGAGGTAGCAAGGGAATCAGCACGAGGAAAGAAAATAAAGCGTAGTGATTTAGTTTCCTTGCACATTGCTTCAACCACACATCTAGCCAAAGCAACTCAGGGGAAAAGGGTTCAACTGACTCTTAGTTCCAGTTACAGTCCATCAGTGGGTGAAATCACAGAGGCAGGAGCATAAAGCAGCTGCTCCCATCACACTTGGCAAGAGCAGACGGTGATGAATCAGTGCACGGTCAGTCCAGGACCTCAAGCCCACTTTTAGGTGGATCTTCCCACATCAACTGATGCAAAGCAGACAAATCTCAAAGGCCTGCACAGAGACAAGTCTTAATCTAGAGAATTCCTCCTGCGTGTGTCCTGAGGCATCTTCCTAGGTACCAAAAAGCAGCCTTGTTTCTACAAACGCATGGAAATCCCAACCGTCAGTCAGTCAGAGGTTTCTCAGTCCTTGTTTCACACTAGTGCATTCTGGGCTTAACCTGACTTCAGCAGCGCCTTCTCCCTGTGTCCCAGCCTCTCACGCATCTGTATTCTGAGAATTTTAGGAGTCCTCGGTTCCACTTCCAGCCAGTAGCTCTAGTTTTGAAATTCTGTTTTCATTTCTAGTCCTGTGTTTTGTCTCTCCTCTGGTTTTCAATCTAATCTGACATGAAGCAATCACATCTCTCTTAGAGATTCCCAAAAGTGCTAATCACAATCAGGTGTAATATATCAGATTTGGATACTCATGGGTTTTAGATTTGTCATTGATTGAGTTTTTTCTTTTTCCTTAGAAACACAATTGCTTTATCGGCAAAAGATTAAAGCTGCCTCTCTGCCAAATTGTTCTGGTGACTGATGCTTATGCAAATGAAATGCAGATTCTGATGATCAGTCTATACCAAATGACCAGAGGTTATTTTTATTTGGCAATGACTGAGAAAATAGACAGCCATTGTTTCCGGCTCCCTAGACCTCTTGTTACTTAAATTTTGTTATAAGAGGGGCACACATAAGGATTAATGGTGAATTTTTGGACAAAAAAAAAAAAAGGAATTGAGTAGCCTGTATTTAAAGCAATACCCAGGTTCATAGCTGCACACAGGATATGGGGAAACTGCAGTGGATACGGGCAGCAGCAGCATTGTGTGCTGTGGGTGAAGGTAGCACTGAGGATCCTTCATTTTTGATGCTGATTCTTTTTTACGGCTCTCTGAACTCCTGCACTATCCTTAAAAACTTCTTTTAACAAAACTACTACCACCCCAGGCTCATTTTCACCTGTCTCCAGCTGGGATGTCTGTCTCTGTAGGAAAGGCACGAAAGGAGAGCTTCCATGTGTGGTTTGTCGGATAACAAAAACTGTCACAGAACAGCTAATCTTGTATGTATACAAGAAAATGTAGGCTTAATGCTATTGCATAGTCACCATACATTCAGTTAACCCTATAGTTGCTTATCAATCTGCTTGCTAATGATCCCATAACACCAAGCCAGTGCCTATGAGCTTCCTTTCAAAACAGTTTATGCAGTTTTCTTTTTCCTCATGTAAATCACCAACTTTTCTTTGGTTGTTTTGGAGGGTCTTCTTTCCTGTGAGCACACATTCTGCATCATCATACCGTGCTTGCTATTCCCTAGATAAAAATCTGTTTGAATTTGAAAACACATGTACACACACACACACACATACAAACACATGCTCATGCACACACATATGCATGCATATACACACGTGCACACATATAACATTTAAGTAAGGATACCAACAGTGCAAGTTATTCCTACTTTGCTCTTAAGTTTTAGAAAAAAATAACAAGAAAATATAGCAAGAGAGAAGATACTTGTTTCTTTTAGGAAAAAAAAACATTTAACAAACAGTAAACTGGTATGATTATTTTTTGAGAGCACACTTTATTTATTCTACCTTATGAGAATATTTGTAAGTACATTTTTAGTGGGGCAAGTCTTTCAAAAAAACAATCTTTTTGCTTTTCTTCATTTTCCTAATTTCAAAAAATTGAAGTGGAGGCTGCATTTAGACAGCCACTATTGAATATTTGTGGAATTCTGAGAGTTTTAAGAGGATCATCCCATGAATTAAAGAAATAGTTCACAGATTATAAATAATTGGTTTCATCAATTCTAAGAAAGGCAAACCTCACATAAAGGGATAGAATCCATAAAACTTCCTTATTTTAGAGTCTCTGATATCTGATGCCTGAATCTCTGATTGGATATAAGTATCAAACAATGATTTCCTCACTTTCCCCCTGCCAGAGTAATGACCTGTCCAATATTAGTCATGTTATATATAGCAGGTGTCCTGAAATATGCTTATGAAACATTTTCTCTTCTTACTTATTTTAATTTAGTTTTAAAAGAAGGTCTTGCTATATTAATCAAACTGGCTCCAAACTCTCAGGTAGGTAGTTTTATGGTCATGTGGCAGCTCACATCGACGAACACTGTGGTCTTATCAAGCACTAAACAGAGAAAGAGTTAAGAACAGGAACATAATTGTGCTATTTTTGTCAATCATGTGGTCTTTCCCAAGATTTCAATACTTTAGATTTTAGCGTACTTTTTTCTTGAAATTTTAAAATTTAATTCACTTAAAATTACAATGGGTTTTTGTTGCTCTGTCCTCCTCCATTACTCTACCTCATCCCTCCTTCTTTTTAAAATCTTCTTCCAAAGATCCCTGTTTCCTTTCCTGTGTTATGTGTCCCACTAAGTCCAATAAGGGATTCCCATTCTTGAGCATGTCTGGATATCACTAAAGGATAGGCAATGGGGGTAGCATTGATCCACAAGGGACCACTTCCTCTGGGCAGCTTTGACCATCAGCGATTACTTTTTGAGGGATAGAGGAATCTGACTTCCTTGGTTCTTCTTTGTGCTGTAGCATTGTGAC
Source organism: Typhlomys cinereus (assembly GCA_023101885.1). Taxonomy (NCBI): domain Eukaryota; kingdom Metazoa; phylum Chordata; class Mammalia; order Rodentia; family Platacanthomyidae; genus Typhlomys; species Typhlomys cinereus. Next base: position 3,798,665 of record JALPQD010000146.1, read on the forward strand.
TAATATTGCATAGAAATTGTGCAGGTGGACTTGCCTGTATGTTGCTCATGACTGCGTTATTTTTATGTTTCGTGGGTACTGTATGTTGGTGTTCCTCTTCCTGATCTGGTTCTGACATTCTTTCCGTCTCCTCCCTATGGTGTGCTCTGGACTTTGGCATGGGAAGACAGGCCACATTTGGGTGTTCTGTTTATGGGCAAATACACCTTTGGTTGCTTGTTTGCTTTCCTTGAACTTTTTGTGGTTCTCTGTATTAACTAATTTCCATTAAGAGAAGTCTTTTTGGTTGAATGATGAGAGCTGCATCTGTGGGCTTAGACACAAGTGTTTGGAAAGTAGTACATTATTATGTCTGCTTAGCAAGACATTAGTCATGGATTTTCCTCTAAAGTCCGGGCCCTCCTCAACGAAGACTCTTGGCCAGGCTTACAGTAGACAGGAATGATTTTCCTCCTAATGGCAGAGACTTAAATCCAATCAGAGAGGAGTTGGTTGCTCCAATACAATTCATGCCACTATTGCACCAAAATAATCTTCTGTCATGGTTGAAGGTCTCAGAATTCCTAGCTGGTCAAACATACAAATTTATGTAGTAAATTATCTAGTAATTTTTCCTTAGCATGAATAATAAAAGATGTTTTGACCTATAATATCACCTAACTCTATAACTAGCTCTAGAAACCCCCCAAAAATATGTACATCAAAACCCTATAAAATATGGGGAAATTTTAGGAGATATCAACAGTCCTTCTTGGATGTATAATGTAATAGCATGACAAAGTCGACTTTGTAATTTTATTATTTGGCTCGTCACTTGGACAAATTCAATTCCAATTATGCATGATGTGATAATTTGAAAGACCACTTTCTCATGTGGTACCAATGACTGAAAAGTTTTTCTTTGTCATACTACTAATAAAGAGAAAAAAAAAAACTGAGGCTGGAGAGGTGGCTCAGGGGTTAAGCCTCTGCCTTGCAGAATGAAGGTCCTGAGTTCTGATCCTAGACCCCATGTATAGACGCCAGCAGAAGTGGAGGCGGCCTGCGTTTCTGGTCCTGGTAGGGCAGAGCGTGTGAATCCCAGGGCAGAGTAAACAAGGAGGAGGTGGAGGCGGTCCATGGTGGTTCCTGAATTCGTCTTTGGTTCTACACATACACACACACACACACACACACACACACACACACACACACACACATACACACACACAAGTGAATAAATAATAATAAAAAAAACTACTTCATGGAAGCAGTGATAATTCAATGATAGTTATGATAGTGATAATACTAATTAATCATGATATAACTAGAGTTTGCTATTTTTTAGAATATTTTACTCCTTTAATCTTTTCTAATGAATATTAATTTTACCAAATAATAGGTCAAATAATGACATTTTATACATGTGTACAACATCCTCTGGTAACATTTACCACACATTACTCTCTATTATCTCCCCTTTGCCTTTTCCTGGCCCCCTCTTCCTCTCAAATTTCACAAATTATAGTAAACATGTGGTACTTATTTCCAGGTTTATCATGATTTGCTCAACACGATGAGCTCCATTTCTTGCAAATATAGCTTGCTCTTTTTTTAAATTTACTTTTTAGTTTCATAAGCTTATTGAGTACTATTTCCCTGTTTCCCTGTATCTCCCCTTCCTCCTATTTCCCTCCCTTCCTCTCCTCAATACATCCCACTCCCTCCCACCCTCCTACATGGCTACTTCTATAGACCCTTGGCTTGTTTACTTTTGTGGGGGTTTAGGCTGCTACATACCAGGTTGACCCTCCTTGGGACATCCCATTGATAGAGGTGTTTCCCTTCACTCATCCAACTTCAGTCCCTAAGGTTTCCCTTGTGTGACTTTATCTCTCTTCAATTCCTCATAGACTATGGGGGCATGTTGGTATTTCAGTCATGTCCCAAGATAATAGAGAGTAATGTGTAGTAAATGTTACCACACGGGGAGAGATTAGGATGGTCTGATTTTGATTGCCAGTAATCTGTATTATGGGTGGGTATTGTCCACTTCATTGTTCTTCTACTGTCACTATGTTGAGATTTTCTACTTCTCTTGCAGAAGAGGATTTCTAGGCTGAGTGCTAAATGCTCTTCAAATATTTACAGAGCAGTTTGGTGTACTGTCTACCTATGTACGTGTTCATAAGTTGCTTTTTCCTAATGAATTATTTCCTGTTTTTTTTTTTAGGTTCTCGTTGTAGTTAACAGTAACAGGAATGTGTTCCACTCTGACAAGTGGGTCTTGAGTTCAAGCGGAAAGCTGTTGATTGCCTCCTTGATACTTGTGCCACTATTATACTGGTGGTCACCTGTTGCTATGATGATTTTTTATCCCAACTTGTAGATCTCGTGAGTTGATGAGCTCTGTGGTTCTTTCTTCCCCCTGTAGCTTCTATAGCATTCCTTGCTACAGTGTAAGCTATCCAGCAAGGAGGAAGTTCTCAGACCAGTTACAATTGATGTATTTTGCCTATGTTCTGTGATCCATTTGCGTTGCATCTTCAGTAATAGGATCTTACTGATGCCCCCCCCCTTTTTTTGAGAGCAACCAATAGCAATGGCAAAAAGCCCATATAGTTTGGATGCCTTTGAGACCTCTCTGACTAACGTTTTATCGAAAGTGTCACATTCCTGTTAATTCTAGTATGTCTCTAATGTTGCTGGGTACCAAGTAGATCAGGTCTGTTTTTTTTGTTGGTTTGCTTGTTTTATCCTGTTTTCTTACTCTGTGCTCTTCTGAATAGGGTCTGCTCATTCTTGTTCCTTTCTTTAAATGACATTTTTAACATGTTATTAGCATATGAGGTTCTATCTTGGGATGTGTCTCTAAGTGCCTCTGTCCCTCCTATATCTCATCCCCTCATTTTCTCCTAGGTATTTTCCCAATTATTCCCCTCCTCACTCTACTTGCCCTAGTATCCTAAATCTCTCCTTTTAAAAGGTTTCACCCTATCCTCCTCACCATCTTCCCATTCATTGTTCCCTTTCAAATTTCTTGGCTCATACAATAATAATAAACTAAATACATTGACAAGGATATCTGTATTAGTATCCACATATAAAAGAGAACATGCAATGCTTATTACTCTGTCTAAGATACTTCGCTCAGCATTAAATTTTCCAGGTCCATCATTTACAAGTAAATTCTGTAATTTCATCTTTTTGATAGCTGAATAGTATTCCATTGTGTGTATGTACCACATTTTCATTACCCATTCCTCTGTTTATGGGCATGTTGGCTGATTCCATTTACTCGCTTTTGTGAGTAGGGCTTCAATGAACATAGATCAGCAGGTGTTTTTGCAATAAAATGTAGAGACTTTTGGGCATATTCCTAGGAGTGGTATAGCTGAGTCATTTGGTAGTTTCCACTTTTAATTTTCTGAGGAATCAGCACACTGATCTCCAAAGAGGCGGTACTAGCTTAAACTTCCACCAACAGTGTACAAGTAAGTGTCCCCTTTTCTCCACATCCTCGCCAGCATTCTCTGTTGGTTGTGCTTTTTATCTTTGCCATTCTGACTGGGGAACGATAGTATTGCAGAGTAGTTTTAATTGCATTTCTCTGTTGAGCAGGGAAGTTGAACATCTTTTAAGATATTTGTTTTACATTTCAAATTCTTTTTGAGTGAAGTCCCTGTTTAGTTCCAGCACCCATTTTTTTAATAGGAGTGTTTGCTGACTTAGTGTTTGTATTTTTTTTAGCTGTTTATATGCTCTGGAGATTAATCCTTTGTCAGATTCATAGCTAACAAAGATTTTCTCCCAGGTTTGCTATTTTCAAATTGTTCCTCAGGACATTGGAGGCTTTGTTTCTTCAGTTTTCCTCTCAAATTGTTTATTTTCTCATCTCTATTTCATTGATTAGAAATCTAAGACAGAAAGCACTGAATTGCCTAAGTCATTTGAAAAGGTTGCAGCTCAGAGTCAGATGTAGGTATATTAGACCTTGGATCTATCCTTCTTACTACAATACTGTGCTATCTCATCCACAGTTCAAACTAAAAGAAACTTAGCTTTTTTATTATGTACTATATGTATTTTGATTATGTACTATATGTATTAACCCTAGAAATCAGGACTCAGCTCTGTCATTTGTGAAATAGGAACAATAAACACTATCATATAGGATTTCTGTGGAGTTTTAATGAATATCCATTCAAAGGAAAACAGAAATGTTCTGGAAGGAAGGAGACACCAAGCAAATATTGGACCTTTTATTTTTCCATTACCCTGGAGTTAAAAAACCTTTTGATCAGTTAAACTTTTCTTTAGTAGATACATTCATTACAAAACTTAAGTACCATAATGGTTTATTAATTTTTTTGACTGTAGAGTTTAAGAGGGAGTTTTTTTCATGTGCACAGAGCTTCTGTAGGGACAATAACAGAATTTCATGATAGTGAGTCTTTTCAATGAATGTATACATGCTTAGAAAAAATTATCTAATAAAATCTCCAGGTTTGTGATCTAGTGCCTCACCCACTGAGCTATCTTATATCCTCTCTTTGTTCATTTTCATACCTATCCAGTAATAACAGAAAAAGTACTAATGTTCCCATATGTTAATGATATCATAGTGTCCACATTGTTTTGTAGCTTTTTTTTGCCTAACAGATTGTTTTTTAGATTTTATTTTCATGTATGAACACACGAATTGATGCAAAGTCTTATGCAATATGTCATGTGCTATGCTATATATTTAATCCTCTCTTCATTAATGACCATTGTCCAGTGAATGAAAAACACAGTTGTTAGGTCTTTAAAGATGATTGCAAAGATGGAGCTAGTTACTTCTGAATAAAATCTAATTGTTCTTTTCATTCCTTCTCTTTCCTTTGCTTGTTATTGCCCTATGGTGGTGCTTTTATGCTGGATGGAAAGGGATTAGAGCTAAATTAGAAGCTGAATTTGTACCTGTGTTTGGAATTTTAATTATAAATCCAAGTATCCTCCTTTGAATAGATTTTGCTATAATTTTTTAAAAAAGATCTATTTACTATTCTCAAATGAGGAAATATAGAATATAGATTCCACATATTGCAATAAGTTGAACACAACAAGAATTAAAATTGCTCTTGAGATCCATTTCTCAGGCATCACTCGGTTGTGTCCCTCCGGCAAGAGCGGGATCGTTTACTTACATGAAAAGTTCAGGCATCTTTGATATCCAAATCTGAGGTCTACAAGTAGAGAAAAGTACAATTAACTCAGCAAACTTGAAACCGCATTCCTCCATCTGTGCAGTCCCTAGGTCAGTTTGTGAAGAAGTCAGCGTTGTGGTCAGGAGACAAACAACAGCTCCTTGAAGAATGTGCCCTTCTCCTCCAGCTGCTGTCCTCAGCGTGGTTCAGCGTAAGCATCTTCAGTATGCCATATATTAAGGCAGAGTCGTGCTTTGTGAATCGCAGGCTGTGGGTTTGGCAGGGCACGTGTGTGGGTTGCCAGGCAGTTTAAGTCCACGTGAATAAGAGTAACCAAACCCCTTTTCCATTTCCCACCCATACGCACATCTGTAGAAGAAAAAGACTAAACAAAATGTTCTTTTTTTATCCTACATGAAAACAAATGGAAGAATGAGTGAAAGGATACGGTCAAATTTACTGAAAGTGCCTCCAGAAAGAGGCCCGTTAAGTGAGAAATGCCCTGGCCAGAGTTTTCCTATGTGGTATACACTTTCAGACGATGTTTAACCCTTAATCTCTCAGGTCCATGAAGTTCTTACTAAATACCCAGGGTCTATCTATTACTATAGTGGATATTGTGAAGTGTGGTCTTTTGTCAAAGAATCTGCAATCTTCTTTTTAGTCCCTTTATTTAAAATATATTACTTGGTCTTGTGGATAAACAGCAAAAGTGGCAGGAGTGTTTGGTGTTTGGATCTGCTCCCTTTCAAATCCTGCTAAAACAATAAGCTAATAAAATGGCTATAAACCCCAAAGAAATAGAAAAGGGACACAGAGCAGGTAAGAGATGACACTAGGTTGGAAATAAGATGAAAGAGTACCAGCAGATTTAAAAGGAAGATGCAGGTCAAAATGTTTACAAAAAGAACACTGCACAAGAACACATTGGGTTTTCCTTGTGGATTCCAACAAAGGATCAGAACATAGACTACTGAGTTCTACAGAAGTCATGTGGCTAATAGCAGGGTTGAAAAATTCCATTGAAGAGAACTCCATAGACTCCCCTGCCTCTTGGAGCCAATACAAAAGCCTTGAGGTTTATTTCACTGAGAGATTAATGCCAGATTGGTTCTTGCTTTAGTGAGACAGGAGCGCAAGAGTGAAATGATAGGCTGACGAAAGAAATCAAGAGAACTCTGTACTGCATAGCCAGCCTCATCTTCACCTGTCTCTTCCCACAAGACAGGTTCTCAGGCATATTTTATTCCTAGATAGGAGGCCCAAGATCCTCTGGAGAAAACGAAAGACACTGACATTCTGTTATTTGGAGACCAGTAGGAAATCAGTGTTGGCTGGTGTACCAGTTACTCTTCTTTGTTGCTGTGAAGCACCATTTGAAGTCAAGCAACTTAGGGAAGAAAAGGGAGATTTATTCAGTTTATGGGTATAGAACAGATACAGTCCTTTGTGGCAGGAAAGGTATGGCTGGCTGGCAGAAGATGGAGGCTGCTTAAGGAGGCTGAGAGCTGCAAACTGTAAGAGCAGACTTCTCCCAGACACAGGGAGGGACTAAACATTTTTAAGGTCCACTACCTGTGGCTGCTTTTCTCCAGCAAGGCTCCACCTTCTAAAGGTGCCATACCATGACCTTCCCAAATAACTAAAGATTCAAACACAAGAGCTTGTGGGGGCACAACTCACATTTCAAACCATGACACCAGGTGTGGTAGAACATAGCATGCTGGTAGCATCATAAAACTGAGGATACTTTGAACAAGCTACTGTTTGGCTTACTTTCTTATCATCCTGTGAAGTACTCCGCTTGATAAGACCTTTTCCCTCCCTACCTTTTTTCTCCCCTTCTCAGCACTATATCACATAGAGAGGGAAGTAAAGCATCCTTTTCTATGTATATGTATGTTTATGTGTTGTGTGTGTCTACACATATGTGTGTGTTTGTGTGGAAGTCTAATATTGATATCGAGTGTCTTCCTTGACTGCTGTCTACTTTGTTTACAGAGACAAGGTTTCTCAATTGAACCCAGAGCTCCCCATCAACTAGCCTTGTTAGCTAGCTTGCCCCGGGGATCCCTTGTCTTTGCTTTTCCAGTGCTCGGATTGCTGGTGACCCCAGCTTTTAACACAGGCTCCACGGAACTGAATTTTGATTCCTACCCTTGTTGAGCAAACACCTGATTCAAAGAGTCATTTCCCCAGCCCTTCAGTATCATTCTCACCCAAGGACTGATGTCTAAGGATTACTAAGAAATATTTAGCAAAAACCTCTTTCATAAAATGAAAATATAAGGCTGGAGAGATAGCTCAGGGGTTAAGACTCTGCCTCACAAGCAGAAGGTCCTGAGTTCATGTAAAACACATCAGGTAGAATTGGCCGCTGCCTGCATTTCTGGCCCTAGTGGGTGAAGACTGGGAAATTCCAGAGTAAAACAAAAGGAAGGTAGAAGCAATCCAGGATGATTCCTGATCACCCTTGGTTCTCAACAGGGACACACAATGTCCTCTGACACACACACACACACACACACACACACACACACAATAAAGTTTAAAAAGGAACCTTGTCCAAAAGCAAGGAGAAAACAAAGAAAAAAGAAAATACATTAGATTAAAAGAAAAAAAGAGAAAATTGAAGAAAACTGGGAAAAAAGTCAACCCCAAGTTAATAAATTCAGATAAACTTTATCTACAGCATTAGCATGGAATGCTATAAAGAATAAAACTGAGAGACAGGAAGAGAAATAGTTGTGAAAATTATATATCTAAATAAAATTAAGTGGAATTATTCCAAGTGACATTGGAGAAATGTTCAAAAAATGCAATGTCATATAGAAAGATGATGAGAGAAGATAGAAATTGATAGAGTGAAATGAAAACTCAATGTAGGTTCTAAGATGTCACTAGAAAGAGGAAGAAAATAGAGAATCAGAAACCTGGATAAAAATAATCATATGGGAGTGTTTATTTCCAGATGAAAGGACCTGTGTAATGAATGAATGAAAGCAAATAAACAAACGAACCAAACACCACACCAGATTTTATTAAGAATTAGAAGCTCCTATGATTTGCAAGATACTCCACACAAGTTAGGGCTGAAGCAATCATATTTGGACTTTGCATGCCCTGCGCAATGTCCAACACACTATTGACCTCACAAAGTCTAGCATTTGCTAAAGGCACTAGGATCCTGGGAGGCAAGGGATTGACAGCCACCGTAGTGTTCCTATGCTTAACGGGAACACAGGAAAGGGTTCTGGGAAATGCCACTGGGTCCTTGCATCTCATCGGAGAGGAGGACCCAGAGGAGAGTTTGGCATGCACATTAAAGGGTGTTCTGGGGATGGGAGGGGGAGGCACTGGGGGATGGGGAGAGAAGAGAGAGGGGAGGGGGGCACAGGGGGATAGGGGGTTGGAGGGAGGGGGGGGACCGGTGTACCTGTTAAGTTTGTGTGAGTGGAAATTTAAAAAAAGTAAACAAAAAAAGAATTAGAAGCTCCTGACTGGAAGAAAGCACCCCATTTTCTATCCAAGGCCAGAAGTGGCTCAAGGTACTCAAAGACACTTGCAATCTAGAAACTAATTAGGGAAAATTCTTTTGAAATTAGAAAGAAAGATTATTCTCTCCATAAGAATTACAGTACTAGATTGTTTTTCAAAAGTCATCGGCCTTGCATTCCTCCTTAAGTATCTGTGGGTGGATGTAAAAAATAGAATCCTGGGGTCCAGAAAGAACCAGAGGCAGAGGATATCCAGGATCATGACTCAGGAATACTTGGGGGGGGGTGACAGTGTTCATACTCATAAAGCATAATAGAGGGTGATTATTTAAACCAAGATTTTGATAAAATTTTACTTAGGAGGAGGAGGGAAGATGAATCAGTAGTTATTGTTGGTAATACTGTGGGATGGCGGTTGCAGTTTGAGAGAGAAAAATTTGATATGCCATATCAGAAGTGGTATGCAAATTGATCAGTTAAAGAGTCTGGAGAGATGCCTTAAAAAGCAGAAGGACCCGTGTTCAGATCCGGTACTCCACAGAAAAAAACCCTGGGCAAAAATGGCACTGGTCTGCATTTCTGGCCCTGGAAGGTGGAGCCTGGGAAACCCAAGAGCCTGGGAATAGTCATCAGCAAGCTAGGCTGGCTGGTCAGTCAGCCTGAGGGATCCACCTATCTCTGCCTTCCAGTACTGGCCTGTACCATCATATCTGGATTTCTGGATTTTTTTTTTAACTCAGATTCTAGGGATTGAACTCAGGTCCTCATGTTTGTGCAGTAAGAACTTTCAGTTGTTAATCTCCCCAGCCTCCATATAGAGACATTTTACATATATATTGTTCTCTACCTTTCTTTCCTTTTCTTTATTTTCCCTGTATTTGCTTTTTGAAAGATGATTCTCTTTAGCCCAGGTTGGCCTTAGACTCCCTAAATAGCTGAGGTTGTCTTGATTTCATGATCTACTTGCCAACTGTTGGATTATAGTTATGCATCGACTTACCTAGATATCTCACTGTTTTTCTTGCCATGTATACTGCAGGTATTCTTAAGGGTCAAAATAGTTTGATCTTTGTAGATACTTGCAGAATAGAGCATGAATACTTTCATTTACTTAATCATTTCCTGGTCATAGAAAGTCAGGATGATCGCAGACTTGTTACAACATTTCCATATCAGAATCTTATTCTCTTAAAATGATTAACAGCAGCAGTTAGATTATTGTATCAAAGCAGAAATGGATAAATTATCCATGTAATTTTGTAATTCTTGCTGGGGAGGCATCCCATCAGCTCTATTGAGCTTATTTCTTGGGCTAAGAAGATGGCTAAAAAGTTCAAGCTTTTAGGCCTCCATAGGCAAACATACTCAATTGCCCTCTTGTGCACATGCCTCACATGAACATCATGTATACATACTGCAGAAAAAGAATTCCTTCCTTCCTTCCTTCCTTCCTTCCTTCCTTCCTTCCTTCCTTCTTCCTTCTTCCTTCCTTCCTTCCTTCCTTCCTTCTTTCTTCTTCCTTCCTTCCTTCTGCCTTCCTTCCTTCTGCTTTCCTTCCCTCCCTCCTTCCTCCCTCCCTCCCTCCCTTCCCTCCTTCCCTCCCTCCCCTTCTTCCCTTCCCCCTTCTTCCCTTCCCCCTTCTTCCCTTTCCCCTTCTTTCCTCCTTCCCCCTTCTTTCCTCCTTCCCCCTTCCTTCCTTCCTTCCCCCTTCCTTCCTTCCTCCTTCCTTCCTTCCTTCCTTCCTTCCTTCCTTCCTTCCTTCCTTCTCCTTCCTTCCTTCCATTCCTTTCTTTCCTTTGATAGATAGCCATGGCTAACTAGGTACTCACTATGTAATTCTTGCTGGGAATCAAACTTGTGACCATCCTTCCTCCTCAGCCTCTTGATGTGCAAGTATGTCCAACTTTTTTTCCTCTTTTCTAAACTGAAAAACTATCAGTTTAATGCAGGAGGTATAAGTTATACACTTGAAATCACTGGTGATTAAGAATACACACATAAACAACAGAAAAATTAAGTAGTAAGGCAATAAGAAACAAACACTCAAAGTGACACAGCTCTTAAGGAAAATTCTGGAAGAGGACAACACCATGAATAACTTCCCAGAGGCAGAGATACTGCTGTCATGACTGACAGTGGATATACAGGTCTAAAGTAAATAAAGCCAGTGGGAGAAATGTGTTTGTGTGTGGAGTAGGAGAGGATCAAGTGAAGTATAATGAGAAGAGAGAGAATTCTGCAACTTGACACAGAAAGGGACAGTCAGACAGTGTAGATTTCCTCACCAGAAAAGTGACATAAAAGGATCTCATGCAAGGAATGCATCTCAGTAGACTTGCAAATAGTGTGGATGGAAAAGATCAAGGATTCTATTGTGATGGTGCAGGCCTGAAGATGCTTTAAAAACCTGATTCTCTGAAAGGCAGAATGTCCTAAGTCAGAGTTTTAGAATCCTTGAAAACTTAATAGAAGGACCAAAACAAAAAGCCTTCACATTAGGAAAATAGAAGCTCTAAGTAGAAGGGTGAATGAAATTAGAGAGGCCCACAAGATCCTGAATTAAGATGAAAGCAACTTAGGGTGGCAAAAGACAAGAAAACAAGAATGTTCTCTGTGTAAACACAGCTGAAGAACAGAGAACCCCAAGGCCTGGCCTCCTAAGGTTCAGCGATTCCGCACAGAACTGCGGTTTAACCCATTACACAAGTAATCTGTTTATAAGTCAGACTGTTTTACTTTTGAAAAATTTAATTAATCTAATTTTTAACTTAAAAAAAATTTTTTTTGCCAGCGTCATACGTGTCTTACCCTGTCTTACCTTCAATCCTTTGTAAACCTTCATGTCAACAAGTTCCCCTCCTGCTTTTGCATCTTTTGTGGGAAGTGTGACCATTGTGTTTTATAGGGGTTGCCGGCATGAATGTGCACTGGGGGTTATTTACTGGAGCCAGGTACTTGTCAGTGTCTGTATCAGGGAGGGGCCGGACCTCGTGAGCCGTTACCCCATCCAAAATGGAATGGTGAGATGCTGAGGGATCTAATCTTTTTTTTTTCCTTTTCTTTTTACAGCATCTCTGTTGTGTCCTTGTTTTAGACTCCTAGGAAGTGGGAAATGCCAATTTCACAATGTGGAGACAATAAAACTCTCTGATCATTTTAAGTTAGTGGGAGAAAGAAGAAGGCTGATTGTGGTGGTCCACACCTGCGATCCCATTACTGGGAGGTGGGGTGAGGCAAGAGGATCACCAAGAGTTTAAGGCCAGTCTGGGTTATGTAAAGAGATCCAGGTTCAGCTTAGAGGGTAGTTTCCCCCCCCCCCCCAGCTCAAAAAATGAAAAAAAAAAAAAACAAAACAGAAGCAAAAACAAACAGAAAATTTCAAGAATTTAAAAACCAACTAAATTTTCGATGCTTGCATTTCTTTCAAGTTTTTTTTTCTCTTCTATTTCTGTAACAATAAAGAAGGAACCATCTGGTGCCCATGCCTTAAGTGACATTGAATTCTCAAATACAATTTCCAGAATAAACAATTGGTTTTAATACATAACTGCAAAGGAATTTCCTTTACTATTTTATGATGACTTCTCTTAAGAGAGGGGAATGGAATAGTCTCCATGACTATTTCTGGCTTTTGTTCCTCCAGATTAGTTGTGTCCACCTGCGTGGGTTATTGTTCCTGTTAGCTATTAGTTATGCGTATGTAACATAACAATTTTTCTCAGGGCCCGTATCCTTTGAGTCAGATCCTCTCCTGAGAGGGAGCACTTACAGCCTTGCCCTGTTTCTTGCCTGGAATCAGTGTGAGACGAGGAAGATGCAAATCTCCCAGGATGCTGGGCATCGTTAAATCAATTCAGCAACAGTGTCGTTCCATGTTCTGCTTGGTGTTTCTTCCCTGGCTCTGACATCAAAAGGTTGAACACTTAGTCTACAAAACAAAGTTTTGTGTGTATGTGTGTGTGGGCATGGGCACGCGTGTGTGTAGGTGGGTGTATGTGCAGATATGGTGTGCATGCATGTGTCTATGCACGTTCACACATGTGTGGGGGCATATGGAGTTCACGTCAGGCACCTTCCTTGATTGCTGATTGCTCATTGGTAGTCTTGCTAGTCATTTTACCCTGGGATTCCTTATTTCTGATTCCTGAGTGCTGGGGTGGGGGTGGGGGGGGTCACAGAGAGTCACCATGACTGCCTAGTGGGTTTTCAGGATCTGGATTCTAGTCCTCCTTTAGATTGTATAGTAAGCAAATTTATCCACCATGCTATCCTTCTTTCCCCTATAATATAGTTGTTAATATTATCTCTGTAACTAGAATATATAAAGTTTTATACAAATTATGCAGGCAACTGCTCAAACTAGAAAGAGAAAAGGGAATTTAATTTCCTTTCACACCCTTCTTCCTGTTCAATATTCCAGAGTGTATTCCTTTGTTAAGTACAACTAGGTTCATTATTAGGACTATTATATCTTGGTGAGAGGTTTGGAGTGACCAAACATCTCTGCCATTTCCCTCTGAAGACCTTTCCTACTGTCTAGATTGATAGTTATCAAACTATTTGTATTTATTAGCTGTAAGAACTAGCTTTCCCCTCTAGTTTCTGCAGATTGTCTTTCTAAAACATGATGAAAACAAGTGCAATAATAAAAAAAATAAGCCCCTCAAATTTATTATTAGATTTCATGAACATGTAGTTACTCTGTCTAGTTGCTTTGAAGGTTTGTAAGTGCTGATCTCAACATCTGTACTTGCTCTCATCTAAGAAAGCAGCAAGAAGCTAAGGGACTTGTCTGAGGCAATTTTGGGATAAACTTACAGAGGACTGTCACCGATATATTACCCAGGAGTATGGAGCAAACTCCAGAACTATGGATAAATTAAAGGCATGATCGAATGAAATGAAAGTTGCCACAGTCAAGAAATTATTTGACAATTTCAAGGACTTTTAGTAGCAAGGTGTATCAATGAAAAGTTTGGGAAGCTTATGCAGTGGGTGGATTACTGAGAGCTAAGAAAGTAAGCGTTTCCTCTATCTACAATATTGTGCCCAACATTCATTTAATGTGTCTGTGTGTGTGTGTGTGTGTGTGTGTGTGTGTGTGTGTGTGTGTGTGCATGTGTGTGTGCGTGCATGTGTATCAGAGGGCACATGTGTCCCTGTGGATGACCAAGAGTGACGACTTTGGGAATCATCCTGGGTTGCTTCTATCACGTTCTTGCTTCCCTCTGGCCACTAGGGCTGTAAGTGCAGGCTGCCACTGTTTCCACCTGGAGTTTTTACATGGGACCTGGCATCCAAACTCAGGATCTTCTGCTTGTAAGGCAGAGTCTGAATTCCTAAGCAATCTCTCCAATCCCTAACATTGTTCTTTTAACAAAACAATTAATGCAATAATGGAATCTTTACATGCCATAGTAGATAATTTTTTCCCTCCTCTTCTTTTCCTCATCTTCTTCTTATATCCTTTTAACTACTGAGTCCCATTACTATTTTTTCACTTACATTCTAGAGATTCTGTTACTTCAGAGAATCCTGACTAATATAGGTCTCTACTACTGAAGATGTTTCATACATTACTTATAGAGAGAACAGGCTGGGACTGAACTGAGAGCTCTCTCCTATTGGGTGGTATTCACAGTGTCAGAAGATGCTATGTAGGCTTCTGATGGAAAATTGTTACCAATGGTTCTGCATGGCTATAGACCCTGTGCATTATGTTAATAGCATGCCAGCAAGATGTGGCTGCTATTATAATAGTACAAGAATTGTTAAAAATGCAACTATCTGTTTCCTGATTGGATAGAAGGTCTGATCCATAGGAGGGAGCCCACGGTTGATACCTTAGGACTGGGAAAAAAACCTGTGGCTAGGGTAAATCACAAGGGCCAGCAGGGAGGCTAATGATATCATTTCACTAGACGAATATAGCATCCCAGTGAAATTGCCTTGTAAACATGTGTGTTTCTATCAGTTTGTTCTTGTTGATGTCAGCTAGAATGTGAGGCAACTCCTTTACAGTGGAAAAGCAGCTACTGTGCACACTCAACTGTTTGAACAGCTGTGAATGAGTGTCTGTGGCTTTGTCCATATTGTTCTTGTGGCACAGTGGCTCAATGTTTGGTCCTAAATAGAAGAAAACAGCTGCACATCTATATTCCCCCTCCTTGCACCATGGCCAGGGAGCATTGCCAGAGTGGTCGTTAGAATGCATAGAATAGCCAAGGGTTGTGTGCGGAGGTGTGCAGCTGTTTCCTTCGGGGTGAGCGTGATCACTAGCTTCTTGAATCAGAGCAGCTGTGGTCACCTGTGCAAGATTCTCATGAGCTCAGACCTGTCCACATTCCCTCACGGACGGAGGAGTGTATGAGTCCCACAAGACTCATGAGCCCCCTTCCTTCCTTGAGTTACACAAACAGTAAACAATTCCTGGAGTGGGAGGGCACCAGTAGTAAACTGGCCCACAAGTTGCCCAGGGGACTTCTTGTTGGCGTTGCTGCCTTTGAGTCATCTATGCTTCATGAAGTAATTCTAGTAAATTCATTAGTTCACCAAGTTGGACTTGGAATAGAATCCCTTTGGTCTGTTGATGGCCTCTATATCAAGACAAATATACACATGCACACACACACACACACACACACACACACACACACACACACATTCTCCATACTCAGTGCTTTTGTGATGAAGACAGACTTAGCCTACTGCCTAATCAGTTTCACAGTTAGCGAATTCTTAAAACCAAGAATGTGGTGAGTGGTGGGTCTCACAGAGTGTGAAAAGGATCAGAAAATACTATGAAGAAGAACAGGTAGGGGATGAGCAGGGCATGTAAGGGGGTGATCAGGACATCCTGGGTATTGGAAATAGTCCTTGATAATGCACCATAATGAATATAAAGCTCCTGCTTAAGGAAAGAGCAAGGCAAAAATGAATATACAGGTATCTGGGAGCATTAATTAGATGATGAAGCTACAGTTGTAGGTAGGTCCTATTTGTATTATTTGACTTTATCACTGTCTTTATCACTTTATTCCATCATTATTTGTTCTACATGCAAGTGTATGGAAAAGCGAGAATTCTACTTCCTGTATATTTATCAGATGCTGATGATATGCTCAGCAATGTGTAAACTTAGATGATTTGATTAGATGTGCTACACATACTATAAATCTCTACTAAATAACTTTTTTATCTCCACTCTCATAAGCATGTATGGTATGAATGTATATGTGTATGAGATATGCAGGTATGCATGTGTGTATGTGCACATGTGTATTTGGATGTGTGTAGGTGCACGTGTATATGTGTGTGTGTTTGTGGAGTTCTGAGGTTGGTGTTGGGTATCATCCTTGATTACTCTGCCAGTCTTGCTAGCCAGTTTAATAGGGGGGTCCTCTGTCTCCACCTTCCAAGCATTGGAATTGGTGGGACACTATACCTGCCCAGAACTTAGTGAACTTTTGTGCTGTCATTCAGTGAGTTAGCCACCAAATCCCTTTCAATCACTTAAACAAGTTTCTTTTTAACTTCATTTATTTATTTATTGTGTGTGTGTGTGTGTGTGTGTGTGTGTGTGTGTATCAGAGGGTACTTTGTGTCCTTGTGGTGGCCTGAGTTTAACTTCAGGAAACAACGTAGATTGCTTCTATCTCCTTTTGGTTTCACTTTGGAATTTCCTAGGCTCTACTTATGTAAGCACAGCTGGTGCCCGTGATGTTTCTGCTTGGCATTTTTATATGGGACCTGGGATCTGAACTTAGGACCTTGTGTTTGCCAGATAGAGACTTAATCCCTGAGCCATCTTTCCAGCCCTAAACAAGTTTTTTAAACAATGAATTTTAAACTATGATTTCATGCATGTTGAAAACAATTTTTAAGTTTTTTTAAATTTTAAAGTAAAATCATGTATATTAAAGTATGTGATATGATACTATAAAAACACATGGAAAAATAGTTACTATATTGAATCAAGTCAATGTATTCCTCATCTTACATGGATATCTCTTTTTCGTGGTAAGAAAAAGTCAAACCTTAAATATATACATACAACCCAAAGACTTAGGGTGCACATTGAGTATCTGAGCTTGTTTACCCTACATGTCTACCATTTTAGACCCACTGACCTACATGTTTCTATTTTTTTCACTCCCCCTTCCTAAAAACCATTTTTGTTCTTGATTTCTATGACAGATTTTATTTAAGCAACTATATAAGTAATAATTTAAATTTTGTAATATAATGCTCATTTCTCAGGCAGGGAACATTTATAATTTAAGGGGGAGATTTATTATCCACCTCTATTATTACAAAATCTGTGTTGTGACATTTGTCATGGTTTAGACTCAATGTAAAAATGATTTTGTTTGGCTCTTGAATTACAATGGTTTAGAAAGTAGCAGTAGTATGCACACTCACAATCATGACACACTCAATTACTTAGCTGAGATATGTCTGTGAAACTTCCCCATTGTGCAGACTTCACGGAGTGGCCTACACACACCTACATGGCCACTAGACATGGCCATGTGACAGAATCAAGCACACGTGGTAAGCATGAGGTGTATGGGGTTGTTGTTGGTTTAATATCTCCTACTGCTTTATACTTAATGTTTTCATAAGCAAAAGGAATAGAATCTAAAATGCTAAAATGTATAGTATAATAAGCACGTAAGTCAGTGACATAACTGTGTATGATTATTACCAGACACTATATATACTACATATAGTGTTGTACTATGCTTTAGTAGAATTGAGAGTATACTGTTTATTTTTTTTTCCATGAACATCACCACAAGCAGTGGTGATGAATTGTGATGTGATGTCCTGAAGACTTACAAGACCATTGAACACTTTTTTATGGAACTATCACTGTATATCTGATCCAAAAAGCATTATAATGTAATACATAATCATATAAATGTCTCAGAAGTTGCACCTACATTTATAGGCAATGCTCATGCACAACTTAGGAGGGGAAAAGATTTATTTGGCTTATAGTTTCTAAAGGGATATAGGCTATTATGGGGGAGAATCACATAGGAGAAGACAAGGTTGTAGGCAGAAAAAGGAGATTGGTTAAAAGCACTGTAGCCATCATGAAGCAGAGAGCAAGAAATAACAACAGGAAACAGGGCTGGGCTACCAAACTCCAAGAACTGTCCCCTGTGGCATGACATGCTTTCTTCCAACAAGGCTCCAACTTTTGTAGGTACTACAAGCTTCCCAAACGTTAACACCAGCTAAGGATTCAAACATACGTGTCTATGGAGGTGAAGGGAACCTCATGTTCAAGCCAGGACAAATGTATAGAGATAAATAGTCATGTAAAAGTGTAATGGCTACTTTAAATGTGAGTGTTATCCTCTGTTTGGTCTCTGTGGGTGGTATTTTACTTATTAATTGCATCCAATGCATGGTCCATCTTAAATGGAAATCTCACACTAAATTTGTATTATTCTGTAACCTTCAAAAATAAAATTACCTTTTACCAAAAGCAGTCAATGAAATGTATGCAAATAAATGAATTTCACATCATCTTGTTAAATAGTCAATTTTTTTGTTCAGATATAGTTTCATTGGTACTTTTAAAAGAGATACAAGTCACAAAAGACCTCAGTATGCCAATTCCAATAGGCAGACTTTTTAAATAAAGTGCACTGAACAGTATTTTTTATCACGAAGGTTAGACATATTAATTTTTTTTAAAGAATTATGTATAAGAGGATATGATTTGTCCAGACACTAACTTTCAACATGTTAGAGTTAGCGGCTTCTATTTAATCCAAATTTCCTGCCTTTAATGTAAGCCTGGTTTCCAGCACTTCTGGAGGTGAGTGTGTAATGCCAATGTAAACTCATGCCTACAGTTGAGAGGGGAGCCAGGCGGGATGAAAGGACTGAGAAGTGTGAACTCTGTCAGGTCCACATAATGGCCCACTCCAGCCAAGTCTTAATCAGCCATGTGTTTATACTACCTCTTCACAAAATGGTAGCAGAATACTTGTGGGTACAATAGCGCTACTCTTATAAATTTCCCTGGAGATCGCTAATTATAACTTACTGACTTTCCACATGAACATTTCTTGCTCTCCTGGTTTATTGGATAACGCTTCTGCACATGGTCCCTTTCCCTTTCTGTAATGGATATCACAAATTAACAAGAGTTTAAAAAGAAATCAGTCAGCAATATACATTACGATTTGCTAATCATAAGCCTTGTTTTAATAAAATCAAAAGTAAAAGACTTACGGTCAACAGGAGAAACAGAAAAAAATTTTTATCATTAAAATTTTTTTTCATACATAAACAAAATGAGTTTACATTTTTCCTCCCCTTCCCTTCCTCTTTTACCCCATCTCCTCTCCTGCCTTCACATCCCTTCACCAATTGGGTGTGACCCTCCCCCACATGTCCCTCAGCACGTGTGGACCGTAGGGCTCCCTTTGGGGTCTGTACTAGCACTGGACCAGGGCTCTTTGGTGTTATATGTCCCTTCAGTGGACAAACCCACCAGTGTGGGAGCTCCCCTTCTCTTCCTGGCAACTGTCCCAAAGATTGTCTTTGAGTGTAGTTGTTTCTTCTAAGATCCTTGCTGGTCCTTGTTTATTTTCTTACTTTTCCTCATTTTTAATGTATTCGTATTAATCAAAAATTTTTATATGTATGCAAAATGATGGAAGCTCTAGCACTATTATGCTATTCTTAAGTGATTAATTTCAGCTTCTGCCAAAGAGAGTAGTAAGAGATCGGTTTTATAAATACATGGCGCCAATTCAATCCCAAGTTTAAGTCTTTGCAAGACATCATCTGTTTGCAGTCAGTATAGGTTTAGGGTGTGGTCCATTATGAATTTTAATAGAAATTCTGGAGAGTTTATCAGGATGCCAGACACTATCTGGTCTAGTATACTATTTAGAAACTGGTAAGTGACACCACAGTTAAAGATGGGTAGGATTTCAGACACCATTGCTCTCCCCTCTTTGGCATTTCAGTTCTGCCTTGGAAGCCTGCAACTCCAGCTTTGGGCCACTTGATATTATGTGACCATGGAAAGTTCTGCTTCCCTTCTCAGATTTTAAGTAATTGTACTTAACCAATGATGTCTTCTGGGCAAAGAAGCTTAGAATGATAGAGCTGTGTCAATGTACTTCTCATTCGTCTATGATTTTGACCCTCTTGTTTCCTGGAGGAGGCTTTGGTGATCAACAATGGCTTTAAATATATATATTTCATATCTCTCTGATTGTATTGAGTAGGCTAATATGCCACCAGTAAGTTTATCAATACACAGACATCCTCTTTGAAATTGATTTTAAGCTTGATCTTCTCTTTATGGTATGTATGCTCTGGCTTTGAACTTGGTAGACACTTAGAGACAGTAGATCTAGGGGTAGGGAGAAAAAGAGAGCATTTAGTCCTTGTTTTTCATGTAATATCATTTTATTCTCTCTGGATCTTAACAGGCATTTGAAAATGATCTTTTTTTTTTTAAAGCATTTTGCTCTTCTGAGATCCCAGTGAAATTTTGCTTCTGTCTTTCAGGCTTGTCTGGTATATTTTCTTTTCACTGATCATCTGCTTGGACCCTTAGTTTCCTGGTGATCTCTTTCTATTTAGAGCTTTTTTGTGCTTTTCCAGGAATTCATCTTTAGCAAATTCAAAGTAACTTTGGATTGACTCTTCCTTCCCACATGTTCATGAGAGATGCTCAACATCTCTTCTGCTGTTTTTAAAATATATTTGACTGTCTACTGTCTGTTTTAGATTGATCGCTTTGCCTGCTTGCTTTTAGATTCCTTGTTTTCATGTACCATTTAGCAATCTATTATAATGGTTTCAGTTTCCAGAAAATAATTACTAACCTTCTCATTAGTCATTGATGTCTATCTGAGGAAAACCACACCCCACATCTTCACTGACATGATACACAGTGGTTCTCTTTAAAGCCTCACATTGAATACATGTATGAAATTTCCTAAAATAAACAAAACTTTATTTTTAATTAAATTATTTATTTATATATCAATATTTATATATTTTAGTTTTGAAATTTTAATTAATATTTAGATTTATTGTCTAAGTAGTGGAAGCTCAAATCTAAAGTAAGATGCTGGTGAGGGCATGCCCCACTGAAAACCTGCAGGAGATCCTTCCCCCGGCATTTATTGCTTCTGGTAATTTTCAGGCAATTTTCTGTATTTATTACCAGTTCACAATTCTAGTCCTGTCTCTCCCTTTACTAGACACAAGAATACTAATCATTCTGAATAAGCAACCTATCTTACTCTTTTTAAGAACTGAACAAACTATGTATTTAATGACCCTATTTCCATTGAAGCCGGGGCAACTTCAACATGTCTTTGTAAGAGGTCATGCAATTTGAACCTTCATTGCTAACTATATCTAAATTATTTAACTTATGTTAAAAATACCTACTTTGAATTTCTTGGTATCAGTTTATTTTAGAACCTATTTTGATTTCTCATCTTGGAATCTCAGCTGAAATTTCCATTTGAGCACTTCATTAGCGTTGAATGAAAGGTTGTAGTTTATTGTAAAAACAAATAATAGTTTAGGGAAGATATGAATAATCAAAGACTCATAAAAATGTAGGCAGTTTCTCAAGTACTTTATTAGAAAAGTAACTAAAAGTCTCTAGTGGCACACAGTTTTAGATTTCTGATGTTGCCTGGATTATTACAGTGGTTGAAAGGAAAAGATGTCCTTGAGCAGAGATATCTCAAGGAATATTACTTGATTAGGGTTATTAAACAAAAGGAAGCAAACACAAATCAAAGCAAAGCAAAGAAAAACTAATCTCTTAATTTTTATCAGATTTCCATAATTGCTGAAGTTAGTCATGACCTTAAATAAATCTTGTTGATATGTTAGGAACATATAATTGTGCAACTTTTCTAATGGAGATTTCTGAGTAAATTCTAATGTAATAGTCATCTCATGGCATAAATTTAAACAGTTCAAGAAAAATTTTTGAAAGAGCAGAAAATGCATTTACGCAAATACTTTAAGAAGAATTTAGGAAATTTTCTGAATTTGAAAATTCTGAGACTAGTAAGAAAGTCTCTTAAATGTGTATTTGTTAAAAAAAATGGAAGGGAAATGATGAACTCATTATTAACCAATATGCTTATATAATATTTGAAGGGAGGGTGCCAAAGGTATCTGCTGCAGAAGAGTTGGGGAATGATGTAAACATCTGAAATAAATAAAGATCACCAATCAACTTTCATTTCATTTCCAGAGCATTAAACTGCTTTTTAGCCTTTCGACTGGTTCTTCAAGAAATTGCTTCCGCCCCTTCCCCTCCACTCCAACACCCGGGACATGCGCGCGCGGTCCAGCTGGGCCTCGCACGCGATCCAGGTAAGCTCGGTCCCCGCCCGCCCCCAGAGGCCAAGGCCGCCCCAGTGGACCCAGCTCCTCCCACCATCCAGCCGGAGCCGCGCGCACAGGGCCTGGGAGGAAGAGAGGGCACCCCCTCTGTGCCTGGCCCCGCCCTCAGGTGCCCCGGGTTTAAATAGCGCCCCGCCGATGCCTCATCCCCCCTTCCCCTCCACTCCTCCGCCCGGGATGCGCGCGCTGTCCAGCGGGCCTCACCACGCCATGACCCAGGTAAGCTCGGTCCCCTGCCCACCCCCAGAGCCCCAGGCCAAATAATTCAGTTTAGTGAAAAACACACAGAAATTAAAAGAAGATCTTAAGAGTTAAAATGACAATGCCAAAGTCTAAGTGCAAATCCATGAGAAACAACACTCAAGTAAACAAATCTCCCACTGAAGGAATTAATCCCATAATGTTAGACTCCAACCAGAACAAACCCACGGAAAATGGCCAAGAAAGCCTGACCGAGGATAACGACCTTCAAAATATGATCATTACCGTGTTCAGTACTATGAAAGAGGAAATCAGGGAGGAATTAAACAATCGAATCAATAGCTTTGAGGAGGAACACAACAGACACATGGAGGAGTTGATCTTGGTGCCTTTAGCAGATGCTAGACTTTGTGAGGTCAACAGTGTGTTGGACAATGAGCAGGGCATGCAAAGTCCAATTATGATTGCTTCAGCCCTAACTAGTATGGAGTGTCTCACATATCATTGCTCCTCCCATCCTTTTGCTCTTACACTCTTACCGCCCCCTCTTCCGCAAATTTCCCTGAGCTTCAAGATGGGGAGAGACTAAGCTGGCCTAGTTCTAGGTGGTTGATATAGAGTCTCTGAAGTTCTGGATTGTGGTTTGTTGATTTTCTTTTGCAGTTTTGCTGCTCCTGCAATGCCCTTCACTCCATCCTGGTGGGCATTGTATGTTACCCCCTGGCCAGAGACAAAAAGCTGTTAAACTAAAGTCTTGTGATAAAAGCACATTCAAAGGTAGATGTAATAAAAGTGGGAAACCACAGTGAGGGAGGGGTCTATCACCCATTTGCAAAATTGTTACTTTTTATCTGCCAGACTATATGCCCTCCTCTTCTGGTGAGATCACACCCCCTCAGTAGTAAATGATCAGGAACAAAAGTCTGTGAACTTAATCAGATGTCTCATTACTTATTTGGGTCCTTGGTGGAGGCCTATTTTCCCTGCTGTAACATGGTCCCTTCTCTCCTTGTTTCTGGTGTGGCCCTCCTACCCCATCCCTCCTGTTCATAATCCTTGGAATTACTGTCTCTAGGTGGGCTGGGTGGGTTTGGTACTAGGAGCCACCTATTAGGGAGTACATACGGGGCTTAATTTTCTGGGTCTGCGATACTTCACTTAATATAATTGTTTCTAATGACATCCATTTCCCGGCAAATTCCAGTAATTCATCATTTTTGATGGCTGAGTAGTACTCCATTGTATAGATGTACCACTGTTTCCTTATCCACTCGTCAACTGTTGGACATTTGGGCTGATTCCATGACTTTGCTATTGTAAACAGTGCTGCTGTGAACATGGTCATGCTTGTGCTATCGAGGTGAACCTCTGCTGTATGGGGGGTTATTCCCAAAAGTGGAATAGCAGGGTCATATGGCATTTCAATCTTTAATTTCTTTAAGAATCTCCAGACGGCTCGCCAGAGTGGCTGTATGAGCCTGCATTCCCACCAGCAATGTAGGAGAGTTCCCCTCTCTCCACATCCTCTCCAGCATTTGTCGTTGTTAGTATTGTGGATTTTTGCCATCCTGACCGGGGTGAGATGATATCTCAGGGAAGTTTTGATTTGCCTTTCCCTGATGGCTAAGGAAGTGGAGCATTTTTTAAGATATTTGTTAGATATTTTAATTTCATCCCTGGTAAAGTTTCTTTAAAGTTCCAGGGCCCATTTTTTAATTGGGCCATTGGTTTCCTTGGTGTTTAGTTTTCTAAGTTCTTTGTGCACTCTGGACAATAGAGCTCTATCAGATATGTGGTTAGTGAAGATTTTCTCCCATTCTGTGGGTTGCCATTGAGCTCGCGTTACATCAAGCAGAGTTTAAAACTGAGCTAAAAGACAAGTTATCTTCAACCCAGAACTCCACAGAGAGTCTTATCAGCAGAACTAATAAGCAGAAAACAGAATTTCAGATTTAACCAGCTCAATGGAAGAGATTGTCAAAGCCAAAAAGATGCTTGAGAGAAATATCCAGGAGATATGGGACACCCTGAAGAAGCCCAACATGCTTATTCATGGAATACCAGAGCAAGAATCTCAAAATACCGCCCCTGAGGAAATTTTTCAAACGATCATCAAGGAAAACTTTCCTCATCTAAAAAAAGAGAGGCCCATCCATATACCAGAGGCATTCCGCATCCCAAAGAGATATGACCAAAACAGAAGCTCGCCACAGCAAATAATAGTCAAAACACTCCACATTCAAGATAAAGAACTGGTGCTGAGAGCTTTAAGGGAGAAAAAACAAGTCACTTTTAAAGGTAAACCTATTAAAATAACAAATGACTTCTTAATGGAAACATTAAAAGCAAGAAGAGCTTGGAGAGACATACTTCAAGTATTGAATGAGCAAAAATGTCAACCTAGGCTGATTTACCCTGCAGAACTATCTGTCATGATCGAGGGAGAAAGAAAAATCTTTCAGCACAAAGACAACTCGAATGGATACATGTCCACCAAACCAGGCCTTCAAAAAATGCTAGAAATGATACCCAAGCGTGAAGAAAAAAACAGGCATATCCAGGAGAGCAGAAGGCAAGTATAACACCATTAAAAGTGAAGCAATATACTTATAAAAACTACTAAACATAATAAATGTCTGGAATCAAAAATAGTTTCACCATTATAACACTAAATGTTAATGGAATTAATTCACCGATCAAGAGACACAGATTACAAACTTGGATTAAAAATCACAATCCATCAATCTGCCTGCAGGAAACCCATCTCACCACAAAAGATAGGCACACTCTAAAATAAAAGGCTGGTCAACAATTCTACAAGCTAATGGAAGCAGAAAACAGGCAGGGGTAGCCATTATGCTATCAGACAAAGTGGACTTCAAACCAAAGAAAATTATAAGAGACACGGATGGATACTACATTTTAGTCACAGGTACAATTCACCAGGATAACTTCACAATACTGAACATATATGCACCCAATACGGGCCCCTCCACATTCATTAAGAAAACCCTACAGCGTCTAAAGCAAGAAATCAATCCCCAAATGATAATTCTTGGGGACTTCAACACCGCCCTCTCAACATGGGATAGATCAACAGGTCAAAAGCTTAATAGAGACACTTTGGACCTTAATCAAACCCTTAAAGAAATGGACCTTATAGATCTCTATCTAACTTTTCACCCACGCACCAAAGAATACACATTTTTCTCAGCAGCACACGGAACTTACTCCAAAATAGATCACACACTGGGCTACAAAACGAATCTACACATGTACAAAAAAGTTGAAATTCTAACCTGTGCCCTGTCAGACCACCATGGCCTAAAGCTGGACATCCACAACACAACAAACAAGAGAAAATACACTAACTCCTGGAAACTTAACAATATGATGCTGAATGAGAACTGGATTCAGGAAGAAATTAAAAAGGAAATTCAAGATTTCCTGAAAGTGAATGATAATGAAAATACAACTTACCAAAATCTCTGGGACACAATGAAAGCTGTCCTAAGAGGTAAGTTCATAGCTCTTAATGCCTACATCAAAAAAATGGAAACATTAGAAATAAACAACTTAACATTGCAGCTTAAAGCTTTAGAGAGACTAAAGCAATCTGATCCCAAAAGTAGTAGAAGAGAGGAGATTAGCAAAATAAGGGGAGAAATATCTGAAATTGAGATTAAGAAAATGATAGAAAAAATCAACCAGTCAAAAAGCTGGTTCTTTGAAAAAATCAATAAGATTGATACACCCCTAGCTTAATTAACCAAAAGCAGGAGAGAGAAAACCCAAATTAACAAAATCAGAAATGAACATGGAGTTATCACTACTGATACCCAAGAAATCCAGAGAATTATAACATCATATTTCAAAAACTTATACTCTGTGAAGTTTGACAACACAAAAGAGATGGATGAATTTCTAAGTAAACACAACTTACCTAAATTGAATAAGGAAGTTGTGAATTATTTTAATAGTCCTATAACATATAAGGAAATTGAAGAAGTAATCTCAAATCTTCCCACCAAAAAATGTCCTGGACCAGATGGATTCAGCACAGAGTTCTACCAGACATTTAAGGAGTTAATAACACCAATACTCCTTAAACTGTTCCATCAAATAGCAAAGGAAGGAATACTACCAAATTCCTTCTATGAAGCTAATAGCGTTTTAATCCCAAAACCTAATAAAGATTCACTTAAAAAAGAAAACTATAGGCCGATCTCTCTGATGAACACAGACGCAAAGATTCTCAACAAAGTCTTAGCAAATCGGATTCAAAAACATATTAAAAAGATCATTCACGGGGATCAAGTAGGCTTCATCCCCGGCACACAAGGTTGGTTCAACATACGCAAATCAATAAATGTAATTCATCATGTAAACCAGTCCAAAGTCCAAGACCACATGATACTCTCGATAGATGCAGAAAAAGCTTTTGACAAGATCCAACAGCCTTTTATGATCAAAACGCTAGAGTCAGTAGAAATGGAAGGAATCTTTATCAATATAATAAAAGCTGTATACAACAAGCCCACAGCAAGGATTATGCTCAATGGGGAACAATTGGAAGTATTCCCACTCCGATCAGGAACTAGACAATGCTGTCCGCTCTCACCACTTCTATTCAATATTGCACTTGAAGTGTTAGCTGAAGCCATAAGACAAGAAAGGGACATAAGAGGGATTCAAATTGGCAAGGAAGAAGTCAAGCTATCCCTATTTGCAGATGACATGATCTTATACCTGAGTGATCCCAAAAACTCCACCAGGAAGCTCCTGGAACTAATTGAGAAGTTCAGCAGGGTGGCAGGATTCAAAATAAATGTGCAAAAATTAGAGGCCTTCCTATATGCTCAAAATGAAAGAAGTGAAAAAGCCTTGAGAGAAACAATCCCATTTACTATAGCCCCTAAAAAAATGAAATACCTTGGTATAAACCTAACCAGGAGGTAAAAGACCTTTACAACGAAAACTTTAAAACCCTAAAGAAAGAAATAGCAGAAGACACCAGAAGGTGGAAAGACCTCCCTTGCTCCTGGATTGGCAGAATCAACATCGTAAAAATGACCATCCTACCAAAGGCAATATACAGATTCAATGCTATACCAATCAAAATCCCAAAGCAATTCTTCAAAGAAGTTGACCAAACAATCTCAAAGTTCATATGGAGGCACAAAAGACCCAGGATAGCAAAGACAATCCTGAGTAACAAAAACACTGCTGGAGGTATTACCATACCAAACCTAAGTCTATACTACAAATCCATAGTTATAAAGACAGCCTGGTACTGGCTCCAAAATAGACACACAGATCAATGGATAAGGATTGAAGACCCAGATATAAGCCTACAAAATTACAGCCATTTGGTCTTTGACAAAGGGGCCCAAAGAATCCAATGGAAAAAGAACAGCATCTTCAACAAATGGTGCTGGCAAAACTGGATCTCTACATGCAGAAGATTAAAGCTGGACCCGTACTTGTCACCATGTACAAGACTTAATTCCAAATGGATCAAGGACCTTGATATAAGGCCAGAGACTATAAAAACCATAGTTGAAAGGAGAGGAACTCCCTCGAGCTGATTGGGCTAGGCCAACATTTCCTAAACAGACATCCAATGGCACAGTCACTTCTACCAACTCTCAACAGTTGGGATCTTGTGAAATTAAAGAGCTTCTGTTCAGATAAAGAGATTGTCACACGAGCTCAAAGGCAACCCACAGAATGGGAGAAAATCTTCACTAACCACACATCTGATAGAACTCTGCTGTCCAGAGTGCACAAAGAACTTAGAAAACTAAACACTAAGGAAACCAATGACCCAATTAAAAAAAGGGCCCTTGAACTTAAAAGAAACTTTACCAGGGATGAAATTAAAATATCTAACAAATATCTTAAAAAATGCTCCACTTCCTTAGCCATCAGGGAAATGCAAATCAAAACTTCCCTGAGATATCATCTCACCCCGGTCAGGATGGCAAAAATCCACAATACTAACAACGACAAATGCTGGAGAGGATGTGGAGAGAGGGGAACTCTCCTACATTGCTGGTGGGAATGCAGGCTCATACACCCACTCTGGCGAGCCGTCTGGAGATTCTTAAAGAAATTAAAGATTGAAATGCCATATGACCCTGCTATTCCACTTTTGGGAATAATCCCCCATACAGCAGAGGTTCACCTCGATAGCACAAGCATGACCATGTTCACAGCAGCACTGTTTACAATAGCAAAGTCATGGAATCAGCCCAAATGTCCAACAGTTGACGAGTGGATAAGGAAACAGTGGTACATCTATACAATGGAGTACTACTCAGCCATCAAAAATGATGAATTACTGGAATTTGCCGGGAAATGGATGTCATTAGAAACAACTATATTAAGTGAAGTATCCCAGACCCAGAAAATTAAGCACTGTATGTTCTCCCTAATAGGTGGCTCTTAGTACCAAACCCACCCAGCCCACCTAGAGACAGTAATTGCAAGGATTATGAACAGGAGGGATGGGGTAGGAGGGCCACACCAGAAACAAGGAGAGAAGGGACCATGTTACAGCAGAGAAAACAGGCCTCCATCAAGGACTCAAATAAGTAATGAGACATCTGATTAAGTTCACAGACTTTTGTTCCTGATCATTTACTACTGAGGGGGTATGATCTCACCAGAAGAGGAGGGCATATAGTCTGGCAGATAAAAAGTAACCGTTGTGCAAATTGGTGATAGACCCCTCCCTCACTGTGGTTTCCCACTTTTATTACATCTACCTTTGAATGTGCTTTTATCACAAGACTCTAGTTTAACAGCTTTTTGTCTCTGGCCAGAGGATAAGATACAATGCCCACCAGGATGGAGTGAAGGGCATTGCAGGAGCAGCAAAACTGCAAAAGAAAATCAACAAACCACAATCCAGAACTTCATAGACTCTGTATCAACCACCTAGAACTAGGCCAGACTAATCTCTCCCCATCCTGAAGCTCAGGGAAATTTGCGGAAGAGGGGGCGGTAAGAGTGTAAGAGCAAAAGGATGGGAGGAGCAATGATATGTAAGATACTCCATACAAGTTAGGGCTGAAGCAATCATAATTGGACTTTACATGCCCTGCGCATTGTCCAACACACTATTGACCTCACATAGTCTAGCATCTGCTAAAGGCACCAAGATCCTTGGAGGCAAGGCATCGGCAGCCACAGCAGTGTTCCTATACCTAAGGGGAACACGGGAAAGGGTTCAGGGAAAGGCCACTGGGTCCTTGTACTTCATCGGATACGAGGGCTCAGAGGAAAATCAGGCATGCACAAGAAAGGACTCTCTGTGAATTGGGGCGGGAGGCACTGGGGGATGGGAAGGGAGGGGGGTGGGGAGGAGGAGCTGGGAATACGGGGGGGGGGAGGAGTAGGGAGGGAGGGTACTGGTGTACTTATTAAGTTTTATGAGCTGAAATAATAATAATAAAAAAAGGATAAATGCACAGTTAGGAAAGATGCAGGGGTGTACGAGGAGACTAAAACTAGCCAACCAGTCTAGTGCAGATGAAAACCATTATGAGGTTTTGCTTTTTTAAAAAAAAAAAATATATATATAAATAGTCAAAAGGAAGCCAAGAACAATTTACATGTAACGTTTGTCTGGAGTCTACTCGGAACAAGTTCAGCAGATAGATCACACTCAAGCGCACAAAGCTACCCTAGATCCCACATGGATTTCGGCCTCTGTTGAAGAAACCTTGGATCAGAGTCACTCTTCCTGTTCTGACAGCACTGGGGTTCTTTCCCTTGCACATCCAACACGTACGCTCCTCCCTGACACTCGGGGTCCCAAAGCAGCATCGACCTATCTCTCGTTATTATTCCACGGAGCTGCTCAACCGTTAGATATCACTTTTTGAATATGCTTTTCACGATGGAAGAACCCGAGGGGCTCAGGTATGAACAAAGGGCTGATAACTTCAGGGGAAGTGCCTCCCTGGGGGACTGGCTGGTGGAGCTGGTCAACAATCCAGAACTTGGCTCTAGTCTCATCCCAGTGGCTCTATGTGGGGTTCTTCGTGATATAGTAGGGGGCTCCTTGCTCTCCTTAGCACTCTGCCAAGATCTGTTTGCACAAGTGGGTCACATTCCTGGAACACCAGCTGACTCCAGGGAAGGCTGGATGCAAACCACCCCCAGGGTCAGGAATTTCGACCTCTCTCTCCTGGTTAATTCAAGCCCAATCAGTACCTTTTAGCTCCATGTTGACGTCATTTCTGGGGTTTCATTGTCTTTCCTCTCTCTGGACTTTGTGTAAGAAACTGTGGGGACACTACAACATTTCTAGAACTTGAGTTTTGGGGAGAAAGAGGAGGAACCTCAGTCAGTCTCTACTCCTAAATACCTTGTACCACTGTGCCTGCCTCTCACTAGGCTCTTTCAAGACCTGCTCATTAAAGTTTGTCTCAAAAAAAAAAAAAAAAAAAAGAAATTGCTTCCATGCCAGATAATAGTGTGTGTATGGAGTTTTCCCGAGTTCAGCTCTTTTGGACATTATCTATTGACTTATTGTTGTAATATATAAAGATTTGAACTCTGTCTTAACTCAGTTTATTGGCATAATTATATCACAAATTTTAATTAAGTATTTTTATTTTTCTGATGATAGTGCATATTTGCCTCCTAGCTAGTTGACGTGAGTGATTATGTTTCTTCCTTTGCTAGTTGGCATTTTCTACAGTTAGCAATTGCTTTAATTCTTTCATATATTCACATATCTTAAAGTTAAAAACTAAGATAATTCACATAATCCAATTGCTCTGTAAATTACCACTCTTTTTGACATAACTTCTCTTACTGACCTGGAACTCACCAAACAGGTTAAGCTGGCGTGAGCTGTGGGGATCTGCCTGTCTCCATCTTCCTGGAATGATGAGTGAATACCACCCCATCTGATTTTTTCCACATGGATATGGGCATCAAGTGCAGTCCTCAGACTTGCAAGGCATGTACTTTACTGACCTATGTGTTTTCAAATTTTTATAACAGGATCTAGACAGGGAAGGTTATGAGACACATGTATACATTTTATTAGGCATCTTTAAAGTATAGTTGATGCAATGGTAAACTGTACATGTTTAAAGTATACAATTAGAAAGTTTTAGTGTATCCATGTACTCAGGAAACCATTAGCACAATCAGGTTAACGAATGAAATCTGTAGCACAGCAAGGCAGGTCTGGGATTGGTCAGAGGAATAGAGGGTAGGTGGGGATCCTTCCCATGGATGGCATTTCTACCTGCTTTTGATTCTGCCTACATAATTTAGGCCATGAGATGGCGCTCCAGTCAGAAATTGTCAGTTTCTGATATGTGATATGTATTTGGTTCTCTATTGACATGGGGGGCAGGAAGGGTAATTTTCTTTCTCTTTCACTTACCCAGTTGGAAGAGTGTGAACTTGTTTAGGACAGCCAAAACAAACAAGCTTGGAGATGATACGTACCATACCCAGCCACAAAGCAAAAGGATTGTGGCAGGCAAAAGGAATGGCTTTGACAAGCTCCCTAGTTTCTGCCTGCACAGCACACCTGATTAACTCTGAAGATAGTTTTGTAAGTCAAGAGCTTCTCATCATTGTACAGAGATTAACAGCCATATTGGTCTAGAAACATTAAACTTAATTTTTTTTTTCCATTTGTACAGGGGTAACGCACTGTATTAAATATGTAAGGTCTTAGCTATATGGGTTTGATTACAGAAATTAATAAAGTATTCTCTAAATAATGAAAAAAAAAAGAGCTTCTCTCCTCTCTTCCCTCTTGTTTCCCTCTAGCATGAATTTGGGTGTGTATAAAATGATTGCAAATGGAAGACCCAAATAATGTGTCAGTACAATATGAGGTTACGGGGCCTGAAGTCACATGCAAAGCCCTAGGGGTGTGAGGAACTTCCCTGTCTGGAGCAGACAGAGCCCAGGTCCTGAGGGAAGTGAGCAATACTTACTTTGGCATGAATATTAGCTGTGTCCATATGCAATCAACACTGGTGATTTTAATTGGCACTCATTTCCTTCTAAAGGCAGTCGAATGAGACATATCACCCCTGTCATGACTCTAATTAGAAGGATTATCACTTCTCATTCTCTGCAGCTGGATGCAATCAAGATTGAAACCATGAACTATTTCAGGAAGATCACAGTTTAGATGCTCTTTAAAAATTAATACCTTGAGCAGGACCTACTAGTATTTTTTTAAGATGGCAGGAGGTTCTTTATTCCCATTGAAGCATTTGAAATAGATTGAGTTCAAGGAGCTGGTCAGTTTGATTCATGGAGGGAATAACATAGGAGCATGATTCAGGGTGAGTAAGAACTTCGTGAAGATTCCATTTGATATTTTGCAGCATTTTCTGGTTCTCCACATGCTAATCCTTATAGTTCTTGCAAGGATGCTGAAGCTAGAGGCGGAAGTACTAGCTCATAAGCATGCTTCTGCTCTGCTCTGGCAGCTGTGGCCAGAGGGTAAGGAACACACAGGGACTTTTCCTTGTGTTGCAGGCCTCACCGCATCATCAACTTTCAGTTAGGATCTTTTTTTCCTTTTGCCTGAAGAATTCCATTCATCACCTTTTCCCCTTAGACTTTCTAGAACAGAGTTCTTCAATTCTTATTTGCCTGGATATATCACACTTTAGTGCCATTTTTTCAAAGACAGGGTCTTGCTATGTAACCTAACATGTCCTAGGATTCATAACAGTAAATACGATGGATGGTGATTGTTCTTTTCCTTTGGTATGTGAGAATGCATGTTTGCAGGTTGTAAGTGAAGTTCCTGTGTGTGTGTGTGTGTGTGTGTGTGTGTATGCACGCACATGCCAATGAACATGTATGAGGGTACATGTGTGTAGCAGTTACTCTCTAAAGTTGCTGATAAAATCACCATTAAAAGGCTTAAATGAACAAGGGGTTTTATTCTCTTTCAATAGTCTACATTTCTTAGTCTAGCTTTATAGGAGCATTCACACAGACACTAGGGCTGAGGAAACTGGTCACACTATCTTCACATAGCAGCTGAAAGAGGAATGATCCTCACTTGCCAGACCAGCATGTCTGGCCAAGTATACACAAAGATGCCCAACTCTCTCAACCAGCTCTCTGTATTTTATTCACCCACCCTTCCAGGACTGAGCCTTCCTCCATCAACTAGACAATCTCCTATAGGTTTGCTCTGGGCTTAACTACTAATTATCTACAAATGTGCCAGAGTGAGAACCCTCAACCATCAAGTTGATAGCTGTATTTGACTATGACAATGTGCATGTGTGTGCACAGGTGTGTGTAGGTCAGAAGACAACCTCAGTGTCATTTCTCATACTCTGTATTCCATTATTTTTTTAGACGCTAACTTATAGCATGGTTCCCAACAAGCTCCAGGAGCCTCCCCTCTCTGCCTCCAGTACTGAGATTACAAATACATGTCAACAAGCCTATATTCTTTGCATGGGTTCTTGAAATCAAACTCGGGTCCTTGTGCTCGCTTTGGCAGCACATATACAAACTCGGGTCCTCATTCTTTCATAGCAAATAGTTCACTGGCTGAGCTGCCTCATTGTATGTATTATAAATGCCTCAGTTGACCTCTTCTTCTGTTTCTATTTTGTTGATCTCTTTTTTCTGTCATGAAAGTTGTTAAATTTAATCAAATACTTTTGTATGCTTATTGAAAAATTACATAGTTTTGTACTTTGTTCTATTAATATGGTGTCTGTAGTAATTAAGTTTTGAATGTTAAATAAATTTTGCATTCCTGTAATAAATCCCACTTGATCATGGAATTTATTCATTGTACTATTTTCTGGATTCAGTGTACTTGGGTTTTTCCATATATATATTTGGAAGAGTTTTTAGTCCAAAATACTTTTTCTCATGTAATGTTTTTGTGTGGTCTGGGATGTCAGATTATAGTCTGGCCTCATATCATGAATTGGTATGTGGTTTTTCCTCTTTCATTTTATTGAAGTGTTTGTGAAAGATCAGCATTCATTTTAAAAAAACTGTTTGGTAGACTACCAGGGAGATTATTAAGGACTGTGATTTTCTCTTGAAGATGTAAATTTAATAACTGAATACATCCTTTTGTCATATGTAGGTCTATTGAAATTTCCTATTTTAATCAGCTTCAAATATGTCTTTCTATGAATTTGTCAATTTCATCTATTCCATTGTAAACCATATGATTCACATTTTAGTCCCAATTCTTATATTTTCCTTTTCCAATTTAAGTTTAGAAAACTTGTTGCTCATAGATGCAATAGTTCACAGATTCTTTCTAGTTATGGCTTGTTTGCAGCTTAATTTTGTTTACTGCATTCTGTATAGTTACTGTTAAGTTTAGAATTTCCATTATCAGGCATCAAAGCTTACTCTGAAGTTGCTATTAGAGCATCACATTATGAACATCAGAATCAGAACCAAATAGAAAATACTGGTGCAGACCTTAGGAGCTAGAAGAATTGGTGTATTATCCATAGGGATGGTCCTATGGTTACTAACAGAAAGGATTACTGAATTTAATAAAATTGTGATACAATGATTAGATATTTGGAAGATAGAAAGTTAAAAGTGTGTTTTATATAATAAGGAGTGGGAAAAGAATTAAATGTTAAGTATAAACCATCTTTTCAAGGGAAAATATGAATAAAATAATCAGATTTAGATTAAGTAAATTCTAAGAATGAAAGCCATCAAAACCCACCAACTATCTAAATGACATTGACATTCTAGTGGTAAACCAAGTTTAGTCATGAAAAGGTTTTTTTTTTTTGTACACAGAATTATAAAGCGTTGTCAAAATGAAAAAAAAATATGATGAAAGAATTAAACTCCTTTCCATAAGAAGCATTATAAAATTACATAAAAGTTACCAAGAGCTAATGTTCAAGTAATTTATAAATGAGAAATATTCTCATGGGTACTAGAAAGATTTGAATTTATATATACACATATGGGAATCTTACATATCTATGGAGGATTCCAGGATTACTGGGAATGGTGATTGCCTGGAGACTGGATCCATCTCACACTGTAGAAGTGTTGAATTTTATTAACTTCTATAAAGCAGTATAGCATTACGTGCTTTCTGATGAGAAACATTTCATTACTGCAGTAATTCTAGGAATCCTATCTTAATACATTATTATGCTTAGAATAAAACACTGCTAGATGAAATTTTTATACTTCATTATTGATGATGGCAAATAAGCAGGAAAAAATTCCTATAAACATCAAACAAAAATGAGATTGTCAGATTAATAAATGAAGTATGTCATTATTATAAACCATGTTTTTAAGGCCTGCTCAAGGACATAGTCGAACATTGACATGGTTTAGCAAGACTTAGATGGAAGGTTTATGCATAGTATGTCTTTAACTAGGTAAAATTGGTGTATACGTATTTGTTTGTACATATCATACATAGGGAAAAAGCTGATGGAATATAAAGTTTCAACAGTGCTTTTCCAGGGTAGTTGATTATGGCATTTTATTTGTTTGTTTTTCTTTTCCATTGTTTGTTACTGTCTGGGAAAAGATCTTCCTATGTAACCCAGGCTGGCCTGGCACTCAATACTCTTGCTTCTCCCTCCCAAGGGCAGGATTACAAGCATGTGCCTCCAAGGTGGGTATACGTTAGGATTGTTATAATTTCTGTGCAAGTTTTTTATTTGAAAACAGGATGCCATTTAAAAATTAATATTTAGTAATGTTATAAAATTTACTGGAATTTTCGATGTCTTATGATGAACACTTTAGACTGACTAGCATTGATGGGTGTCTATGAGTCAATGCATTCCTTGCAAGTGTTAGCAAGTGGGTTACATTCTTCCTTTCCCCTGTATGCATGTCTCCTCTCCTTGAAGATGTGGAAAGAATCATGGAACAATGGATTTCTTCAAGTAAGTGGAGGAGCGTCAAGAAAAAAAAAAGTCAGACATTCCTCAGAGGATTTTGTCACTTTTTAAAATTCTTGGCAAGACAGGGTTAGTTGATAGAGGTCTGCTGAAAGTGTCAAGCATTTGTCCTCTTTGGTAAAGACAACTGTTTATCCCCTTGTCATAGGTAGATACAGGAGTTAACTTGGCAAATGAAGGCTAGAGCTCTGGGCACAATTATGAAGAATTGGTAGTTAAGTTGAACCTTGGACAAACCTGCAGGAGATTGTCTGACTAATGGGGAGGGCTGAGTCTATGGTGGGTGGGACCAGATCTTGGCAGGTGGATAAGATGGATGGAACTGGTTAAGGAAGTTGCCATCATTTGGCATACTTGGCTAGACTTGCTGGTCTGGCAAGTAAGGATTGTCCCTCTCTCAAAAGTTCTATGGATATATAGATATGGTGTGGTCAGTTCCCTAGGCCCATGGTATTGATGTGGACTCTTCTGTCACACTGGATTAAGAACTGTAACTGGACAATTATAAGAGAGAATAAAACACCCTTGTTCCCCTGCAAGATTTTTGGTCATGAATTTATTGCCACATGCACACAAACTGGCACCCTTCTCCCCAAAAGGGAGACCATGTGACTAGGAGAGGAATCCCAAATCCTTGACTCAATTGGTCACTGGTCCTTCTCTTGGAGAGATGCTATGACCATTGTTCCATAGTCCCTCTGAAATCTGTCCCCCACAGCGACGTGACACCTGTCTTTCCCATGGCTAAAGGGGTGGGACTCTGTGGAAAGTATGCACAGGGACCACCTCTAAATAGCTTTGCTTAAAATCTCCTCCTTGCTGCTATGAACATGGTTGTGTTTGTGCTATCGAGGTGAATTTTTGCTGTATGGGGGTTATTCCCAAAAGTGGAATAGCAGGGTCATATGGCATTTCAATTTTTAATTTCTTTAAGAATCTCCAGACGGCTCACCAGAGTGGCTATATGAGCCTGCATTCCCACCAGCAATGTAGGAGAGTTCCCTTCTCTCCACATCCTTTCCATCATTTGGTGTTGTTTGTATTGTGAATTTTTGCCGTCCTGACCGGCAGCACTGTTTACAATAGCAAAGTCATGGAATCAACCCAAATGTCCAACAGTTGATGAGTGGATAAGGAAAATGTGGTACATCTATACAATGGAGTACTACTCAGCCATCAAAAATGATGAATTAATGGAATTTGCCAGGAAATGGATGGAATTAGAAACAATTATATTGAGTGAACTATTGCAGACACAGAAAATTAAGTGCCGTATGTACTCCCTAATAGATGACTCCTAGTATCAAACCCACTTAGAGACATTCAAGGATAAATCTCTGTAATACCTATAGTAATTGCAAGGATTATAAACAGGAGGGATGGGGTAAGGAAGGCCACACCAGAAACAAGAAGAGAGGGGACCATGTTACAGCAGAGAAAATAGGCTACCATCAAGGATTGCAAGTAAGTAATGAGACATCTGGTTAAGTTCACAGACTTTCCTTCCTGATCATTTACAACCAATAGGGTATGATCTCACCAGAAAATAACCATTTTGCAAATGGGTGATTGACCCCTCCCTCACTGCGATTTCCTACTTTTATTCCATCTACTTTGAATATACTCTTATAACAAGAGTCTAGTTTAACAGCTTTTTATCTCTGGCTAGGGGGTGACATCCAATACCCATCAGGATGGAACCAAGGGCATTACAGGAGCAGCAAAACTGGAAAAAAAAACCAGCAAACCGTAATCCAGAACTTCAGAGACTCTATATCAACCACCTGGAACTGGGCCAGCCTAATCTTTCCCCATCCTGAAGCTCAGGGAAATTTGCGGAAGAGGGGGAGGTAAGATTGTAAGAGCACAAGGATGGGAGGAGCAATGATATGCAAGATACTCCATACAAGTTAGGGCTGAAGCAATCATAATTGGACTTTGTATGCCCTGCGCAATGTCCAACAAACTACTGACCCCACAAAGTCTAGCATTTGCTAAAGGCACTAGGATCCTTGGAGGCAAGGGATTGACAGCCACAGCAGTGTTCCTATGCTTAAGGGGAACACAGGAAAGGGTTCTGGAAAATACCACTGGGTCCTTGCACCTCATCAGAGAGGAGGACCTAGAGGAGAGTTTGGCATGCTCATTAAAGGATTCTCTGGGGATGTGAGGGGGAGGCACTGGAGGATGGGGAGGGAAGGGAGAGGGGACGGGGGCACAAGGCGCTGGGAGGTTGGAGGGAGGGAGGGGACCGGTGTACCTGTTAAGTTTGTATGAGTGGGAATAAAAAAAAAAAAAACTCCTCCTTGAACTCTCTAAAACATGTGAGCCAATCCTCTGTCCTTTTAAATTTGAAACAGTTGCTTTCTTTTCCTGGGACAGTGGCACTCATCCAAAGATTGAGCATTCTCTTGGTCTATCTACTACTGTATTGGGTTACACTGAGGGAAACTTTTCACCCTTATTTCACTGACACTT
The DNA here is from genome assembly GCA_023101885.1 of Typhlomys cinereus. NCBI lineage: Eukaryota > Metazoa > Chordata > Mammalia > Rodentia > Platacanthomyidae > Typhlomys > Typhlomys cinereus. The sequence continues at coordinate 3,837,368 of JALPQD010000146.1, forward strand.
CCCCAAACAGTTAGTTTAATAACTTCACAAAGTGCACATATCACTTGTTAGCTTAGTAACCTTTTTCACAAACTGTACTTAACCTTGGACCTGAGTATATCACAAAGACATAGATAATGATAAATACTAACTTTCAAAGTGCCTTAGATTGGTTAACCAGTTTCATGTGTCCAATAACAGCATGCAATGTCTAATTCTGTTTTCCTGTTTATGCATCAGGACACTGAGGCACAAAGTTTAAGTAACATGGTCAAATTGGAGAAAGAGAGAGAGTAGCAGAATCAAGATTCAAATCTGTGCTCTTAACACTCTACCACAATGATATTCATTCATGTATTGAAAAATACATGACCTGGAGTGGGAGGAGTCAGACAAGCAATCAATTTAAAATGCTATGTAGTAATTGCCATGATAAGATGCAGGAAAACACTGTGAGTATAAAGAAAGAGCTCCCAGAACGATCTCATCCTGAGGATGAGAAGCGGGCCTCCTGGAGTTGAGTTTGAACAGGAATGTGGGGTGAAGGCAGAGATGAGCATATGAAGCAAAAGGAACTTTGTTAAAGGTGTGGGCATGAGATGAGGGGACAAAGATTTCACGGGTGAGTCACTTCACTTTGTGTAGACTTTCTTAAGCGGTGGATTTTCCATGGTGGTAGTTAATGAAAGAACAGAGTGTCAGGTGGCCACATCACATGTAGAAGTCATTTTATCAAGATTATTGTGGGACTATTGAGAGAGGAACCTAAAGGGAGGTCCTTAGATCCCTGGAGACAAGATTAGGTAATTCTTGGGTGGGACCCTGAATTTGTGGGTTTTTTTTTTTTTTTAACCTTTATTATCATTATTTTGTGGTGCGTCTCTCTGTATGTCTGTGTGTGCCTGTGGAGGCCCAAGGGTGACTTCGGGAATCACACTGGATTGTGCTATCTTCTCTCTGCTTTGCTCTGAAGTTTTCCAGACTCCGCTTCCAGATTTAGAAGTAGAGGCTGTTCCCATTTCTGCCTGGCATTTTTACGTGGAATCTGGGATCCGAACTCAAGACCTTTTGCTTGTGAGGCAGAGGCTTACCCACTGAACCATCTCTCCAGCCTCTGGATTTGTTTTTGTGAGAATAAGCTGTGATAAGAGCAGGTCTGACTTTAACACACTCTCTCTGGCTTTATGGCCGACGTGACCTTTTTCTTTATACATACTAGTCATGATATCAACTAGCATTGGGCCATCATCTGAGGCATAACCAATGGACTTTTGTGTACTAGATCCAATTCTTTTCTCGGCAGGTGTTCACATGTTGCTACAACAATGGAGAATGGACCAATGCATGGGCTTAGCATGCTGTTATTTTATTTTATTTTATTTTATTTTTTGCCAAAGGGATGGAATGCTACTAGTGGATTTTACATGGGACAGGATTCTATGAAAGTATCCCTAGTACCACTAAAGAGACTAGAAGAAAAAGACCTAGGTAGGGTGGTTGGATGGCTAAGGTCGGAGATGACAGTGCTGTGCGTCACCAAGGCATCTGTATTTAAAATGGAAGTGGAAGGAAGTCAGACACAAGCTTTGGGAAGAATCCACAGAAGTGGTTTTTGGTTATGTATAGAGAAAAGTGAGAAGGAAGTGAGCTGGCTCAGCTGGTAAGGCGACCTGAGTTTGACCCCCAAAAGTCCACAGAGTGGAGAGAAAGAACCAACTTCTGAAAGTTGTCTTCTGACCATCCATACCCCATAGCATGCATGTACATGCCTTCTCTCTCTCTTTCAATCATAAATGAATAAATAAAATATTTTTTAAAAGTAGCATAAAAGGGTGGTATGGTGTCTTCAATGCTGCAGGATGGGGCACAAATAGTTTGGTTCCTCAAGAAGACTAGAGAAGAGGACAGAGGATATTTCTCTGAGTGCAGATGGGACATTCGGCCTTGGAAAAGCTGAATTACAGCGGTGAGAGGCAACAGATTGAAAGGAAAGCTGGAGATGGATGAGCAATCAGGGATTGTAGATTTAAGTCTCAGGTGTGTAAAGGGTAGTGAAAGATCCCATTTTAGGATGGCAGAAAAGGAGTCAGGCAATCGATTCCCTAGGAAATAAGGGCCCTTCAAGAATGCTGCCGCCAAAGCATCAGAAACAATTGCCAAGTTTTTTGTTTGTTTGTTTTGTGCATGTGCCATTTTAGCCTCTCTGATTTCATTGAAGGCTGACCACCAATCTCATGTTTGCTTTAATTTTGTTTCCACGAAATCTTCGGACAGTGTCAGGAGAAGAAACGTTTGGCTCTCCTGCCTCCTTTTGTGTTCTGAGCGGCACGGGAAGGCCACTGTAAAGGACAAGCAGAAGGATCGACACTGTGTTGTGTCCCAGTCCCGCTGGGCTGACCAAGAGAGCAGCTCAAAATATAAAAAAACAAAGGGCTGGTCTGAAATGAGAGTGATATTTTGAGACAGGAACCCGGCTACTTTTTATATTTGGATTCCATGATTCCAAAATAGCTTCTCTGTGATCTGATTAATTTTTAATTTAGATGTTTAATTTAACGGTCATGCTAATGTTATAGAATCGTATGAGATCAATTATACCCAGTTCTGTCACGAGACATGAAACTCTATGTTTGTCCAAAGGATCCACAGTGAATGTTTGTAGCAGTCCTGCAAAGCCAGAGACGGAAGTAATCCTAACATTATTATCTAATGAAGAAACAAGTAAACTGATTCTTCAGTAGTTAAATGTTTTCATTTAGTAAACGGGAACAAAATTTTGATATGTGTATGACATGGAAAGATTTCAGGAAATTATATTTAGAGAAATAAGACATATGTTGATATTTTGTGATTTTATTCATATCCATTTTCTAAAAAATACAAACTTATAAAGTCATAGTGAAGAAGGGGTTGGGAAGAAATTAGGAACTAACTGCAAATGGGGTGAGGAAATATTACAAAACTCTAAAATTTTTTTTAAAAATCATTGATGTAGACACTTTTAATGTATGTATTTTATGATTTTCCATTATATGCCAATAAATCTTTTTTTACCATAAGATCCTGGAATTATCTATGGTTGGAGGAGTTTAATCTTACTTTGTCTAACGTTTCTGCAGTTTTATCTCCTCTCCTATTGACAAGTATTTCTTTTATCTTTATACCTGGTGGCTATTGTATCTTAGCCTAGGAGGAGGTGGAATAGTTCATCAAGACTTAAAAGATACATGGAAATCTTGTTGCTTTTTTCCAAATGATTATATCCCTGTCATTCAGTAGCTGCTTCTCTTGCCCTCTATCTTCAGAGTCAGACTTGTTTATTTAGTTCCAACTAAAAATGTTCCCTTGGACGATTTCTCTAGTTGCCTTTCCTAAAGATGAAATAGATTTATTTGATTTTGGGCAGAACTTGCTAGTTACTATAAATAAAAGTTACATTTCCTGATAGTTTCTTTTTCTTTGTTTTAGGATATAGCAAGGTTTCTTCCTATCCAGGAAATTTTATGGATTCTTTGCAGATTGGATATGTTTCTCTTTCATTTCTCTATATAAAAACAAAATGCCTTTATATCTCCAGAGGAAACACTTTTCTAGTGAATCTCACAAGCCTTTTCAAGGAAGTCCCTTAAGAAGAGAATACATTGTTCTGTGCATTTGCCTACAAGACTTGCTGTTTATTAATGATAGGGCTAAGACAAGATTTAGGATTCCTCAATGTTTTTAAGACTTATGTTTATCCTTTTAGAGGTTCATACATCAATACAATGAATTCATGTCTTTTTATCCCTTTTTTACCCCCAACCATCCCTGCTTCTTTTCTCTCTATGTATTTTCTCCTTTCCAGCCAAGTCTGCCTCTTTTTTCACTTTTATTTTTCTGTTCGTGGCCCCACTGGTTTTCATCCGAGATGCCTGTATTGTCAGATGCTTGAGTACTTGCTGGGGGTACTGAGAACCTATCAATGGGCATAGCATTGAGGAAAGCAACTCCCTTTCTCCTGTCTGGCATCAAGTCTCTCAGAAAGACTCTTGAGATATTTCCTTCCATAGTGAAATGTGGATCTTGTGCAGATCTTGGGTTAGCAGAAATAGCTGCAGTGAATTCTCTAGGTACAGCAGCCTTGTCATGATCAGAAGATACTTTCTGGCAATAGCCCTCTCACCTTCAGGCTGTGTATGTGTGTGTGTGTGTGTGTGTGTGTGTGTGTGTGTACACGTGTGTACCAGAAGGCACTTTAGAGTCCGCTTGTGGAGGCCCAAGGATGACATCAGGAATCATCCTTGGTTGCTCTACTCCTTATTGCTTTGCTCTGGGATTTCCCAGGCTCTGCCTTCCAGAGCTGGAAATGCAGACCACCACCATATCTGCCCAGCATCTTTTTTTCTTTTTTCTTTTTTAGGATTAAAGTAGAGTTTATTAAAAGAGAGAAAGACTAGAAATCACGAACTCACAGACTCTACACATGGGGTCCCATGAGGGGTGAGGAAGCCCTGCCCAGGATCTTTACATGGGATCTGAAGATCTGAACTCAGGTCTTTTAGCTTGTGAAGCAAAGAATTTTAATTTGCAGCCATCTATCCAATCTCAACCCTCAGGTTCTTATATTCTTTCTGCCCCCTCTTCTGTGCTGCTCTGTGAGCTTTGGGGTAAGAGTGATTTAAATCCTATTTAAGGGTCAAGCAATCCACAGTCACTTATTATCTGTACTTTGGCCAGTTGTGATTTTGTGTATTAAACACCTTCTCGGGCTGTAGAGATGGCTCAGTGGTTAAAACCTTTGCTTCTTAAGCAAAAGAGCCTGAGTTTGGATCCCCAGATACCATATGTAAATATCAGGGGGGTGTGGTAGCCTGGCTGTAATTTCAACTCTGAGGAGGAACTTGGGACTCTCCTGAGCAAGGTGGCTAGTCAGTCACATTAGCTCTAATGGAGCGCTCTGGGTTTAATCAGAGATCCACGTTCACAACAATTAAGTGGAAGAATGATTGAAGTGGAAGGGCAATTGAGGATGATTCCTAATATCACCTTTTGGTCTCCACAGGCACACAAACTCAAGTGTAGTCATACACACACACTCCCACACAGGAGTACACCCACTCACATGCAAATGCATACAAACACACGTGCACACATCCCTTGATAAATAAACAAAAGAAAGAAAGAAAATAAACGCCTTTCATTGCGAAAGCCCCTCAGTGGTTTTTGGCACTGTACAAAACTTTCCTTGTAATTACCTATTGCTTCTCTTGCTCTCTATCTTCAGAGTCAGACTTGTTTATCTAGTTCCAACTAAAAATGTTCCCTTGGACGATCCATGGGTATTTCTCTCTCCACAAGTCAAAAACTGATATTTGTAAACAGTTCCATTACTTGCTACTTTTGGGATCTCGTTTAAGTAACTCGACCACTGTAAAATTCATTTTAATTATCTATAAAACAAGGAATACAATAGTATCCTTTCTTCTTCTCTTTTTTTTGGTACACATATTAGAAAATAGAAGTTTATTTCTCATCATTTTCAAGGCAGGGAATCCAAAGCATGGACCAGAATGATGAAGTTCTAGTGCGAGACCTCTTCTTGAGTTCTGGACTGCTGTTTCCTCAACGGGTCCTTCCACATGGTGAAAATAGAATGTAAGAGCTCAATAGACTCTTTTTTTGTAAAGGACATTGGTTCTATTGATGAAGACCCATCCTGATGACCAGCATATCCTCCCAAAGCCCCACTTCCTAATACCACAATGCGGAGGTGTAGATTTCAACAGAAGTGTTGGTGGCAAAACTGACTGTCCATTGTGGATGCCATCTTGAGAGAATTTGGAGGCCAGCTTCTCAGCCTTGCTAAATACCCAATAATCTAGAGACTTTTAATAGAACCCTTCAAAGATTTTTCTTAGTGATTTCCTTTTTTAATTAGCTCTTTCATTCTTTTAGTGTTTCATATAGACTATTGGGGACTTATGATATTTCCACACTTTAGTCCCTACGCCTATTCTCCATCGTCTTCCCATTACAATCCTTCTTCTTATCTGCCAGTCTCAGTCTTATTTTCATGTCTTTTCAAATGTGCAGCCCACTGGATTGCATCTGGTTTGCCTTTGATGAAATGTGCCTAAGTACTGGTTGGAGCATGAATCATATATCAGTGAGTACACTATTGAGGGAGGCATCATCCATCCTCATCTCCCTATTAGCGTTAATCCTTAACTGTCTCTCAGGGAGATGCAGGGCTTCTTGTGGTCTTTCCTCTTCCATGATGAATTGACGATAGGACAAATCCCATGCAGGTCTTGTGGAACTATGCATACCTACAGTGAATTCATAGATAAAGCAGCCATGTCATGTCCAGAAGATAATGTCTGGCCACACCCTTGCCCCACCTCAGTCTCTCACAATCTTACCATTCCCTCTGGTTGTAATAGTAACACTAACAGTACCCTGGGACCAGTTTTCAATAATTGAAAGCTTGTGTAAAAAAAAGAAATTATAACTCTAATAAGCCTCTTTAAAAATGAAGAAATCCAAGACCAGACACCTAGGCTATGTACTCATAGATTTGAAGGCAATCAATCTCTCTCTCTCTCTGTATGTTTGTGTGTATGGATATGTGTGCGGTGTGTGTGTGTGTGTTGCTTAGGATCCAATTCATGATCTCACATGCTATGCAAATAGTCTACCACTATTCTCCTGACTCACGGTTGTTCACTTACCAAGCTATCACCCTACTCCTAGTTGCTGTAAATTTTATTAGAATTTTGAGGGATGGAGGCAGGAGTGGTGTGAAATAATGGAAGCTTCCTAGACCCATCAGCTGTTGTGCTTTGCCTGTGAGTAAGTACATGACCTTTTTATGGGCATTGCAGAATGCTGAGAGGGGTAACGTATGGCCAGGCACCGATGCCACCGTTGGTTGCAGTGAACCCTTCCAACTAGATCATATGCATAGCAAACATGTCCTTATGCTTTTAGAGACAGAAAAAGGCTTCAGACTTTAGAATTGAATGAGACAATTAGGTGGTAAGCCAGATCCTCTCTTTGAAAGAAGAACTCTGAGTTACTCCTTATGCACAACAGATTACTTGGTAATTACCAAGCAAACTGCTCACATTCTAGAACACAGAGAAATGAGATTTCTGTTTGCCAAATTGTCCGGAAGGGTTCACCCATAACAGGTGTTTTTATTTCACTTGCAGACTTCTTTGAAAAACCCTTGGCATGAAAAAGTCCTTGGCATGCAAGTCTAACCTGAAGGAAGTTCCAAGTTGCAGAAAGCCTTCTCTTTGGCTAATAAAATTCTTCCACCCCTTTCATTACCAGTCTCCTCCCTTTGCTTCCAGGAATTTCTTCTTCTGAGAGGTCTCAAACTGGTGCATGCCAACGTCTCCATGCTGAAAGCTTAATTCTGTACTTTTGAAGATTGTAGAGTAAAATGTCATGCATACTGTTTTCTGTGGTCACATATGGTCACATCTGTGCCTCCAGGTCAGACTCGGGCCCTCCCTGACCTTCGTCAGTCTGCAGTCATATTTCCTTGGAAGAGAGACATGAAACACTTTCTATAAGTCCCTTGCTCGTTTCTTGGATGCCACACCTTTCTTGATCAATTACTTCCTTTCTTTGAAGCTTCCTTCCTTTCTATTTTCTCTGTATCATTGCCACTCTTTATTGTTAGAACTTTTGCTGTTTTGCTTTTTTTTTTAATTATGATTTTCGTAGTTCCACTAAATAAATGTACAGACACAGGACGGGGCCCTTCGTGTGAATGCTTGTGGCCCAATCTGCTCAGTCGCTATGCATGCAAAGAGAGTTCGCATCTTGATCATGAAATGACTCTGGCTGAAGAGGACTTTTGGGGGGCCAACCCCTGCCTTGAGGCAGTCTCTCTTGTACTTTCTCCCACGGAGATTGTCTGCCAATGGGAATTTTATTACCATTCTAGTGTTTAATGATGCTTCTTAGGAAATCCTGCCTTCTGTTCAAACATGCACATAGATGATAGAAACTGACAAGGTGGCAAATCCTTTTGTGTCCTAATTTCAGAAGATGATTTCAAGTGGACATGGATTAAGAGTTCCAGATTCAGTTCAAAGTCAACTTTGCAGAGACTGTGATATTAAGAATTCCCCAGACCTACTGACTTCTACTTCTGTTCTGGTCCTTAGTACCAATAAGGTTTCATAATGGCCAGCCTGCAGCAGTATCTAACTAGTATATGAATACTGAGATTGTATTTGTAGAACTTGGACTCACTGAATGTCTCCAGAGCCAGGATAGATTCAGACAGTTTCTGGAGTTAGAAAAATACCTTTTTGTCCTCAAAATCAGTTTGATATCATATTATCATGAGCATCTATTTTTCTATATTTAAGGAAAGGATAATTACTAGTCAATATTCATTCATTTTTTTCATAGCTATTGATATGCATAGTTAATGGGAATCGAGTTCTTCATATAATTGATATGTAGCTTGTTCTTCCTGAGCCTGAAAGCCATTGAATTCAGGGACAAATGAGGTGGTAAAACATTTGTTTTAGGGTTTTAAATTTCCTTATCTGAGCCTTTTCCAACCTTCACTAGTACTCTTAAATATTAATTCCTATACCTTACATTAATTCAATGCTCTTCTATACCCTTCCTGGCCTCATGCTTAGGAAAAAGTAAAAAAAGCATTCACATTATTTTGCCCTATGGAACTAGTCACAACAAGGATGACTGAAGAAAATCCATTAAGAAACATCCTGCAGAATTTTAATCAGCTTCTGGCATGGGAGTTACAGTTCTTTGCAATCATTTCTACTGCATGGAAATTATACTACAGAGAAACTTGGATCATGGTTCATGAGCTGAGACTAACTTCTGTGTTCTGGATGTTTTTTGTGATGGCAAGTCAAAACCCTACTGCAAAGGTTGTCCTAGAAAAATCCAGGTCCAAGATCATCCCATACTGATGACATCACCTATCATGTTCTCATAAATCCTGCTTTTACTGTACTAAGTCTAAATATAGCCTAACTGCACTCTCTCGTTCTTTCTATTAGCATTTAGTTAGCAGTAGAACTAGACTATTAACATCGAGTCTGGAATTCGGTCAAGCATAAATTACATCATTGATGGGAAAACTAACTTCTTATTAAAAATTCTTAGAAGTCCCTTTCACTTCAGTAATACTCATAATGTAGGCTTTGTGTGAATGGATTTCAGGATATAATTACTGAATTATTTAAAAATCATTTCCAAAAGAATATAAAATCATCAGTTTGCCATAAGTTTTTAATGGGGCTGCCTTCTGATGTGGAGGCACATGAAAAGGAAGAGGAGTGAAGTCAGTGTTTATTTCTAGCCTGGAACAAATTGCAACTATTTTCAAGTGTTTATGTAAGCGACCATTTACAAGACCTTTTCAGAAGAGACATGGTAAAGTAAGCCATGTGAAATGAGACCTTTACAAACTCTATGAGGCAAGGACTTTTAAACTTAATTTAGGTAGTGGGTATACGCGCGCACGCGCACACACACACACACACACACACACACACACACACACACACACAATGTATGTGTTCATGTTCTCTATTCCATTTATTCTCACTTTTAATTATGCACTGCTTTTTTTAATGGGTATGTGCATGTATGTGGAGGGCCAAGGACAACTTCAGGTACCATTCATAAGGTTCCTCCTTGTTGGTATGCATGTGTGCGTATCATGATACAAATGTGGAGGTTGGAAGACCACTTTGAGGAAGCTGATTCTCTGCGTATGGTGCAGGGACTGAGCCGCAAACCCAAGTCATCACACTTGGTGGCAAGGGCTCTTCTTAACTCGCTGAACAATCTTGGAAGCCCTAAAGGTTTTTGTTGTTTTCAGTTATTTTTTTGCATTTATTTGTTGTGTGTGTGCATGTGAGGGTGCACACATTCTGCAGTGCATGTGTGTTAGCTAATCCTAACCTCCTTATCGATGCTAGTTTTCTTCTATTATGTGGATTCTGGGATTGGACTCTGATTGCTAGGCTTGATGGCAAGGACCTTTGCCAGAGAAACCATCTCCCTAGCCACTGCGTTGGTTTTGGAGACAGTTTACTAGCTAGTCTGAAGCTTGTCAAGTAGGCCAGGCTGACCCCCCACCAAAAAAAAAAAAAAATCCCAGAAATCTATTTATCTCTACCTTCCCAGTGGAAGGATTACAAACACGTGTCCCCACACCCAGTTTTTGTATGTTTGTTCTGGTGACGGAACTTAGACCTTCCTGTTTGAAAGCAAGCACATCACTGACTGAGACAGCTCTCCTGCCCAACATCGGTTTCTTCTTAAGGAGCAAAATGTACATGCACACATAGGATAGGCATGCAAGAATCTCTGCTGTGGGACTACTCAGCTTGTTTTTTGCAAGGTAGGGGAGGAATATCTTCAAGACCTTTCACAGTGTTTGGACTACAGATGGCATTCGTTGACTATTGGCTTGAACAGAATATAAAGAAAAAACAGAAGTAAATGAATAATATGAAGGATAAGTAGAGATATATAAATTTGACAAGGAACATAAATTTATTGCTTTAAGATTTTCATAGAACATTTTCTAATGTCTTTCCTTTTTCCTTTTTTAAAAAATGTGTGTGTGTGTGTGTGTGTGTGTGTGTGTATGTGTGTCTGTGTGTGTGTCTGTGCAATTGCATGTGAGAGAGAATGTGGTGTATGCTTGATGTATATGAGTATGTGTGTGATTGTGCACACCTGTGTACATGTGTGGAGGCCAGAGAGGGACTTCAGATGTCCTTTTCTATCAGTTGCTATCTTATTCTTTTGAGACAGGGTCTCCCACTCAACTAGCAAGTATCAGCTGTTCTCCTGTCTCTGCCACTTATAGTACCTCACAACACTGGGGTTATAGGTACACACATAGCCAGTCTTGACATTTTAGATGCCAGGATCTGAATGCAGGTCCCATGCTTTAGCAACAAATACTCTTGTGTATGGAACACTCCAGCCCCATTTCAATTTCTCCTAAAATAATTTTTAAAATAAAAGTGTGGTAAAAAATCAAAACTTAAGTATATATGAAATTCCTCAGGGACATCTTTTAAAGGACCTTTGGAGTTCTTTAATTACCATGAGATTTTCAGGGTTTGGATTGAAAACAGCATTGCTTGGAGCTCCTCCAAGTGCTCCTTTGCTACATCACATTCCAGTTATTTGAAACAAGGGAGACATTAGCCCTTTTGCTCATCTCAGGTTTGAACCACAGCTGTGACTAAGTTAGGAAACTGGGCAGATGATGCTTGTACCTGTTTGCCTTTTTTAAATTTTTTTTATTTATTCAATTATGAGTGTGTGCATGTATGTGTGTGTGTGTATGTGTGTGTGTAGAACCACAGACGAATTCAGGAACCACCATGGACGTCTCCATCTCCTCCTTGTTTACTCTGCTCCGGGATTCACAGGCTCCGCCCTACCAGTACCAGAAACGCAGGCCGCCCCCGCTTCCGCCTGGCGTCTATATGTGGGGTCTAGGATCCGAACTCAGAACCTTCCACCTGCAAGGCAGAGGCTTAACCCCTGAGCCACCCCTCTAGCCCCAACTTGTTTGCCTTTTGGAGGAGATCAGGACTTGGTTCCACTCCCTAATCCCTCCATGTTCAAATCCAACAAGTTTATTAAAATGACAAATACCTGTCTCAAAAATGACTGCTGTCCAAATATTACCAGAGAACCTAATGATGGATCAACAGAAATCAGCTTGGTGTGATACAGTGAAGAAGAACACTGCCTTGATCATCCTAGAAATGGCTCAGCAGCAACCGAGAGGTGCAGAGTTGTGAGCATCCAGGCTCCACTGGCTCAAGGCTGCTACTCAAGTGGGAAAAATGTGCGGGTTCATGATGGTAGTCTAATATCGGGGCCATAGTAAAGTGAAGTTCTTAAACCTGTTACTAAATAAATTATTGTCACAAATTGGTTTTGGTAAACTTATTTGCAGGAATTTACTACAGTAATCTTTTAATTATAAAACATTTTATAATTATATTTTATAACAGTCTTTTGTTCTCAGTAATGTCCTAGAATAGTTTTCATGTTGACAGTCGGATGGCATGCTTTCTTCATTTTAATATCCAAGGTTCATGGACACTAGTGGACTTAACTCTCACAGGTTAGTCAGAGAGGAGAAACTGGAGGGTAATCATTGCATACTGGGACATTTAGCAGTTTGGTTTAGTGTCACAGCAATAACCCACTTTTCTGTATCTCTGTTTTAATTTCATACCCTTTGCTATGCTAAATGTGTGACCTAAACAGTTTGCCAGAGCAAGGGAGTTTTGATCCCACTTAGAATGCTAGCTTATTCATCATGGCAAGAATGTTACTGGTAGAAGTGAGAAAAATGGTCACACTCTATTCAAAGTCAAGAACAAAGGAACAGAACCAATGTTGTGTTCTTGCTTTGTAGCTTGTCAGCTAGCTCCCTCTCCATCTCTATTCACCTGTCTGGTTCATGATTCTACCCACCACGGGCAGATCTTCCCACCTCAGTTAAAGAAATCAAGACCATTTCATGGAGTCTTACTCAGAAGCCTCTCTTAGCTAAATAATTCCAAGAAACTCATCTCTAATTGTCAAGTTGACAGTTGCAACTAACCAGAACAAGATAACAGGGCAGAAGTAGGGAAAGTTTGTAGCAGAAGATGAAGTGGATTATAAATATATAGTCACTGGAAAGACCTAAAGTGGAGAGTCAGAAGACTTTCTGTCTAAATGCAGCTCTACCTCATGAGCCCTTGAAGATACCATGAATTAGATTAGGAATCACACACATGTTGACCTGGTTCTCTGCAATATTCACTGGAAAGAACTCCAACCAAAGGCCAAATGAAGAATGACTAAGACTAATGATCTGCTGCTTTGCTAGGTTTACTTGGAAAAGCTTTCTGTGTTTGAGGGTAAGCTTGAAAAAGAAGTTGACATATGTGACTGTAAAAAAAGCATTTACAGAGTCATAGAAGGAATAGTGCTCAAGCTTCCTTGACTTGGCAGTCAGAAAAAACCTTTTCAAATGCTATTTGGCATCATTATTAGAGTACAGAATGACCTGATCATTCTGGAAAAGGGACAGAAAATTGCAGGTATGTGAAAACTAAGATAAAATGAAAAGAAAAGAAGGACAGTAGAGAAGCAACATGATAAAGTAAAGGGAGGGGAGAGAAATTTATGGTCCAACAGCATTTTCTTCTTACGTGTTGACCTTGCTAAAGAGTAAACATCTTTGAGGTTTTTTTTTTAATAGGATTTGTGATTTCAGAAGCAATATTTCTTTGAAACTTATCACAGCAGAGACACAGAGCTGCTGTTCCAAACCCTGAAACTAACAATTTTTTCTTTATCAGCCTATTGTATAAACCAATGGATTTCACTATGTTATTTCACATGCTCACGTAATCTACTTTGATCATCACTACCCCATTAGGCTTTCTTTCCCTGCTGACTTCTTTCTCCTAGTTATTTCCCCTTTAATTATGGTACTGACCTTCATACTCAGGGCTGTAGTCATGTTGGGCACATTGCCTACCACTGAGCTATATCCCTACTTGCAATGTTTTCTCTTTCTACTTTGATGCTCTATTCTTTGAAATTATAGATTACACAGATGAAAGAAAACATGGCATTTGTTTATCTGAATCCATTTTATTTTGCTTAAAGTAATGATCTCCTGTTCTAAATATGTTCTGCAAAATGAATAATTTCATTCTTTAGGAATAACTCTCCATTGTATATGTATACCATATTCCATTCTTCTGTTGATCTGTTGATGTAACTCTCATAATTTCATAGCTTGGTTACTGCAATAAACAGATGTAAAGGTAGTTTATGATATTGGCAGGCACAAAGAGAGAGCTCTAGAGAGAATAATCAGAAATTAAAAATGCATATTTTTGTCAGTACCTTATGAGTTGTTTTAATCTTATAAAATATTTCATGACTTTTGATATTCATAAAATCATTAATGGCTAAGGGGCTGGAGAGATAGCTCAGGGGTTAAGCCTCTGCCTCATAAGCAGAAGGACCTGAATGCAGATCCTGTATCCTATGTAAAAAATGCCAGGGGGAAATGGCGGTGGCCTGAATTTCTAGTTCTGGAAGGAGGAGTCTGGGATACCCCAGAGCAAAGCAAAAAGGAGGTAGAGCAATCCAGGATGACTCCCAATGTCACCCTTAGGCCTCCACAGGCACACATAGTGCCCTCTGAAACATACAGACACAGAGACACAGTTGCATTCACGCATGCTTGCACACACACACACACACACACACACACGCACACACATACACACACACACACACACACACACACACACACAAAGATGGCTAAGAAAAACACAGGCCTTTACACTAAATATAGTTAATGGAAACAGTTTTTATCTGTTTACATTGAATTCCAGGAAAACACAACGGAAAATGATTTTCATTATATGAGAACACAGAAATTAGCCCTCAGGTTAGGCTCAAGTGTTCTGAATCTTTTAAGTGTTTTGTGAAGTGTTCACTTGGGCAGTGGGTCACTAAGCGATGATGTTTTAAAGTTACAGCCTAACCCCACTTCCTGCACAAATTCTCTCTGTTTCTTGATCTGTCAAGATGTACTAACCCATGTAATAGTGCTTGCTATCACTGGTATGTGTGCTCAGTGGAAACTAGCCCAGTACTTAGAGGATGTGCTATGAGATGGGGAAGACTAAAGTCAAGATTTCTTGGAATGTCATTTTACTCCTCAAAGCCACTAAAAATCCTTTGATCAACAATACCCATGGTACAAGTTCAGATGAATATTAGCATTGGTATATTTACACTTACCGAGATGAGGGCTGTTTACTGATATTACGGTGCAGTTGGGAAAGTCCAACGTTTCCCACAAGCACTCTGTACCTTCTCTGTCTGCAGGAGACACACCAGGTGGAAAGAGGAACAGTTCAAAAAGGTTTAAAGTCATTGAATCACTGAGCACCAGGCCTGCAAACATTGGATTCAGCATCGGTATTTTGTGCAGGGCTCTGCCATTGACATTCTTCACAACTAAATTGTATTCCCTTTTCTCTCCCTTCACCTCTCTTCTCCTACTTTCTGGATTCTCTCCTCCTACATCTTCAAAAAAAATTTTTTTTAGGATGGTCTTTTTTTTTTTAAATTATTTCCACTCATACAAACTTAATAGGTACACTGGTTCCCTCCCTCCCTCCTCCTCCCCCCCGAACCCCCTGCTCCCCCTTCCCTCACCCCTCCCTCCCCCTCCCCCAGTGCCTCTCCCCCCAAACCCGGGAGAATCCTTTAATGTGCATGCCAGACTCTCCTCTGGGCCCTCCTCTCCGATGAGGTGCAAGGACCCAAGTGGCATTTCCCTGAACCCTTTCCTGTGTTCCCCTTAAGCTGGGTCAATCCCTTGCCTCCAAGGATCTTGGTGCCTTTAGCAAATGCTAGACTTTGTGGGGTCAGTAGTGTGTGAGACATTACGCAGGGCATGCAAAGTCCAATTATGATTGCTTCGGCCCTAACTTGTGTGGAGTATCTTGCATGTCATTGCTCCTCCCATCCTTGTGCTCTTACACTCTTACCGCCCCTCTTCCGCAAATTTCCTGAGCTTCAAGATGGGAGAGATTAGGCTGGCCTAGTCTAGGTGGTTGATATAGAGTCTCTGAGTTCTGGATTATGTTGTGTGATTTTCTTTTGCAGTTTTGCTGCTCTGCAATGCCCTCACTCCATCCTGATGGGTATTGTATTTCACCCCCTGGCCAGAGACAAAAAGCTTTATTAAACTAGAGTCTTGTTATAAGAGTATATTCAAAGGTAGACTACATCTTCAAAAATTTTATTTATTTGAGTGAGAGGGAGAGAAAGAGAAAAAAGAGAGAAAGAAAGAGAGGAGAGAGAGAGAGAGAGAGAGAGAGAGAGAGAGAGAGAGAGAGAGAGAGAGAGAGCGATCCGAAGGGTACAGGTCAGAACAAGTTTTGGAATTTGCTTTTCTTTTTCTCTGCTCACTATGGGGATTCCAAGAATGGAACTCAGGCACCTTTATCTACTGAGCAATGTTTCTGGCTCAACTTCTACTACTTTTTTCTAGAATGTATGTATGTGGAAGGAGCGCGCATTCATGTGTGTGTGTGTGTGTGTGTGTGTGTGTGTGTGTGTGTGTGTGTGTATTATGTATGTTCAAATATGTGTCTATGACTGTGCAAGTGTCTGTGCATGTGGGAATCTGGAGTTAACTTTTGATGTCTTCTTCAATTTTTCCACTTTAAAAAATGTTTTTGTAATTTAAAATAACTGGATTTCTGTTGTCTTCCCTCCACCATCCTCCCCCGATGACTGAGTATATCTCGCCATCAGCTTCGTCCTATGTCCCTTCGGTAGTCCTAGTCCCTAAGACTTCATGTGATTTGTCCCGTAGTGTCCTGTGTGTTTGGATGTGATCGTTATGTTGTGTTCCCGACTTGATGTACTTATCTTCCTTCTGAATAGCTCCTCTTCTACGACTTATAGCTGTCCTGCGTAGTGTCTTGATGACCGTTGCATTGTGACGTGCCAGCAAGGGTAATATTTTAGTAGGAGTGCCCCTGATGTAGGAGGGCATGTGTTCTTGTAGCCCGCTTTGACCATGTATGTGTCAGTGTCTCTTCTGAGTGCACGCTAAGTGCTTACTGCGGCTCTGAACAGGTTAGCTGACCCTCAGCCTGGAGTTCGAGAGAACAACTTAAATAAATCACCTTGAGATTTATAGTACTCACTGACTTCTTTTATTATTTTTTTCTCTAAAAAGTAAAAAGTACATGAAAGGCTAGAGAAATAAAAAAAAAACAAAACAAATCAATCCAGTGCACCCACATCCAAACCCAAATGCTAGGGGCATGTGAGAATCAAGGGAGGAATCTGTAATCTCAGGGCCACCCGAGAGGCTCCTTAGGGGAAGCTCAAGATAGGGTTACTGTCCCATATTTCCTCTCCCTTCCTTCGATTGGGATGTGGCTTTAAGAATGTATAAGTTGTCACAATTTGCATCACACACACATGAACTCGTCTTAAATTCCATTCCGTTTCCTTGGTTAGGTAAACACAGAGCAACAAGATTTTCGGATTTTCCCAACCTTGTGCTGCTGTTCCCTGTTGTCTTTAGCTACCTTGATGAAAACCAGTTTAGTTCTCACTGAAAGCCGTGTAATTGTGCCAGGGCTGTGGGAGACTTAGGGGGATCGCTGCTGACAGTTCTGTCTTGGAGTAATGGGCTACTGAGTTGTTGGATGTTCTTGAACTGGAAGCTTAGTTTTGTTTTCAATTTTAGCTCTAATATTTTCTCTGTCCAGAACCAGTTGTTCTTCCTCAGACAGTTAGTTGTTGTTGTTCTTTTTTTTTTTTTTTTTTTTTTTTTTAAATAACCTTGAAAGACTTCTGCCCAGCCTTTTGCCTAAGCCTGAGTCACAGGACTTTGCTACTCGGCACCGAGTTTTCTTTGCCCCCGAGGCCTTTGGCAGCAGCCCCTCTGATATGAATACCATTTGTATTTTGCTTACAGTTTTAATAAAACCTTTCTGCTGGAATCAGCATGGCTCCGTCCAAGTCGTTGCTTGCCCAAGCAATGCCCATAAGTGCCACCATATGAGAAAATCTCTTGCAAAACTTGTGTGCTTGGTTTGGTGTTCAGAAGCTCCCCAGATTACAGGTTATCCAGGCTTAGCCGCATCCATTTTTTCATGTATCTTTTTAACTTGTTTAGCATTTTAAGGATCTTTTGAGGAAGAATAGGGATAGAGGTATATGGAAGAAAACATTAGAAAGAAAGTCAAATTTTTACATTGGCTAATATTCCCACTTGTGTGTGTGTGTGTGTGTGTGTGTGTGTGTGTGTGTGTGTATTATGTGTGTTCAAATGTGTGTATATGAGTGTGCACATGCCTGTGCATGTGGGAGTCTGGGACTAACTTTTGATGCTTTACTCAGTTTCTGCATTTTAGAAAATGTTTGCGTTATTTAAAATAACAACGGATTGCTGTTGTCTTCCCTCCACCATCCTTCCCCATGACTGAGCTGTATCTCCTTCCCTCCTCGTGTTTGTGTCCCATTGAGTCCCATAAGGGAGGCCTTGTCTCAAAAGATAACTGCCACTGGATATACGAATTACAAGTAATTGAGTCATTAGAAGTGGGTGTGAGAAGTGCTGGTCCATTTCAACACCCACCTAGACAGCCCTCTTCCTATGAGCTCCTTCTTGCTCCTTCCTCATTAGCTCCTTGCCCAAGTGGAGCAGTGACTCTTACCAAGGAAGTTCAGACTCACAACCCATACCCATAGGATCTGAGAGGCCAGGATAGACTCGACACCAAACCCACCTGTGCAATCCATCTATGAGTATCACCAAACCCACCTGTGCAATCCATCTATGAGTACCACCAAACCCACCTGTGCAATCCATCTATGAGTACCACCAAACCCACCTGTGCAGTCCATCTATGAGTACCACCAAACCCACCTGTGCAGTCCATCTATGAGTATCACCAAACCCACCTGTGCAGTCCATCTATGAGTACAATGGCATCTATTGTGGAGAAATGGAGCTGAACAGCGGCATATGTTCATGTTGTTTGCCTGAAGATCATGAATATAGTGTGACCATTTGCTTCTTTGCCACGATGGACTCAAACTGTGATCCAAAGTAAACCTTTTCTCTCCTAGATAGCTTTACTTAAGGTGCTTGATCATAGCAACAGGAAAAGTTAAGTAAGACAGAAATATATTCTCTGAGTGAAAGGTGGTAATGAATCCAAATAAAGAAACACACACTAAATTCACAAGTAACATTTTCCAAGACTGTTACAAAATCAGTAGGCAGTAAGTTGAGTGTATTAAGAGCACATGTAAAAAAGGCCATGATGATTTACAGGAGGAAAAACATTAGGCAAAGATTGTGGCCAGGCTAAAAACTGTGCTGTACACACAATGATGCCACATTATATAATTATACTGCTTAATTTATTAGACTGGTAAAGACAAGGAAGACAATGAAAACAGAAGTTTGGGAAAATGTGTGTATTTGTGTATATGTGTGTGTGTGTGTGTGTGTGTGTGGTGTGTGTGTGTGTGGTGTAAGAGGTGTCTTGAATGTGTGTGTCTCTGGAGGCTTGAGGGTGCCATCAGGAATCATTCTGGATTACTTTTCCACCTTTATTTGTTCTGAGTATTCCCAGGTTCTTTCCTCCAGTGCCAAAATTATAAGCAGTAGTGATTATAGTAGCTCAGGGGAATTTTTATGTGGGATCTGGGATCTAAACTCAGATCCTATTGCGTGCAAGACAAAGGTTTAACCCCTGAGCTATCTCTCCAGTTGAAAATGTGTATTTTTTACCCAGATGACAATGAAAAGTGTAAACTGGAGTCATGTTTCTTGAGATGAGGATGTTCATCACAGAGTTCCAAGGAGTTTTGATGCTTGTTGGCCCACTGTACCTCCATGCACATCCTTATAGAGAGCTCTCTGTAGGGTACTCTCTAATTTTGCGAAAAAAGAACAATCTCTACTTTTGTTTTCTCTCAGGAAGGTGATAACAAGCACACTTTGAATAAATCAAGTTATAGAGGAATCCTAGACTCATCTCCAAAACTTGAATTCCTAGCACTAATAATGATTTAAATAAAATCATGATTAGAACTCCACAATTAATCGGTTTCTTTCAAAACAGAAAGTTTCCACTTCCAGTAATGATTAAAAAAATGTTTAGACTTCCAGAGTTTCCTGGCAAGGCTAATACTGGGTATAAATGAAAATCCTTCTAGCAAGAATCAGCTAACGAGGGGCAGGTTTAAAAAATCAGGGTTTTCTATTCTGAGAAATGATGGTTGTATTTTTCTCCTGTGCATAGCACTCTTATTTCCATCATGTTTCTGTATTTCACTTACCGAGTAACAGATTTCTTCTTCGGAAAAATAAACTCTGTTGTAAGCAGAGAGGATAGTTGGGTAATAGCATACACACGACTTTCAGTTGGAAGTTCTCTGAGGGAATGGACAGTTCTGCTAAAATATCCCCAGACCCTGCTGTCCAGCCCACTCTACAGACATAGTAAGGTCTTGTTGACTATAAATACGAGTGATATCGGGAAGTAGAGCCCTAAGGAAATCTATCTAGTTCATTCACTTCACATGCAAGGGTCTTTAATAATGTCCTCAAAAGTAAATCTTCAGAAAGAGTAAATACTTAGCCAGAATAGAAATTTAGATAAATGTAAACCACAAAATGACATTAAACATTGAAATAGAGTACCAAGAAGTAGGTGATGCAATAAATCTAAAAGTTTAAAGGAACAGAGAAGAAAGGGTGGAAACTACCCTGTACTGATTATGTGGGAGTGGCTTGGGGTTTACATGGACACTGCATGTAGTTCTCTACATGTTGCTACACGATTGGTGTTACTGTACTTCCCCTCCCTCTCTTTTCTTTTCTTTTTTTTTTTTTGTGTGTGTGTGTGTGTATGTTTGGGTGTGTATATATGAGTATTTTGTGAATACCAGAGGGCATTTGAGTATATGAGCTTGTGGAGGCCCAAGGGTAATTTCCAGAATCATCTTGTATTGTTTTACCTACTTACTGGTTTGCTCTGGGGTTTCCCAAGCTATGCCTTCCAGGGCTAGAAGTATAGGCCCTCACCTTTTCTGTTGGCATTTTTTTTAATTTAAGTTTTTATTTATGTATCTCACTGTAGTGCTATGACAACAAAATGACATCTGTGAACCACAGTATACAATCATCAACAGTAAGATATGACTTTTCATTACACCCCTATTAGGATAGTAAGCTTTGTATAGGAGATATAAGCACATAAGATGGCCACACCAAATAATTTCCTGGCTTTTTTTCTTAGATAATCTTACTTTTTTAAAATCAGTAATACTTTATCAATGTCACTGTTAATAGACCTATAAATTATCTGGGTGATGGGATGTGTGAGGATCATTCAACTGTGTTACACTGTAATAGTTGCTAGAGTAATCTCACTCACATCAATAAGGAACTGTCCCCATAATTGAAGGCTAGTTATTGTTAGTTACACAATGATAAAGTTCTTTTGATAATAGTAGTCTACTTACATGTGAAAAATGCCCTTTCCATTTATACAGAAGAAAAAATATTCTGTTGGTATCCTTATTTGTAGTCTGGGAATCTGAACTCAGGTCCTTTGGCTTGTGAGGCAAAAGCTTTAACTCTTTAATCACCCCTCCCCCCAGGCAGAGTGGGTCTAATATGTGACATTGCTTATTTTCTAAAGACCACCATCCTTGCATATGGAAATAAAGTCTGCAACTTCTTGTCACACGGAAGGACCTGCCAAGTGCACAGAGGGCGGCAAGTCAAGTCAGAGAAGCAGCAGCAGGAGCCGCAGGAGCAGCAGCAGAACTCTCTGCTCGATAAGCCATGGCAGATATGCCCATCTCAGTGTGAGAGAACTTCAGGAGCTTGTTAAGGCCAGCTTTCCGGGCTCACCTCCAGTTTCTGAATCAGGAGGTCTGGCATGGAATCAGAAGATCTGCAGTTCTCCCTGGCTCCCAGGTGCCCCAGTTGCCACATCCTGAGGACCACTGGGGAAGAATCAGAGAAACATCCTGCTTTTAGGAAAGCATTTGAGAAGGCTTGTGAGAGTTTCCAGTCAACATTTTGCTAGTATTAATACATAATTGGTTTCCAGAGTGAGAAGTCTTTTATTCGGTTAATGAGTGAGCCATTTGTTCACTCAGCAAGTAGAATGATAAAGACAAAATGCGGGATTACATGTGAAGCTTATTCACAATTAAAAACATCATTTTATAAAGGGAGAAAAGTTATTATATGGCCAATACATGATCAACAAGAAAAAGTAGTTCTAAAAACTCTCAAACTCACCTCTGGATCTTTGAATACAGGCAGGGCACTGCAGTCCAGACTATGAACATCTGGGTTAATCACATCAACTCTGGTGCTACTCAAGAGAGTGGAAAGGATCCAGGGTTGTGGAAAGACTGGAACAGGTATGTAAATGGTGGCATGTAAAGGAGAGGCTTGAACAGCGAGATCGAGGGTAAAGTTATGGCACAATTTATGAGTCAGAACTACATCTACATTGGTGAATACTTGTGCTCAATAGACTCTGCTTTTGTCTTAAGATCGTTCAAATAATAGGAAAGGTGCACCAGCAACTATGATAGTTGACATGGGCAGCTCAACAGGACTCATGAAAAACAGCAGGAGGGCTGCTTCAATGGTAAAGTGGGCACCCTATAACCATGAAGACTGGCGTTCAGATCTCCAGAACCCACGTAAAAGTCAGGCATGGTGTCTAGACCTGTGACCATGGCACAGATCTGATTGGTCAATTTAGTCAATTGCTGAGCTCTGGGTTCATTAAGATATCCTGTGTCTTAGTTTCATCTTCCTG
This sequence comes from Typhlomys cinereus, assembly GCA_023101885.1. Lineage (NCBI taxonomy): Eukaryota > Metazoa > Chordata > Mammalia > Rodentia > Platacanthomyidae > Typhlomys > Typhlomys cinereus. The sequence goes on from JALPQD010000146.1 coordinate 3,859,783, forward strand.
TTGCTATGATGAATGCATGATCCAAACAAGTTATAGGAATGTTTCTAGGTTACAGTCCATTATTTTTATATATACCAACATTAGAAGCCAAGAGAAAGGCATACTTTTTGTCTTGCCAGTCTGCCAAAGCCAACCGATTCGTTCTCCATTTTATCCACTTGCCCATGAAATAGTCCCATCAGCTATGGACTGTGTTTTTTTACATCAATTAGCTAATGACCAACAGATTTGTTCAGAAGCTTGCCTTAACTAAATAATTTCTCATAGGTATGCTTAAAGGCTCAGTTGTCAGTATTCAGGTTAATGTCTGACATTAACCACATGCCACATGCTGTTTTTAAAACAGAGGTGAAAAACCTTAAAGGAAGACACTTAGTAGCAACATCTGGCTTCCACACATGTGCACATGTGCATATTCATTCACACATGCATAAATACACAATATCACACACACACACACACCACACTAGAAAAGAACAGGGAAGGTGCTGATAAGAAGAGAGGGAGGCTGTAGAGCAAATCATCAGTATAGTATAGGGCCGAGGTAGGCAGAACCATCAGGAGAGAACGGAGAGGCAGTAGAAAGAACCATCAGGACAAAACAAGGAAGGAAAAGACAGCCAACAGGAGGGAGTGAGTAGGACCACTAAACTGTCCAGATTTCAACTCTGCTGCACTAAGGTGGGTCTTTAAAAAGTGACACATTTTCAAGTTGTGAATTTAAAATCCTTCAACTCAACTTCCATTCCTAAGGTTTATGGGGTGGGGAGCTACACATTAAGACACAATCACCCTCCCAGAAGGTGAGAAGAAAATAGAAGCAATCCCAGGTATTATGGGGAAGTAATCTGCAGTATACTAGCATAGAAATTTTGAAGAAGACAGGGATTATGGCAAGAACCATACACATTATGGTGTGGAAGTATGGGCGGTCATCTTGACCATGCTGTATTCTGTGGGACCCATGGGCATGAGGTTTGCAGGTCAGTGGGGGAAAGGATCATTAGTGAGTAATAATGCAGATATGTGAAGGGACCATGCCTGGTGGAGCTTCGACCTGAATATTTAAGTAATAGAATTTGCAGAAAAGATGGGGGATGGGGTTAAAATCATGAAATTTGTTTTGAGAGGAAAACTAATGACAGTGAAAAAGGTGCATTTGAGAAGCAAAAGGTTGGATATAGGGAAGTTAGAAGTGAGGTCACTGTCAGGGATCACGGGAGAAAGAAGAGCTTTAAACTTTTACTTTATCATGTTATGAAGTTCAAAAATGAATACAGACTAAATAATTTTTAAAGAAACATTATACATAGCATATAAATGTGACTATTTGGAATAGTCATTTCCTTTCTTCCTTCTTTCTCATGTGTTCCTCCTTTCCTCTGTCTCTTCCCGCCTCTTTTCACATGTTTTCTCCCTCTAAACAAACTGGAAAGATGTCTTTAGGTACAAGAAAGGATTTTAAAAGTTAAGACAGGGAGAGACTTTGCCCTGTGTTTTGTTAAAAGATTCCAAAGCCTATGTGCTTGAATGTATCCTCTATATCTCTTATTGATCAGCTGATAAAAACAAAATCTCTTTTTGCGGTATTTTGATTTGGATCATAGGACAATTGGCATGTGTTACATATTTTCACTTTGCTTTCCTCTTTGGTATGCCTCCACTAAAACTGTTTCTTTTAAAAAATTTTTTTATTTATTTCTGCTCATACAAACTTAACAGGTACACTAGTCCACCCGTTCAACCCCCACCCGCCAACTGCAGGCACGAAGAATAGCTCACGACACCTTAAGCTAAACCTCAAAAAAACTCCCATTCCTGGAATGGAGAGAATGGGGAGTTTGCTGGTGGAGAGCATCCTTTAATCAACCGTGGCTGGAGAACAACCTATTTTAATGTGAAATGGAGGCATCCTTAATGTGAAATTTTGGCCACAAAAGAGGTCCGGTCCTCCTTCCTTATTCCCTTTGTTGTTGTTTTCTGTCATCTTTTTGCTCTCCCCCATTTCATCTCCGGCGCTCTCCTTCTGCTGCCTTCCTTCCCTATTCTTTCCCGTTCCTCGCATTTTAACTCTTTACCCCTGATTTCCTCCCACTTATTCTCTTTTTTTTTCACATTCTTTTTTGCCTCTTCACCTTTCTCTTTTCTTATGTCGGGAGAACACTTTTCTTCTCGTCCATCTCCCTTTGTTTACGTCTTTTCCCTTTTCCCGCCCATTTTTTATTATCCTCTGTTTTCTTCCCTCTTCTTATCCTTTTTGGTTTTCTTTCTGATAGCGTGGGTCACTTCCTCCTCTCTTTCTATGTATTTCTTTGTTTTCTTTCTTATATTTCTTTCCTCTTGTCCCTTTCCTACTCTCTCGCTGTCATGTCATGGTCCCCCTCCTTTCCTTTTTTGCTTCCTCATTTTGTTTTTTTTCCTTTCCCTCCTTCGCTCCTCCCCATCGTTTTTTTAAACTTCTTCCTCTCCTTACGCCTTTTTTTTCTCCTTTTTTTCGCTTTTCTCTCACCTTATGATTTTTTTTCTCCCTCTTTTTCGCGCTCTAGTTGTCCTTTATCTCCGCTACCGCTTTCCTGGGTTCTCTGCTACTCGGTGCACATGACCCTGCCATGCTGTTTATTTAACACTTTTCTGTTCTTTATTATTGTACTCTTTGTTCTTTTTTTTATTCCTTTTCTGTTTCCTCTTTCCCCCCCACGGTCTCTTTGATTTTTTCTTGATTTATCTTTCTCTATTGTTTCCCTTCTTCCTTTTCTTGTCTTCCTCATGTCGGTATTTCATTTTCTTTGTGTTTATTTAATCCTTCTTTTTTGTTTTTCGGTTTTCCTTTCTTTTCGGCTTCTCCTGTTCTCCCGTTGTTTTATTCCCATTTTGTTCTATCGTTTTCCCCTCGTCGTCTATCTCTCAATTTGTTTTTTCTTCCTTACCTGTATCTTTTCCTGGTCCCTCCTTTTTCCTCTAGCCTTTTTTTTTCTATTTCCCCGTTTTTCTGTTCTCCTCATTCGCCCCTTCCCCCTCTATTTCCTTTTTTTCTGTTTTTCCTTCTCGTTCGTGCACTATTCTCATCACCTCTTCTTTCTTCTTCTGCTCTTGCCTCTTTTCTTTCTCGCATTCGACTTCCTCGTTCTTTGTCGTTTTCCTTTTCTCGTATCGTCTTTTTCTCTCAGTCTGTCTGCTTCCCCTTCCCTTTTTTTCCTTTTACTCTCCTCTCTCCTTGACACTCTCCTTGCATTTTACCTTCCCCCCCTTCCCTTTATCTCTAGCTTTCCTCCCGTTTCTTCTTGTTTTTGTTCACCTGCCTATCGTTTTTGCTGCGTTGTCTTCTTTCTGTCATCTTCGTGTTTTTTACGCTTGTCTCTCCCCTTTCCCTTTCCCCCCTGTCGCCCCGTGGCTTCGTTTACTTCTTTCTTCCTTCCTCGTTTCTCTCCTTTCTCCGGTTTTCTTTTCATTGCCCTGTCTCCCCCCTTCTGCGATTTACTTTTCTTTTCATCTTTGCCCTTCTTCCCCGGGTTTTTCTACCTTCTCGTTTTATGCCTTCTCCCCTCCTCTCTATAGCTTCTCGCTCATTGCACCTTATATCCCCCCCCCACCCCACACCCTATCATCCCATCCATGGAGGCATACTTTTTTAATGTGCATTGCAAAATCTCTCTCTGGTGCAAGGACCACCCCCACCACAAGGCCATTTAATCCCCCGAAATCCTTTCCTGTGTTCCCCTAAGCTTAGGAACACACTGTGGCTGTCAATCCCTAACCTTCCAAGGATCTAGTGCCTTTAGTCCATGCTAGACTTTAGGGGTCAATAATGTGTTGAGACATTCACAGGCATGTAAAGTCTATTATGATTGTTTCGTCCCTAACTGTTGTGGAGTATCTTGAATTCATATCCTCCCATCCTTGTGCTCTTACAATCTTTACCGCCCTCTTCCGCAAATGTCCCTGAGCTTCAGGATGGGGAAGAGATTAGTGGCCCAGTTCCATGTGGTTGATATAGAGTCTCTGATGTTCTGAATTATGGTTTGTTGATGATTTTTTTTTTTCAGTTTTGCTGCTCCTGCAATGCCCTTGGCTCCATCCTGATGGGTATTGGATGTCACCCCCTGGCTAGAGATAAAAACCTGTTAAATTAGAATCTTGTTATAAGAGTATATTCAAAGTAGATGGAATAAAAGTAGGAGAACGCGGTGAGGGAGGGGTCAATCACCCATTTGCAAAATGGTTACTTTCTATCTGGCAGCCTATATGCCCTCCCCTTCTGGTGAGATCATACCCTATCAGTTGCAAATGATCAGGAAGGAAAGTGTGTGAACTTAACCAGATGTCTGAGTATTTACTTGCAGTACTTGATGGTGGCCTATTTTCTCTGCTCTAACATGGTCTCCTCTCTCCTTGTTTCTGGTGGGTCCTCCTTCCCCATCCCTCCTGTTTATAATCTTCACAATTACTGTAGGTATTACAGAGATTTATCCTTGAGTGTCTCTAAGTGGGTTTGGTACTAGGAGCCACCTATTAGGGAGTACATACAGCGCTTATTTGTCTGGGATACTTCACTCAATATAATCGTTTCTAATTCCATCCATTTCCCAGCAAATTGCATTAATTCATCATTTTTGATGGCTGAGTAGTATTCCATTGTATAAATGTACCACATTTTCTTTATCCACTCATTAGCTGTTGGACATTTGGGCTGATTCCATGACTTTGCTATTGTAAACAGTGCTGCTATGAACATGGTTGTGCTTGTGCTATCGAGGTGAGTTTTTGCTATATGGGGGGTTATTCCCAAAAGTGGTATAGCAGGGTCATATGGCATTTCAATCTTTAATTTCTTTAAGAATCGCCAGATGGCCTGCCAGAGTGGTTGTATGAGCCTCTTTCATAGTATTGATCATGGTAATGATCATGTTTCGAAAGTCCTTATCTTGGGTCAGGCTTTCTTGACTATTTTCCGTGGATTTGTTCTGGTTGGAGTCTATCATTATGGGATTAATTCCTTCAGTGGGAGATTTCTTTTCTTGGGTTTTGTTTCTCATGGATTTGCACTTTGACTTGGGCATTGTTGGTTTAACTCTTAAGACGCCCTTTTAATTTCTGTGTGTTTTTCACTGAACTAAATTAGTTGGTCTGGAGCAGTTCCTCCTCAGGCTGGCTGGGATTAGTCGGTTGCCTGGGGTTTGGGGGTAAGCAGAGGGAGCTTACCTAGGTGTCCTGGCTGGACTGCGCGTCCTGGGTGGGTGGGAAAGGCTAAAACTGTTTCTTTTTAATTCCTACCTCTATTAACTATTCCAATCATGCCAGAGCAGAGGGTTCTGCATTTTGTGTGGGGCATTTGCATATTTTTTAAGCATACTTTCTTTGGATAAAACAGGATAAAAATTTCTGAATCAGTAGCATTTTAATTTCTATCATCGGAATATGGCTCATGAATGAATAAATGCAAAATATCAAACTTAGTGATGTTCAGTTAAATATTAAAAGGCAAATAAAATAAAAAAGCATCTATGGTATGCTATCATGTCTACTATCAAGTTTTGCTGTTAGGTGATTCCTTATTTTGACTCCTTTGCACTAATTTAAAAAAAAAACAAGAAAAATATACTTACCAGATATATAAAAACCATGTGATACTGATTACAATTTAGAACAATTTCTGTTTGAAGAGAGGATACTGTGACTTATTCCTTGAAGTCATTCCATATATACAATGTAGCTTTTAACCATTGTGCAGTGTACACAAATGGAACAGATTATCACATAACTCATTTTAAAATGAAGGTGCTTGTCATCTTGACAGGATCTACAACTACCTAGGAGATAAGTAAGTCACTGTACTGTAGTGAGGGATTATCTAGATTAGGGTAGTCTATGGGCATGCTTGTGAGGGATTATTGTGATTAGGGTAACTCGGCGGAAGACTTACCTTAAAAACAAGCAACACCATGTCCTGGACTTTGGTTCTGGACAGATTATATGAAAAGGAGGAAGTTAGTTGGGCTCCATCACTTATCCCTCTCTGCTTCCTGACTACAGATGCAACGTGACCAGCTACCTCAAGCTCCTGCTGCCAGGGCTTCCTTGTATTGATGGACAGCAGGTTGGGCTACAGCATTATGTAGTGACCCTTCCCTCTTGGGAACGGCTCCATTTCATAAAGAGGCGCCTCCAGGCATGTATGTGCTCTTCTCTCCACCCAAGATGGTGCCCTGGGCTTCTCTCTTCTCATGTATGTGTTCTTGCTGGTAGGCTCTGGCTCTCCTGTATATTCTTCTGATAACTGGACTCTTCTCTTACAGGTTAAAAACCTGAGTGTCTGTTCCCTAGCTCAACCCTTAATGCTTCCCTAGTTGTACTGTATATAAACTGAGAGAAAATGACACTGCCTTTGCTGTTCCACCAACTTATGATGGGACAGCCACTCTGCTCCTGCAATAAAATCTCTTGTGTGCACATGGCCTGTGGTCTTTGCTTATGCCAGACATTGAAGGGGGTTCCCAAACAAGCCCCCTTCACAGCACTCTGAAACTTTGGACCACAGTGAACCCTTTTTCCATGAAGTTTCTTTGTGCTAGGATATTTTATTATAGCAACAGGAAAAGGAACTACGTCAATGAGCATGCGAGATAATACATTTTCTTACTGTAGTAAAAATAAGTTTATACCTTGAATAAAGGAATTACATATGACTAGGTAAAAGGATTGAAGTATTTCTTTAGCTTGAGTAGTAATTACTGAAAGACTGTCCCAAGGTAGGCTTGTAGTTTTTCCTGTAACTTCAACTCTTGGTTCCACTGGTAGGGATGCTACTTCTGTATGTATGAGTTAGCAACTAGCAACAGGTAAGCAACACACCTCTCAGTTAGGCATCTCATAGTTTCTCTTGAATCCTGTCTAGGAATCCTTACTCTGCAAGTGTTCAGTGTTTACAGTCTCAACCTGTTAGAATTTCTCCTTTTTTTTCTAGGACAACATTGGAAAGCAGAGGGCTCCAAGGGGCCAGAGGAAAGCACCTGATGTGAGAGCTGGTTGGTGGCAGTCGCTGTCCTCGTGAACTGGGTTGCCTAAGCCTACTTCCCTGGAGCCAGAATGCTCAATCTGTGCTCCGTGCCAAGAGTTCAGCTTTCTAGGTCATCTTCTATGATGAGCTTTCACATTCAAATCCTTGGGATTCCCGCTGTTGTTCTTTGTGGAGAGGGAAAAGGCGGGGTGCGTGGCAGGGAGAGAGGATGGGAAGAAGGGGAGGAGTAGAAGGGAGGAGGAGGACGCGGCGGAGGAGAGGAGGAGGCGGGTAGGGAGGAGGAGGAGGAGGAGGAGAGGTAGGGAGGCGGAGGGGCAGGGGGAGCGAGTGAGGAGATGGGAGGAGGAGGAGGGAGGACTGGGCCGTAGGTGAGAAGCGGAAGAGGAGAGGGATAGAGCCGGAGAATAGGAATGAGGAGAAGTGCTCGTAATGGCTTCGTCCAGAGAGCTGTCATGAACTCCTAAGAGTAATGACTCCGATCAAGAAGGGAGACTCTTCTAATATCCGACTATCTCCATACTCTGACTTCCTCTCTTCTCCCTCTTCTCCTTCTTCTCCCTCTTCTTCTGAGCCTGCTTTGAGTTTATTTATACAAACAGCACAGAGAACCAGCCCTCTGCAAAGGGGGTAGAGGGATCACACTGGTCCATCTGTCTTCACAATGCAGACAGAGGCCTTTACTGTGGGGTCTTCACAGGGCCTGGGCACCTTTGGGAGCCCGAGCTGGAGGTGGAGCAGGAGCTGCAGCCTTGGCTTTGGCTGGGACCTTGGTCTTGGTCTTGGTTGGGGACTTGGCATCAGCTGGGGTCTCAGCCTTTGACTGAAGCCTGAGACCCTTGGCCATGTCTCTACGAATCCACTTCCCAAGCTTAGGATGGGAAATGAGTACGAGCCGACTGAGCTTGTGGCCGGGACCCTTTGGCACCTTGGTTTGCCTCCTTGGGCTTCACAAGGGCCATAATGGCTTCAACACAGGCACTTGTGACCCTCATGTCTCCTTCAGGCCCTTCTTGTTGGGCTTCGTGGCAAAACACATGTTCCTCAGGAACTTGGGGTCCACCCCTTAAAAGACTCATCTCTTTGTGAATGGGGTTTCTTTTTTTATTTGTTCATTTATTTATTTATTGGACACCCAAACATTTAAGCAGATCAACAGAACACTTTCCAAAAAAACAATAAATTCTAAGAGCAAGTTGCCTATGAATGGTGATCTTTTGATGGAGTGTTTGAATTCCCTCTAAAAGCTGAACTTCTTCATCATCTGTGTTTGATTCATATTTTAGTTTTATAAAAATCAAAGGGCTTGTACAACACCTTGATCTCAGAGCTGATGAAAACACCTCTTGGGTTACAGTTGATATTTTTAATTGCCGCCCTCTAGATATACAGGAGAGCCCACAGTCTACTAAAACGCGATACAAAAAACTCTAAGCGGTAAACGAGACTTCGTTCGGCAGTCTTGAACGAAGGGGCGAGGGAGTTGGGATGGATAAGCGGAAGCGAGAGAGTGCTCGCGTCAGGAAGTCAGTCCCTCCCTCCCTCCTCCCTCCTCCCCCTCCCTCCCTCCCTCCCTCCCTCCCTCCTTGAGCTAGACTCTATACCCTCCCTTGATTGAGGGGATTTGATTGATGAGATCAAATCCCCTCACTTGCAAGTGACCAGGAAGGAAAGTGAGAGTGAGCTTAACCAAATGTCTTGCTACTTACTTGCAATACTTGATGGTGACCTGTTTTCTCTACTGAAGCATGATCCCCTCTCTCCTTATTACTAAACTACAATCAACAAGGGGAACGCTAAATTAAAAATTTGGTACTTCTTTGCTATGTCTAATACCTTTCAATTAGTAGAAGGCTCTGTTAGGAGTACCCAGTGTTAGGGCCTATCAAATTGTCCTTGCTAAAGAGAATAGTTATGGTACAATCAGAAACAAACACATAAAACCTAGAAATTAACAATTCTGTTTTAGAGGATACCATCATGGCAAAGTTTTTTTCTGATGTTGGTCTCTTAGAAGGCTTACACACCAAAGAGCTAGCAATGGTTCACATCATTACTTTAGCTCTGCAAGCTTTTACACAATGTAAAAGGATCAAATACACAGCTATACTTCTGAAACTCTCCTATATATTGGGTGTGAAATGTACTAAAATCACTTTAAAATTACTGTTGCTTACAAAGCACCTCCCTCTAAGTGTCAGCATGAAAACAGATACTAAATCTCAGTTTCTTTAAAATAATTTTCAAAGTAACCAAAAGTCTGAACCATGAACAACAGAAAACATAATTGTTTCAACAATCTAATAGTCAAAGGGAAGGATACAGGTGTTCTTCAATCATTTAATGTAGGCTCCTAGAGATACACATTTCCCTCTGAGAACTGCCTTTATTGTATGGTACATTGTCTTCTCATTTTCAATCATTTCTATTACCTTTCTAGTCCCTTAGTAATTTCTTTAACTACTCCATGATCATTCATTTGTATTTCAGTTAGTTTCTCTGAGTTAGCATGCTTCCTGTAGTTTCTCTTGTTGATTTCTGTTTTCTGATAGAAAGCTGAATATTACTTCAATTCTATATTTATTGAGACTTGGTTTTGCCATACTATGTGATTATTTTAGAGAAATTTCCATGTGCTGCTGAGACAGTATATCCTTTAGTGTTTTTGTGAAAAATTTTATCAATATCTATTAGTTCCATTTAATGTATAGTTTCATTTAACTGTGTTATTTCTCTATTATACTTTTGGTCCCACATGATCTACTTATGGATGAGAGAAGGGGTATTAATGTCTTCCAATGTTACTGTGTTGTTGTTAACTTGCCACTTTATGTCTAGTAGTATTTGAATTAAAAATTTGTCTGCAGCTGTATTTGGTACATGCATGTTTAGAATTATAGTAACTTCTTCCTGGGTCTTTGCTTTAATAAATATGAAGTGACTCTTTTCATCTTCTTTTTATTAATTTTGGTTCAAGGCCTATTTTTTCAGATATTGGAGTGGCTGTTTGCTTCTTTTATGTTCCCATTTGCTGACAATTCTTCCTTTCCACGCTGAAGGAGTGTCTTTGATGGTGAGGTGTGTTTCTTAGAAACAGTAGGATGTTGTATCTTGTCTTCTAATCCAATCTATCTGTGCCTTTTAATTGTGGATTTTAGAACAGTCAGTGCTATTATTTAAATAAGTGTATTGATTATTATGTTATTTGGTTATGATGCATACATTGATACAGCTCCTTAGATTATCTGCATTAGTGCCTTGTGGCATCTCAGATGAATTTCTCATTTCCTACAGTTCTAAGCATTCTTTTCATTTTTCTTTGTAAAACTGGTTTAATGGTCGTATATCCTTTTAATTTTTTTTATTGCAGACAATTTTTATTTCTCCTTCAATTTTAAGTTGAATTTTGCTGCCTATATGATTTGGTTCTGTGGTTGTGGTCTTTCACCATTTTTTGAACACATCTTTCCAAGCCCTCATCAGTGAATAATCAGATGTTATTCTGATGGACCTGCCTTTGTCCCTTATCCCTTCTCCCTTGCATCTATCTTTTAGCATTTTTTTGTGAATGGGGTTTCTTGATGCTATTTCTGTGCCATTTTGGGGATTGATTCTGTGTGCAGTGTGGGTCTTGGACTTGGCCATGTCTGCACATAACCTGCGGCTTTCAAAGTTCCTGGGATCATTCTTTTCTTGTTGTTAAAAGCCTTTTTTCTTCTCTCTCCTCTTGGGAAATGTAAGGCAATCTGTAGTAAGTGCAGATTCATGCCACAGATTAGAAGTGTGTTCTTAATTCAAGAAATCACTAAAGTTCTTACTCTTTAGGACTGGGAAAAATTAGAAGGCAAGCAATCATAAACTAGTATGTTGGTGTGGTGGTGTAGAAAAAAAGGAAGATCCCACTCTTTGTGTGTGGGAGTTGTCAGGCCCAAAGCCTGCTCTCTGGATGATACATCAGCATCTGAAATGGGCTGTCCCTAGGGGCTCCTTCCCTGGGAGGTTGAGTTTGCCTCTTGTCTGCAAGACAATGGCAGGCCTAACTCCTCCCCTTGGAAGTAGAGTTTACTTCCAGTCTGTTCTTGGATCGCTTTGATTTCTCTTAGAAACTGGCTGGGCTGTTCCTCCCTCAACAGTTCCTCCCTGCTTATCTGAGATATGCTAATTCTTGGACCAGGTAACTGTTTTGAGGCATATGTTGTCCATTCCCTTCTAGCAACAAGGTGCCAAGCCTGTTTACCTAGTGACATCATGTCTGGTCCCACAGCAAGGAGATGTCACTCCTGCCTTTTCTTTGTTAACTGGAATGCATACGTTTTACATAATCCTGTAAAGAATTTGGTGCTGCTCTTCTTTGATGTTTTCCTGAATTTGGCCCTGCTTATTGATTGTTTTCCTATAAATACTCATGTATGCTGCAATAAAGTTGGCTTGGATGATGGAAGACATCCTAGGGTCCCTCTGACCCGATGCCTGATCAATTCCTATGGCTCCCACTTCTGTTTCCTGCACATAAGTCTGGGTTTATGCTGGTTTGTGGGCCCAGACATTTGTGTATTATGATAAAACTGTGTATAGTGTGCTATAGAAAATACGCTGTAGAAAAATTTTGACTTTAGACTAATTGCTCCCTTGGCTTCTGTAAACTGTATATGCATGAGGATAGTCAAAACTTACTCTTGCAACCTGCTAACCACTTGGTTTCATAGTTACAGCCTTGGGTCAGCAGGACCACCACTCAAGGTTTCCGCTCCTCCCTTCACCCCTATCTGAGCTCCAGCTACAACTGCTATCTGAAACTGCCAGCTTGAGTCACTCTCTGGACAGCACTACTGCAAAAACTGCACCTCACTCTTGTTTGGGGCTCCATCTTGAGGTCCCGGAGTCCTAAAGCGCCATCTAGGATCCTGAACATGGGTGGAGTCCTGAAGCTTTAGTTCTGCTTGCCCCACTTTCAATAAATATCCTTTTTAGCCAGGCTCATTGTCTGTGTCTCATTGGGTAGACTTACACACCCTGTAACACTGGTGTGCTACAAACTACCATGTAGTTTCCCTACTCTGATGATGCAGATGTGGGCTTACTGGTCTGATCTGGCCTTTCTGAGAGTGGTCAGGGCTTCTGTGACATGTGACTTGGAGCTTCAGCCCCATGAACATAGATCAGAGTGTTCTCCAGATGTTGGGGGAACACAGGGCCAGTATGGCAACACACAGGTGCAACTACCCAGCTGCAAGCAGAATATCCTGACAAACATGGTGAGCTACAGAGTTCATTCTCCATTGACAGCTTCATCGACGGCTTCCCCACCCTGTAATGCTCCCAACAGGCAACTTCTACTTATTTCTTATCTGTCTTTTTCCACTTCTCTCTTCCCAGTGTTAACTGATCCTGTTTAGTTTCTGAGATCAGATGAGATGGGACATGCTCATGGGTATGTGAGGAGTATGGCCATAGACTGTTTTCTGCACTTCTGATGGAAAGTTAGTTACCTGGCCCCATTTTTTTGATTTTTCTAATATTAAGTTTCTCTCTGAAGAAACAGAGGAGCTGATAGTTTTACCTAGAAACACTTGTCTTTGGTGATCACCTGACCGTAGACACAGCTGGTGTCATGTGCATTTGTAGACACTTTGCAGGGAGGAGCGGGGATGAAGAAATGCTAATATCATATGTGTAAGCTTACAGACATTACAAAATTGCTCAAAAGATAGTTTTGTAGAGAGCATGTAGAGATTAGCACTTGTCTTCTTACCAAATAGCTTCATTGATAAGTGTCTCTCAGAGTAGGCATGGCACTGATCCCATCAAAGCTGAAGGGCTTGGTAATCACAATGTTTGATGCTTTCATGTCGAGGGATCATTTATAATGGGAATGGTATGCCAATGTTGTGTTCCAGACTAAATCCCCAACCAAAGCATAGAAGATGAGTGAAATTCTTGATGCAATTTTATAATTGTTGGTTTACTGCTTATACTTTAAATAAAGGAAATATTACCTCAAATGAAACCATCCACATTAAGTTCCAAATAAACGTAATGGAATGATTGGGATTGAGTCAGTGACCAAGAAGTAGGTCCTATGATGTGCCTAGTATTGCTGTAAGTGCCCAGGAATGCGTGTCTGCCCTAGATGGAGCAATGTGTCTTAGGTAATACTCAACAACAATGTAAGAAACAGCAAATTTCTTTTAGGTAGTTCTGATTAGTAAGTACAACAGTGATAGAACACAGTCTTATTGTTGTTTCAGCTTGGAAAGTAAAGCCTTAGTAGGCTACCATTAGAGATGCATTTCCAGTTTAGAAACATTTGGAAGAAAGTTGCCAGAGACTAAAAGATGAGCAGGATTCTGAGTAGTTTTCATTAAACCCCAGGTGCCATTGGTCCTACTGGGAGGGATTTAACTCCCAGCCCAGGCCAAGCATACAGTAGGGGATACTGTATTGGAATGAGAATGAGGGGAAATACAAACAACCACACCCTTCCCAGACACACCCATATCTGCATAAAGTCAAGTGGCCAGGTGGGAACAAAGTAGTATTAGAGGGCAGGAAGGAAGGTAGATTGTGTATTGGCTTGTTGGAGGCTCACAAGGGAGTGGGGTGGCTACCTCCTGAGGTGATCCCTGACTTTGAATCCTGCCTCGCCTGGCTCCAGAACCTGTGCTTACTCCTCTCCATCTTCTGCTGAGTTCACCAAGTTATGATGACTGATTCCAATTTATAAGGTGAATGATCCCAAGTTTAAATTTTATTTAATATATATTTAATTAACTTATTTATTTTTATTACATTTTTTGCCTATATAAGCTCAATAGGTACCCCCTTCTTCTCTTTCTCCCCTCCCTTCCCCTGTTGTCTCCCATTGTACTCTCCCCCTTTTCTCCCCTCCCTCTCACCCCTTTACTTTTCCTCCTCCTCTCTTGGTACTTTCTGCTTTCTCCCTCCCGTCCTCCAGAGCATCTGTTTATGTGAGCGCTGAATTTCCCTCTGATTCTTCTACACTAGTGAGGGTTCAGGACTCTGTGGCATAGCTTGGGGTCCCTTCTTGGGCTGCCTACTAGTATGGTAACTCTATTATGATGGTTTAACCCCTTGCCTCTAAGGATCCTACTGCCTGAAGCCTCCCCTGTTATCTTTTTTTTCTTCTTCCAAGTTTTTCTGATAGTCAGAACCACCTAGGACTGTTAGATCCCCAGACCTCATGTATAAAGATGTTGCTTCAGGTAGTCCAAGTTAAGCTCTGGGAATATAGACTTTAAATAGCGATTCCAGGTGAACTATTATGTCCAGACAAGTTTGGAAAAACTGTATACCATCTATGGTTTGTATGTTTCTTCTCCATTCTTGTCTGTGTGTGTATGGGTGCTTCCAATCCCTCTAACTCATGCTAAGTGATCACTTTTCTTCCTCCTAGGTATCCTGAGATGCTTCATTTTGAAATGAACTGTGAAAACTCATCACCTGCCAAAACAAGGGTGCTCTGTCATAAAACCTGTGAACAGGAGACCATTCTTGGAAATCATGGCTCAGGAAAACATCCCTCAAAACAGGGAGGAACAGCACTTGCTTCACCTAAAAACTACTTGGACACTCCTGGGCTCAGGTCCTGCCCAAACATAATGAGCTGGAAGCTGAGTTTTCCCAGATTCCTCAGGTAATTTGCAGGCTCGCCTGGCGCGCCTGAGAGGCACAGCTGCAGCTCATGAGGAAAACCTGTTGACGCCCACCTTTAATTTGTTCACAATAATTTGGTTGGCAGAGAAATTTATATCCGTTTCTCTCCCATGTTCTTGATGTTCATTTTTAATTACGGTAATTTTGTGTTTTATAACTTGACAATACAATTTTAAGTGATATGTGATATAGTTCTTACATAAAGAGCCTCTTTCTCCTTACAGCCTCTTCTACCTAGACAATACCTTTGGTGGAGCAAGCCAGTAGCATAACAGCTATCTACAGAATCACAATGAACACTAGTCTGCAATGGGGAACCATGTGAATATAATGAAGTAAGAGACAGAAACTCATAGCTTGCATGCAAAGGTGATTGCATGCAAACCTGGTGCCTGAGTTTGATCCTCAGAAGCCTACATGGTATAAGGTGAGAACTGATTTTTGCACTTTGTCTTCTGGTTTCCACACTTGCACTTGCCTGCTCTCTCTCTTGTGTTTTTTTCTCTCTCTTTCTCTGTTTCTCTCTTGAATAAGTGAATAGTAAAAAAGAAATGAACAACTCCCTGTTTTTTCTTCTTTTTTGCAGATTAGGTTTCAGTTGCATCTCAAGTAATTAACAAGAAACTACAAAGGAAATCTGTAGCTAATTCAGCTGTTACATTTATTGACTAGATAGTACTGTCCATGTTTGACGGAGAGCAATATATTTCATCTATCTGTCTGTCTGTCTATCTATCTATCATCTATTTTATATTTATCATCTAATTTATCTAGCTTTTCATTTTTCTATCACCTATTAACTATCATCTATTATCCATCCTTATTCAGCTGACTTAGACATAATGAAACTACATTATCTGTCATTATCTGATTCATTTCTCATTTATTTACTACTTCCTTTCATGGACACACATCCCAAATGTATTTGTTGCTCATTTCATGTTTAGTGCATAAAAGTAAAGTAGGGTTTCACTCATGGACTCTTCCTTTGAGCTGTTAGCCATTTCTAGTAATATTTTTATACATATATAATGCTGCTAGTCCATGCTGTTTTCAATAGGAAAGAATATTTGGCTCTCACTGGGCAATCATTAAACACTTACTAAGAATTAGGTTATTTTTACAGAGTATATTTCCTTAAGAAGAAACATAACCAAAGGTTATTATGGATTTTTACTTTATTTTTAGTTTGTTTTGTGCTTATTAAATTTAAAGTGACTCAGATGAAAAATATGTTATTTCCTGTATGAAGGAGCACTGATTCACAGTTCAGAAAATGTATGTTTTTATCAGAGAGTTACCAGCTTCTGTGAGTCATCTGAATTCTCTCATAAGACATGTACTGGGATGAGTAATATCTAGTTTAGCTCTGCTTATTTGGACTCTCAGGATTTATGCAAAGACAATCCAAATCATTGATATTTCTGTCTCAAATTATCTAGAAATAGGTTTGCTATTGCTTCTTATCCTTAATGTACATAGCTTCTCTACCACCAAAATAACATATTGTAACATGATCACAATGTTCAAAATATGCTGAGGCAAACATGCTGCTATTGTTGCTCTGCATTATTGCTGGTAAATTCATGACAAAACAGCTTAATGAAATAAGGGGTGATGGTCCAGTTAGAATTCTTAATCCAGCTTGGCAGTAGAGTCTATGTCAACACCAGGGGCCTAGGGAACTGACTACACCATATGCATACATTCATAGGACTGTTAAAAGAGGGACAATACTTATTTGCTAGACCAACATGTCTGGCTAAATATACTGAAGGATGCTAACTTCCCTAATCAGCTTCCTCTTTCTTATTCACCTGCCCAGAGACTAGTCCAACCCACTGTGGATGGGTCTTTGCCATCAATTAGACAATTTCCTACCAGTTTGCTTGGAGTTTAACTCAATTCCTAATTCTTCACAACTATGAGTTTTCAAGTTATCAGTATCTATGACACAAGCTATAGGCAAAGCAGTCGACTTAAATTGTGATGATAGTAGTAGTAATAGATAGATGGTAGTATAGCTCATTTGTTGATCATTTGCCTAGCATGAGTTTCAGACTTGGATTCAATGCCTGGTACTTCAAATGCATACATACATATGTACATACATGTATACCTGTAATATACAGAGTAGTACCAAAGATGTAAATGAAAATACTGTTTTTATAATATCCATAGCATTTCATGACTTTTAACTGCCACATACATAAATTCAGTTTTATAATTACAAGCATCTAGGGAAAGTTTTTCTTGAAAACTCATTAATTTCATGGTATTTAGCTATATTTTGCATTTAAAATGTGATTTTATATTTAAATTATATTAGAATATTTTATATTTTAAAACCGTTATATATATGCATAAATTCTAGCAGAAATAAAGCAGCCTCAAATTCCTTTGTGGAGAAATGCCTGGGCCAGCTAGTTTTTTGATGGTTTCAGAAAATAAGTTTGTAAGAGCAATGAAAAATGGCAAAGAAAGTCTTGTTAAATTGTAAACTCTGAAAACAGCATCATTGCATGTTGATTATTATCATCATATTCTGGTTTTTTTTTTTAGGAAGGGAAGGATGCTGCTCTTGGAATATAAGGTTCTGACCCCATGGTGAGTTCACCGATTGATCTGTGGCCTTTTCTGCCGAAGTCTGCTTTTGTTCAGTGCAATAGCCATTAGACACAGAGGCAGCTGAATACCTGGAATGTGGCTGCTGAGATGAAGGAGATAAAAATTAACTAGGGCTGGAGGGATGGCTTAAAGTCTTTGTCTTGCAAGCAAAAGGACCTGAGTTTGGATCCCAGATCCCATGTAAAACTGCAAGCAGATACGGTGGTGGCTTGTAATTCCCACTCTAGAAGGCAAAATCTGGGAACCTCCCCGAGCAAAGCAAAAAGGAGGTACAGCAATCCAAGATGATTCTGGAAATCACCCTTGGGTCTCTACAGTCAGGTGCCCTCTGGTACACACACACACACACACACACACACACACCCGCACGCGTGCGCGCACACACACGCACACACACGCACATGCAAAACAATTTAACTTAATGTTAAATTTACTTAATAATGTTAATTCATTGAAATTTAAATAGCCAAATGTGATTAGTGACTGCAATATAGGTTAAGTGTAACTATATAGAATTAAAAAAAAGAAAATTCTGTTTTCAAGAGACCCCATTTCTAACATTTTGCAAGTGACATTTTATTCAATATAATGAATGCCATATTCTAGAAACTGGGGTTGGTTTTTAGATCTTTTCAGCAGAAGAGCAAATTTGTATCACACTTGACTGGTGAGGAGAGAGGCAGGTCATATGTCCATCATGCACTTCCTGCTGGGGTGGCTAAATATTGGCATAGGACCTTCCTGTCCACGGTGCTTAGTTTTCCAAGAATTACACCTGCAATTCTGCATGTAGGAAGCAGCTTTGGTAGGAGCTGCTCATTTCTCTTGGCTATACTTCCAGGGAACATCAGAAGAGATAGATAGAGGGCCAGGCTTCAAACATATTTCTTTCTCTTTCCATATTTTAGTCTTTAGCACTTAAATACATGAATACAATGTATTTAAGTCATTTTAACCCCATATTACAGAATCCCTCTCCCCTTTCTTTCTCTCACTGGGAATCTTCTTCCCAACTAACATCCTTCATTTTCGTCTGTGTGTATATGTTGTGTTGCGTTGCATGTGAATGCATGTTTATGACTTTTGACCCTATGATTTTCATAGGGTCGTCTGAATTAGCATGCATCTGTGCACTTCTTGGAGCATTGACAATACCCCACTGGATATGCCATTGAAGAAAGTAGCTCCCCTTCCCACAGCCAGCATTAACCACAAACAAGACCCTGAGGGAGGGATAGTGCTTCATGAGATCTTTTTTCCCTTCTATGACAAAATGTGGGAAGGTCAAATCTTGTGCAGTCTTGTAGAGGTAAACACATCTGCATTGAGTTCATGTGCGTAATAGCCTTTCATGTCCAGAGACCACCATCTGGTGCAGCCCTCCCTACTTGTGTCTCTGGGTCTTGAATTCTTACCACTCCTTCTTTCTTGATGTTCCCTGAACCTTGGGGTGGGAATAGGTAATATAGATGTCTTGTCAAAACAGTAGTTTATTCTCTGCGCTTTGATCAATTGTGATCCTCTGTATCAAACACCTTCCATTACAAAGGGAAACTGTAAGCGACACTAATTTATGGATGTAAAGATAAATATTTAGAAGTCATGTCCACCTAGAAAAAGAGTAGCAGTCCAAGCATATTTCTTATCTTTTACTCAGATGTTCATGCTGAAGGTTTTTTACATAAATTCAACTTCCATTTGTGCTGGTAGTCTCTGGTACATAAAGTGTGAGGTTTAAAAGTGTAAACAGAAAAATCACAACTCTTGCCTCAAAGGGATAAGAGGCAGTTTATTCTGGAGTCACATATGAGTAGCTGAAGCATAGGGAACATAGATTCAGGTTCCCAAAATTTCACATGCTCCTCTGTGGTAACAGCTATTTGAGGATTTACAATCACAGAACAAAGGAGACCATACATCAGATACATTGGGTTCAGAAAGATCGGATATGTGGGTTAAAGCAAAATGATGGAAAGCTCTGTAATGGCTTGCAGATGCTATCTAATAACACCCTTTGCCTTTTGGTTGGTTGAAACCAGGGGTCTCATTGGATATTCCAAAGAATGTACTTAATAGTCACCAGGATGGTAGGTCATATACAAAGGTGAGCAATGCATGGCTAGTAAGAACCTAAAGATGGTCCAAGATCATCTGGCTCTGGAATTACAGTACTTCAGACCTCTCCACCTTACTAAGGCTCTAGCCAGTCAACAAGTCTTGCAGGTGTACAGCTTTTTTCCAGGAACTTTCATTTACAAGGGCATGGGGAGTAACCCTGAGAATGTGTAGGGGCCACATGGAAGCATATTAACAAAGAGAAATATAGCAGGAAGGAGACAATTTAACGAAATGCATGTTTTCAAACTGGAGAGATAGCTCAGTGAATAAGACTCTGTCTCATAAGCAGAACATCCTGAGTTCAGATCTCAGATCCCACATAAAAATGCCAGGCAGAAACAGTGGTGACCTTGCCTTCTGGCCCTGGTGGGCAGGGTCTGGGAAATCCCTGAGTGAAGCAAGAAGGAGATAGAAGCAATCCAGGATAATTCCTGAAGTCACACTTGGTCCTTCACAGGGACATATAAACACACACACACACACACACACACACACACACACACACACACACAAAGATAAATAAATAAAAAAATTTTTAAAAAGAAATGCAAATTTATTAGAGTTGACCATGGTTTAGCTTTATGATGGTAGCACATTGGAACAGAAGAGATAGCTTAAAGTCAAAGAGAACAGGGACAGAGGAAGAGAGCCTGCCTTAGATGCATGGTGAGGGGAAGAAGCCCCCAGAGAAAAGAGAAGAGATCTTTGATGGCCTCGGAAGTTGCTAAGGTATTGTGGGTAGAGTTGCCAGGGAAGTAGAGCAGTGGGCAGGAGTGAGGAGTAAGGCTGTCAAGGCTTTAAGTGGTCTGTTTAGGGAATCACCACATTCCAACAGAGAGCTTTAGACACTCAGAGAGTGTGGTATTGTAGGCTCTGCTGAGAAAAGGCAGAGAGATTTAATAGTATACTGAAGGTTCAACCAAATTCTGAGTAAGATGTCCACACCAAAGCTGGAGAGAGACATATTTAATGCTCTAATTTAGGCCAGAAGACATGAGGAAAAGGAATGTGACCAAGCAAGCAACACGTAAATGAATCAGACTTTATTGGTTCTTTTAAAGGGCCATTTCAACAGTTGAGAACCAACCTAGAGCAGGAATGTCTGTTGTCTCTTATTTTTTTATGCACTCCCCAAAAGGGAAAATCCCCAAACTAATCTTCAAATGCAACTTTTCAGCTCTCCATAATAACCTATAATTTCAAGTCTTTTAAGGTCATACTGGGAAAGAGGTTTAAGATGAGAGAGAGTTCTTTTTTCTTTAAAAAAAAAAAAACTCTGGTTTTCCAAACATTTCACAAACCTCTGGAACTCTTTGGAGTGAGCCAGATGTTGAAAAATAACTGGAACTATTTGGGAAAAATTAGCAGTAGCTGTTGAAAGAGGCATTTATCAGTAATTCAGACAGTACGGGAGTCTGGGCTAGTTGGGCAGACACAGTGTGGCCAGCAATGACTGGGCTCAGGCAGTGCTGGGAAGGCCATGTGGACTGGAAGGGGTTTGCATCGCCTTAGTTTCCCAGGATGGGATGGCAAAACACCACAAATGGAGTGGCATCCAGCAGCGGGCATGTACTCTCACTGAGACCAGAAGTTCAAAATCTGTCCAGCTGGTAAGCTCCTGTCTCTCTGGAGACTCAATGGGATGATCAGAACCATGACTTTCTCGGGCTAGCGTGACTCTTGGTATCCTCTAACTTGTAGGCTTACACATGCTCCAGCAACATTCTCTCCTGCGTGGGTTTCTCTCCTCTTTTGGCACTTGGCAATTCTGTACAGATGTGCACTCACATACACTAGGATCATAGGCTACTGAAATCTCTTGAATCCTGGGATTCCCTCAGGCCTCATGGGCCTGACCCAATGACTGAAAGATTATGTGTTCTCGAAGGATTTTGTTGGCACCATAGGGCTATCAACATGGAATGCGTCTTAAGGCAATTAGCAGCTCTATGAATGTGATAGGTGTTAAGTATGTTTGACCTTTTTTATTTGAACATTAATGAAATTACACATGCACAGAGATAAAACCTGAGAAATAAAGTCATTTTACTAGCTTTAATATCTTGAAGCCATGAAGGCAGAGGTCCATCTGGAAGAGACCCAGCACCTTTGTAGACCATAAACATAACTCTGAAATGGGAATCTTTTTGCCCAATTTCTCACCGACTCTTCCTAAGCAATCTACTCTTAGTTTATTTGTTTTTATATATTTTATTTTTTAATGTTGCACACAAGAATATAGTGAGATTTATGATTTATTAACTCTTCAATCCTCAGTCTTATCCCCCTCCTTGTCCCTTACAACTCATCTCTCCTGCTAGAATCCCTTTCCTTTTCAAGTATTTTCACTTGTGAGGCCTTCTGTGCTTCATCCTGTTTGCCTTTGATGACATATTCCTGACCTGATTCATGCTCCAGTAAGTATCTAGATCAATGGGTATACCATTGAGGAAAACATCCTCCTTTTCTTCCCCATCAACTTCAGTCCTGGAGCTTCTTGAGCTCTTCCCCCTTTCAAGGTGAGATGTTGATAACACAGTTTCTATACTGTTCTTGTGAAAGTACATATATCTGTCATGAAATCATGGTTTCTACATCCCTGTCATGTCCAGAAGGTAATGTCTGGTCCACCACCATCCCACTTCAGACTCTTACAATCTTATCGCCCCCTCTTCCTCAATGTTCCTTGAGTCTTGGTGTGGGAATGAATGTGGCTTAGATATCCTTTTAGGTCCAAGTAGCCCACAGTCACTTATTTTCTGCATTTTGGCCAGTTGTGCTTTTCTATAAAAAACATCTTCTGTTGCTGAGTGTTCCTCTAGTCTATGGGTATAATAACAGGTGTTTAAAAGGCAATTTGACATAGGGTCTTCATATCTAAACATTCATAGTCTGTATTTCCCTTGTGACCTATGTCCTTCCTTATCATAGATCCTTCTAGTTTAAAATGATAGGAATATGTTCCATTCTGACAAGTTGGCCTTAAATCCAATTAGAAACCTGTTGGTTTCCTTCCTGATATTCATGCCACTATTATACCCATGTCCACCTCTTGCCATGGTGGTTGTTATTACAACTCGCAGCTTTCGCAAATTGTTGAGATCTTTGATTGTTTTTCTCCATCAGTAGCTTCCATAGTACTTTGTGGTACTATTTAAGCTATCCAGCAAGGATGAAGCTTCCAAATCAGTTTCAGCTGGTGTTTTTTTGCCCATGTCCTGTGATACATATGTTTTGCATCTTCAGTAATAGGATCTTACTGTCAGTTTCTGGAGAGCAACCAAGAACAATGACAAAAGTTTTTTTGGGGAAGACTTTGAGACCTCTCTGACCAATTACTTATAAGGAAGTATCACATACCTATTACTTCTAATATTGTTTAATTGTCTTTGGGTTCTAGATGGAACATCCCAGAGCATTTTTTATTTTTCCTTATTTTCTCCTCTCTTTCATCCTCTGTACAGGGACTGTCCAGTGTCATTCTTTTTTTTTTAAGACTAAAATGTGGTTTTGACATATTAATATCATAGGAGGTTCCTATCTGGTTGCATTCCTTAAGGGAGGTCTTCCTTTTATTCACAGTCAATATGCAATGCTTTCTAAGGGTTCCCTCCTGTACTGTTGGCTAAATAAGGGGCTGAAGGGTAGAAACCAGGAAAGACACAGTCTTTTAGAAAAAAATTCCAGCTTCAAAGTCTCAGGCAAAATTTTCAGTAGAAGCCAGAACTTGAAGATACAGATTGAGTATTCCTTATCTGAAGTGCTTAGAATAAAAAATGTTTCAAACTTTAGATATTTTGAGGTTTAGGAATATTTCCATCATGAAATATCTTGGTGATGAGATCCAAGTTTAAATATGAAATCCATGTCTGTTTCTTATGCAGCTTGCACACATAGACTGAGTGCAACTTTACACAATTCAGCATCCTAGAACTAGAGCTGGGTTATCAAACATCAGTATTATATTTTCTCCAACAAGACACCACTTCTTGAAAGTTCTACAACCACCTCAAATGCACCATTAACTGGGGACTAATTTTCAAGCACATGAGATCATAGGAGGACATTAAAAAGCTTGTGTCCTTCATGGATATATTTCACAAGGATGCTAAGTTGTCTGTTTCTGCTATTGACATGTTTCTTGAAGTCTAATCTACACAAGGCAGTATGCAATTTTGAACTCAAGGATGTTTTGATTTTGGTTTCTCCAGGAGACAACATCTGACATGGAGCTCAGTATGTGGGGGGGTTATTATAGGGTGTTCTTGAAGTATTTAATGTGTATGAGGCACAAGAAAACAGGAGGAAGATTATGGATGCAGCTTCAGTGGAGGTCTTGGTAACACCAAGAGAAGCTCTTATGTACTTATCACTATGAAACAGAAAAGAAAGGCAAGCTTTTGTTGTTTACATCAGTTAGTCATTGACCATGGGCCCTGGACAGTAGAAAAGACATGGGTTAGTATGAGAAACTGATTTCAAAATCTATTTGTTGTATAGCTTAAAAAGTCTTAAGTTTCCATTACTATAAGGAGTTACTATATTTAATGAGACACTTGAAAAGATATCAACCCATAAAGTGTCTTCTAATGTTATTCTTCCATACAAAATTGACTTCAGAGATGCTGCCTTGCACAGTACCAAGTTTATAAAGTTCATAATACAGGTGGTGTAAATATAAGCTAGATAAATAACCTGTCACAGAATTGCATAGTAAACAACCTGTGAAAATATTTACAATGCTTCCTAGTATGAGGTAGAAACTGGAACTCCAAGAATGTAAATGAAAGTTCTCGCAGGTATGTCAAGAAATTTAAACTCAATTCTAAATGCTGCATTTGGAGGCTGTAGAGGGTGATACCTTCTTAATGAGAATTAAGAAATGAATGAACAGGTCTTTGGAGATGATTCCATGGGTAAAAGAGCTGATTGCACAAGAATGAAGACCTGAGTTTAAATCCCAAGAGTTTATGTAGAAAGCTCAGTGTGGTCACATGAATTCTGACAATGCTAGCTCTGTGTAGGGAAAGAGAGATGACACAAACAGACTTAGAAATGCTTCTGCAGTAGGGCCTTTTTCTTCTTGTGGTCTTTCAGGAAATTTGAAAGTGGTGATCTACCCAAGGAGGATGAATGTACATCGCGCAGACACAGGCCTTTCTGTCAAGCCTCTCCCAAGGTCAACCAGCTTGCAAGTGGACATCTCAGGGAGAGCAGTCTAGTTGCTACGGTTGTAGCTGGATAAGTGGTTAATTCCAAAGACCAACAAGTCACTGGAGATCAGAAGCACAAAGTGGGCAGACTCGGGACCCACTCTTTTTTTGGGGGGAGGTTGGGGAAGAAGGATGTTTTGTAACAAACCAATAGTTAATAAGTTTAACTTCTTTTTAGTTTAGTGACAATTGTAGTTTGCATCCACTCTTCTGTGAATCCAATGTCTACTGTGAGTTTTATTTTAACTTTCTGACCTACTGGTTTGCTTGAAGCCTGATGAAGTCTGCTCTTTCTGCTTTAGATCTTTCACTACAGATTCAGCATCAGGGAATATCGTCATGGTGAGGGACAACAGACAGCTAGTGACTACAACATTCTATAACTTGGATGCTTTCTTCGTGATATTGTTAGTTATAACCATAATACTTTCTTTTTTCATCTGGAAGAAATTATGTGTGTATTTATAGATCTGAATTATAAAAATCTAGGAAATCAGTTACATTATCAAAATCCCTTTATGAGATAATGGGGCTGGATGTAAAAATGTTCCAACAGCCAAAAGCTAGAATATAAAAGCTATTCATACTCCAGGTGTCATTGAGCGGAATCAAAGAAGAGAATATTTTAAACTGCTGTTCAGATACTATATATTCTTCAAGTTATCTTAACTGAGAACATTTTTTTCTAGAAATGTCTTAATGTAATGTAAAGTTGGTGCTGCTAATCACTTTGGGCATGGCGAGAGAAGAAGGTTCATAGAGGAAGAGATAAGAGTTGTCTGTGGCTGATATTTGCTGGGACCCACTGAGATACTTAAAAAGATGCTATCAAGACTTTAACATAAAAGCATAACTGCAAAAATGTGTGGAGGTGAATGGCTGAAAACCAGAGAGAATGGATTGTTGGCAAACCTCCTCCCACACACAAATTTCTGAATTGTTTTGGACTCAAAACTCAGACTCTTATTTTCTATTTCTCTTCTCTCACTTTTGCCATTCCTCTTTATTTGTCCCCTCTTTACTTTGACTTTGGAAAGGTCCCAAAGTTCACTGTCATTCAGGAATTAATTGGTGGTGACCTTAAGTTTTCATGGGTTGAAACAGATATTTAGACTTTTATTTACCTTCTTGCCAAGTATGGACACTTTTACCTGAAGTTGTAAAGTCAGTAAAAGTTTCCTCCCTATGGCTAGAGATATGGCTCAGGGGTTAAGACTGTCTCATAAGCAGAAAGTTCTGAGTTTGAATCCCAGGTCCCTTGTAAAAATGCCAGGTGGAAATGGCATTGGCCTGCACTGGCCCTGGTGGATGGAGCTTGGGAAATCCCAGAGCTAAGGAAAAAGGAGGTAGAAGCAATCCAGAATGATTTTTGAAGTCACGCTTGTTCCCCCACAGGGACATACAAAGCCTTCTGATGAACACGAACACACACACACACACACACACACACACACACACACACACACGCTAAATAAATAAAACAAAATAAAAAAATTCCCTCTCTATAGATGTGTCTCCAGAACTTACTTTTTTTAAAATTTTTTTTTATTATTTATTCAATTGTGCGTGTGTGTGTGCATGTGTGTGTGTGTAGAACCACGGGCGAATTCAGGAACCACCATGGACCGCCTCCACCTCCTCTTTGTTTACTCTGCCCCGGGATTCACAGGCTTCGCCCTACCAGGACTAGAAACGCAGGCTGCCCCTACTTCTGTCCGGCGTCTATACGTGGGGTCTAGGATCTGAACTCAGGACCTTCTGCCTGCAAGGCAGAGGCTTAACCCCTGAGCCACCTCTCCAGCCCCCAGAACTTACTTTTGAGAGGTACTTGAATTTATTCCAAAAGAAACAACCTTAATTTAAACATATCAACACATTAATGTAAAAATGAGCTAGTGAGATTGTTTGAAACCATGATTTGCATTTAAGGAGTACTAACAACTTTAAATCTCGGAACACTATGTGAAAAAGCTTATTTTGAAGTTGAACAGAAGGCTGATAACAGAAAATCTTGAACCACTGAGAGAGGGAGTCCCTGGAATTTGTGAGCATATCCATTTTAAGAATATAAGGGTGTGCCTGCATGCATTTTTGGCAGCTATGGTTGTGTGGCTAGGTGAAAGTATTCAGGACTAACCATGAATGGGAAAGAGTTTCTAATTGAGGGCAGAACACAGTGTGTTCAATTCAGCAAGTAGGGAATAAGATAATGAGACAGTAATGCCATTGCGTGGATGTGCTCTTGTGGATTGCGTATATTACAAACTGGAAAAGTTATCTCCTCTGTTTGTATAAGCATGCCACTGATATTCCTCATCGCATGATACATTCCAGCCATTTATATTTCATGCTTTCTGGAAAACAAAATCTCAGACTGCCTGGAAGATTTTGCTACTTTATAACATCGCTGCCAGCATTTCATTAGAACCACATTTAGTTGAATACCTTTGGAAGAAGTTTATATACAAAAAAGAAAGAACTCTTAATATGTTGATACGTTTTGACAAATAACGATTAACTTGAAAGAGAACTAAAATTCTTTGAAGGTAACATTATTCTTTGACTATGTGTATTTATCTATATAAATGGATCCAAAATAGCTGTGCTGTAGAAGCAAAAACAAAATGCTTGAATATTTGGTCTATGCTGTAAGGATACAATGTAAAGATGTTGTGGGAGAAAAACAGAGGGTGAATAAAAGCTTGTCCCTCCTGCTGCTGTGGGAACAAGCACTGGTCTTGGAGGTTTTACTTTGGGATGAGTATCACGTGTCTATATCTACATCTATGTTGTATATCTATGTCTGTTACACAGCACTTAATAATATCTGTAATGTACTCTATGTGTTTATGTATACATGCATGTGTGTGTGTGTGTGTGTGTGAGAGAGAGAGAGAAAGAGAGAGAGAGAGAGAGAGAGAGAGAGAGAGAGAGAATGCATGACTTGGAGTATATGGACATGGAAAATACGTTTTACTATTTCTTGCTCTTCCACCTTGTTGGAGACCAGGTCTCTTTAACACTGTTAAGTAAGCCAAGCTGTCTGGCCCACAAATTTTTGAGGTTTTTCAGGTCTCTCTGCCTCCTATTTCCCATAGGCCCACAAGGATTAGAGACATTTATGCCATTGCACCCAACATGTATATGGCAGCTGAAGACAAAATCTTTGGTCCTCGTACTTGTTCAACAAGTGCTTTACTCGGCAAGCACTTTGCCACTAAGTCATCTTCCCATCCAAAGAATGTGTGTGTGTGTGTGTGTATATATATATATATATATATATATTGCTTTTGTGGGGGTTCACATGCAGGTGAAGGTCTAGAGTTAATGTCTGGTGCCTTCTTTGATTGCTCTCCAATTTTATTATTAAGACAGGGTCTCTCAGTTGAACCCAGAGCCCACCGATTGGCCTGGGGATTCCTTGTATTGGCCTGCCAAGTGTTGGCATTGCAGGCACATGCCACATCTGCCCAGATTTGATGCACATTCTGGGGATGCAAACTCAGGTTATCAGGCTGCAGGGTAAGCACCACACCCACTGAGCCATCTCCCCACTGTAGTCTTTAGCTGTTTTTGAGGCTAAATAACCTCCCCAAAGAGGTGTTTTAGAATAAGTTAATTATTGGAAATAAATACATCAAATCAATTAACTGATAGTCATGTGTAGTCTTATCACTAGATTGAAAGACAGATGGAAGGCAACTGTGGAAGTGAGGCCTGAATATGACTCAATTAATACTTCAGTATCTTCCTGGAGGAAGATCTTCCTGGAAGCACAATTAAGATTTAGTACTATCTATTTATAGAAAAGATTAATACAACCCCTGGTCATTTTGTTAAGTTGGTTCAATCAAAAAAGTCAGAAAAGGGTTTTTGGTGATAGGAATGATTAAAATTCAGTTGTAGAATCTCCAATTTCTGTAGATTATCCACAAAATCTTTAATAATAAAAGTGATGTACTGGTTACTCTTGTGTGTTGCTGTGAGAGAGCATTCAAAGCCAATCAATTTAATGGGAGAAAGGGAGATTTATTCAGTTTACGGGTCCAGAGAGGAGATACAGTCTTTCATGGTAGATGTGGCATGTCTGGCTGGCAGAAGCTGGAGGAGGCCTAGGTCACTGCAGACATCTTGGAGTTGAGAGTTATTAGACTGCTAGCTGCAAAACCAGACTTCTCCAGGAGGTAGGGTGGGGCTAATCCACCTCAAGGCCCACCCCCTGTGACCTCCTTCCTCCTATAAAGCTCCACCTCTCAAAGGTGTCATGACCTTTCCAAATACCTGAGGTTGTGGGGGACACATTCCAAACCATGGCAAGTGAATATAGTTTTTATAAAGTGAAACTCCTTGTGATTACTTTTTGGTAAGTTTTCAAACAGCACTTTGCTGTGCAGTCTCTTAAATTCATGACCCTCTGCCCCACTCTCTTAACTTCTGGGTTTTTACAGATGTGTGCCAACATGCCTGGCTGTGGAATTTCATTCCAGGTGTCTCATTTTTATGATTAGTATGAATGTGAACATTGCTTTATGCCAACTTTGACTTTTAATGCAATTTAAAGCTGTGAGATCTAAATTAATATTTGAAACTTGAGAATATTGATATTGGAAGCAAGTACAGGTTCACTTTAATTATTTTGGATATTTTTGTTAGATAAACAAACAATATAATAATACTCACTGAGTAACTACCATGTGCATAAACAGGTACTATAATTTGCAGACAAATGTAATTAATCTATGTTTTAGGATTCTTTTCCAAAACCGAATCTAGTTGTGCTTGTTGGAAACTCATTTTATCATACTTTGTTCTGTGGATAGCTAAACATAAATGGTTAGGATTATGTTTTCCTTTTGTGGTAGTTCAAACACTCACAAAACACAGACATCACCAAGAACCCTAGTCCTTTGACTTGGTGTCCTGCCTTCTTCTACCAGGCAGTTCTGAATTCCTTCCCAGGATTCCCTCCCTATTTCTCCTCATTCATTGACTCTTTTACTGTATTCTAACTTATCATTCTCCATCGATTCTCATTTCTTCCTTTCCTTTTTCTCTGACTTTTTTCATTAAAACAATCATAGAAATAGGGCCGGGAAGATGACCCAAAGGGCCTCACAAGCAAAAGGATCTGAGTGCAGATCCCCAGATATTTGGGTGAATATAGTGATGGTTTGCTATTCCAGCTCTGGAAGGTGGAGCATGGAAAACCTCAGAGCAAAGTAACAAGGAGGTAGAGCAATCCAGGATGATTCCCAATGTCACTTTGGACCTCCATAAGCACACATTCAAGTGCTCTCTTACACACACACACACACACACACACACACACACACACACACACACAATTATAGAAACTTTGCAGGGGCAATGCCTTGTAAATTGGAAAATAAATGAATGGACATAATATTGCTACAAGCATAGGACACCACATTAAACTCTGATGCATGTCCTTTTGAGTTCTTTGTATACAGAGTAAACATTATTTTTCATTATGCCTGTAGTTTTTTCCATGCATATCTACATGCATTTTATTTGGGATTTGTACTTTGAATGGGGTTTTCAGCACTCAAACTCTCCTTTATTGTGAACAATTTGTCTTAGGTTGAAAGTAATAGTTGCAATTTCTAGAAAGTAATTTTGTTTGGGGAAATACTGAAATATTTATTGTTAATTTTTAATCAGATGATTTTTAAAAAAATTTATTGGTGACACAATTTTAAAAACATAATGAATTCATTGTATCAGGAAATTAAAAAAGAGTAGTTATATTTTTTAAACTTTATTTATTTAGTGTGTGCGTGTGTGTGTGTGTGTCCCTATAGAAGACCAAGGGCTGCTATCGTTTCTGCCTGGCATGTTAACATGGGACTTAGAATCTGAACTCGGAACCTTCGGCTTTCAAGGCAGAGTGTTTACCCCTGAGCCATTTCTCCAGCCCATGTAGTTGCATTTTAAAAAAAACAGTAATGTGGTGATACTATCTAGACTTGTGTGGACTTGTGTACTTAACACCAAGTAAGCAATATTTCTATTTCCTTTCAATCTTCCCTAAAGGTTTTTTAAGTCCCTACTTTTTAACAGAGATCAGTATTTGTTCATTCTCCCTCTCTCTCTCTCTCTCTCTCTCTCTCTCTCTCTCTCTCTCTCTCTCTCTCTCTCTCTCTCTCTAAGGACACTTGAGTGTTTGTGCTTGTGGAAACCTAGAGGCAATATCAAGAATCATCCTGGATTACTCTACTTTATTGCTTCACTCTGGGGGTTTCCCAGACTCTGCCTTCCAGAGCTGGAATTAAGGCTTCCTTCATTTCTGCCCAGCATTTTTACTGTGAGATCCGGGAACTTAACTCAGGCCCTTTTGCTTGTGATGTTCATCAGTACTTTGAAGTCTCTGTGACTGAGCATTGTCAGGGTTGGTCACAGTAAACACCCTGCAGTGGGTTCATGACAGCCATGGCTGTGTCTACTTTAAATTTTGTTTTAGAAGGCAGCATGTCTTCTGCAGCAATCCTCACAGTATGTGCTGAAATTACTTGCTCATCCTTTTCTTTCAGGCTGAGTGTTGAGTGGATATTTTTCTCTGTCAGCTTTGGAACACTGATCAGTTGTTGAAATATTTCTGGAACTTATGGGAATGTTCCCCATAAACTTATGGGCTCTGGGCAAGATTTTTAACACCTTTCTTGAAGAAGCCTTTCTACTTTCTATCATTCCACAGTCTCTTAGCCAAGTGGAGGGGAAGAAGGCTTCTCACTTGTAGTCTTGGAATCTAGAAGAGAAACCACTGAGAGAAAAGACTCAGAGCCCAAGAATCCCATATACAACCATGCCAGGGTGAAAGTGACTGAGTGTCACTCAGATTTCCCATAGAAGAAAAAAATAAGAGAAAAGTTTATGATTAAGCAAAGTTAAGCCAAGCAAGTGTTTCTAGCACACTTGGGTTTAGTCCCTGATTATATCTCACATTCGTGGTATAAAACTAGATGTGTATTTTTGTGTACCTTTGCTTTTATGTGCCTGTCTGTAAAATCAAATGGGAATAGGCTCTGGAGTTGGCACAATGGTTAAAGCCTTTGCTTCAAATGCAAAAGGATGTGAGTTCAGATTTCCCAGATCCCACATAAAAATATCATGGGTAGATAGAGAGGGGGTCCCGTGATTCTGACCTTGGAAGGCAGAGCCTGGGAAACCCCATAGAAAATCAAAAAGGGTGAAGAGTAAACCAGAATGATTCCCAACATCATCCTTGGGCCTCTACAAGTACACACACTCAAGTGCCTTCTTATAAACATGCCTACTCATGCTTGTACACCCATGCACATTTAAACACACACACACACAAATTGGAAATACTCATGGGGCTGACCCCATAGTGTGTTTTTAAGAAGACAAGGGAATTACTAAATGTAAAGCATTTATAAGAGGACCTGATACACAGTATGTATTCAGTAAGTGTGATATCATCATTAAAAACACCAAATGAGAACATATCATATGAATACTGGACTCCAAATAGAAGATGCTCCACGTGGGAAGTTTTGACACTGTAAGCATTAACATTTACCGGAGAACTGCTGGTGTGGGAGTGTCCTGAAAGTTGAGAGAACTTCACGAGGAAGGATGGGTGGGGAGGACAGTGTTTTAGAAACTTGCTTCTTTTAGTGTAGGTGGGGGAGCAGATGGGATTAAAGGACTGTGGTGATGGTAAAAACAGGGAAGCTGTGAGTGTCCTGTTTTCAGAACAATCACACTGACATATGTGTCTGATTATGAGGATGGGGAAAGACTGTAACCAAGAAGAAATGGAAAAAATACACCAGAACCTCTACATTAACATGGGAAATGGGGAATGAACCACAGCTTCATGTCAGTAATGAAACCAAGGGAAAACTAAGTGAAGAAACAACCAAAAGAGTGAAAATGGAGTCAAGTGAAGAAAAAGTCAAGCTCTACATCTTGAGTTGACTGGCAATGGGCTGCGTTTATCTCTCTCTCTTTTTTTTAAACACATGAGTGTCTTTATTCAAAGCTCAAGCCTGGGCTCTCCCCATCACTGACATAGCAGATCAGGAGAGAACCCCGGTCTTTGCTTTACAGGGACTTTTATAGGCTACTTCTGTAAAAGGAGGGGGTTTCCAACCTAGCAGATACATGATTGAGTAAATTGAGGCAAAAGCTGTGTTGGCATGTGGGGATTGGTCAGTATCCCCTACATTACTCATGACCCATTCATGTCTTGAATGACAGAAACTGGTTCAACCTGAAACAGCAGACATGTCAGTTCGTAACGTAATTCATATTTCATCTTCTGTTTCCAGTAAAGGGGTGGGTAGTATAAGATAATATAAATCAAAAGAAAACTGGAATAATACTAATATCAGACAAAATGTTATCAAGGTTAAAATTTCTTTATAAAATCATCAAGTATGTTGTGTAATGACATAGATCTAAATTGGTGGAGCTATAAAAACCATGGATTTACATGCATACAGCATATTGAAGCTAATAAGTGTATAGGAAACATACTATAAGAATAGCAATAGCAAGGTTTTTCTGTATTTAGACTCTTTTAGAAGTAGATTTACTTACTGTGCAGAAAGTAAAGATTTCTTAGGAAATTTCATGCATTGAAGACATAACTTTTACATTTTTTAAGTAGGAAGAATTTTTCCCCAAAGCATCCCAGTGCAAGACAGTTGATCATATTTTAGCTGGGAAGGAATTCTATTAAATTTAGAAAAGTGAAGACTTCATAGGACATATACACTATTAAACTTTTGCATAAACAATAAAATGAAAACTCTGCTAAAACTTTATAAAGCTTTAAGAACTAAGAACCAGTGTCGTCTAACATTTGGATTAAAACAGCAAACAGAATCAGTTTTCTAAAAACCAATGGGAAGATGAATGTTTCATGAAAGTCCAGTGAAACTGAGCAACCAGCAGGGGTCAGAAAAAATACTATTATGCATCACTTGTGCTAAATATAAAAGATGACTAAAGTAATTAATTTTTCCTCGATGAATCTGAAGATGAACAACAACATCATAAACCAGAAGATACAGAGAAAAGTGAATTTACTAATAGAACCTATGAACTGGAAAACAAAAGTACCAGAAGTTAATTCCAAAATCATGTCTCTTGAGAAGGATCATGCATCTCCATTGAACTTTGCCCAAGTATCTGACAGATCAGGATCTAAATTAAAAATAGTCCACTCAAACTGCGACTAGTTGAGGATAAGTTTAAAAATACCCTATATAGCTAAGAGTAGGAAAATCAAATTAAATAATACAATGCCACACAGCAAGGTCAAATGGGATTGATGCTACACATCTCTTAAAAGGATAGAAATCCTTTTAAGATTTTTTTCCTGGACCAGAGAGATGGTTCAGGGGTTAAGCATCTGCCTCTTAAGCAGAAGGTCCTGAGTTTGAATCCCAGGTTCCACAAGAAACATCAAGAAGAAATGGTCACCACTTGCATTTCAAGTCCTGGTGGATGGAGCCTGGGAAACTTCAGAGCAAAGCAAATAGGATGTAGAAGCAATCCAGGATGATTCTCAGAGACATCCTTGGGCCTCCACAGGTGCACACAGTGTCCTTTGATACACAGACAGACACACACGCACAGACACAGACACAGACACACAGACACAGACACATACAGACACACACAGACACATATACACACAGACACACACACACACACACACACACACACACGCAAAAAATTAAAAAAGATCCTTTTCCTGATCATTAAGGAAAGGCAAATTAAAACTATCTTGCAACACTATCTTACCTCAGATAGATTGGCTGAGATAAAAAACACAATAATTCTGAATGCTGGCGAGGATGTGGAGAAAAGGGAACACCTACTCATTGCTGGTGGGAGTGTGAACTGGTACAGCCACTTTGGAAATCAATGTGTAGGTTCTTCAGAAAGTTAAAAATTATTTCATCAATTTGAGAAAACTGTTAAGATTATAATTTGTTCTTCTTGAGAGTCTAGCTTGATTCTACGTTTTCAGGTAACATAAATATAGAATAAATATAGATACACTATCAATCAAAGACTCCCAAGAGCCAATTTAAAAATGTTAGTCTTAGTAATCCAAGTTGAATCAATACTAGTTGATACATATTCTATGCAGATAACTTGAACAGCCTTTCATGATAAAAATCCTGGAAAGAACAAGTAAAACCAACATAATAAAGGTCATATGTGATAAGCCTATACCAAACATCTTAGTAAATGGAGAAAAAATAAATTAATTCTCAGTAAGACAAGGAATACCACTACTATTTATATAGTACTGGAAATTCTCTCAGACTAATAAGGCAAAAAAAAGGAAATGAAAGAGACATAAATATGAAAAGAAATTAAGATGTCACTATATGCAGATGATATGATTCTATACATCAGAAATTCACTGAAAAACTCCTAAATTTGATTGTCATATTAAAGAAGGTGGCATATAACAAAATCAGCATATGAAAATTAGTAGCCTTCCTGTAAAGCAAAGATAAACAAGCAGAGAAAGTCATGAGGTAGTCAATCCCATTCACCATAGCACCCCCTTGAGTTAAAGTACCTTGAAATAGCCTAACCAAAAGAAAAGCCAGGGGATGGCTAAGAAAGTGGGCTGGGGGGTAATGAGGGAGAAGAAGTAAAAGAAAAACAGCAGTATGAAGGTTCAAAAGGTACTATATATAGGAGGAACAGCTCAAAGCTGAAAGGCAGTACCTTTCTTGTGACTTTTCCTGAAAGCCAACTTATAGTGGTGGCTTTGCCTTCCATGTGGTTTTACAGGTACACTAGTGTGACATTGAAGAAACCCAGCTGTTAAGTGCCCATCAGTGTTCTAACCAACATTAATCAGCATAGCGGTTTGATGTTTTGACTTCCATAGATATTCAGAATTTTGTCTTGATTCATAAGTCTGTGTCTTCTGATGCAGAACGGTGGATTTTTGAGGAAAATGGTATAAAAATAAAGAAAAGAAAAATAAACGCAACATGATTTTACATCTTTTGCTATTACTGCATATGTATGTTATCCTCTTTTCTGACTCTATCATACCAACTATCTGAATAAGTAAACACAATATGTAATATCTAATATCAATTGCTCTGTTTCAGTATTCTTTAGGTCTTTAAAATACCTGAAATATGAGGATAGGGAGGAGGTAGAGGTCAGAATTTACATAGGTAATTTACACAGTCACTTTATGATATTAAGTAAAATTTAAAAAAATTATTATCTAAAAGAAATCTTGAGTTTTTAAGTCCAAACTCTATTATTTCTCTCTCTCTCTCTCTCTCTCTCTCTCTCTCTCTCTCTCTCTCTCTCTCTCTCTCTCTCTCTCTCTCTCGGCATGGTGTGTGCATGAATAAATGCGTGTGTGTATGTGCGCATTTGTGCATGCACATGGGTCTGTCTGTAGAGGTCCAAGGGTGACATCCGTAATCATCCTGCCTTGTTCTACTTCCCTAATTGCTTTGCTCTGGGGTTTCCCAAGTTCCATCTTCCAGGCCCTGAAGTTTAAGTTTCCACCATTTTTACCAGGCATTTTTATGTGGGATCTGGAAATCTGAACTTAGATCCATTTCCTTGGGAGGCAAAGACTTTAACTCCTGCACTATCTCCCCAGCCCCAGACTGTAATTTTAAGTATGACAATAAAAGATTTGTACATTTCCTAATTGTTGGCCGAGATGGTGTGTTGCAGCTTGTGGCAATCCTCCTGAGTGCTCCCATGACAGGCAGAAGGCGCTTCACCTGGCAAGATCTGTAGACTTTTTAAGTGGATCAATGGTAGTCATTGCTGGCTAGAACTTTACCTAATTAATTGAAATTTACCTAATTAATTAATCTTTCATTATTCTTTAATACCTATTCTATAAAAAATAATTTGAAGAAGATTTTAGACCTATTGGGAAACATTTATGAAATGATTTCAGTAGATATCAAAAGATAAACCTAGCATGGTTTTCAACTAAGCATCATATGATTGCTACTCTAACGACTAAAAACTATGTCAAATTAGTCTGAGTGGAGTGAGCGAGACGAGTGGTTGTGTGGTTGCATCTCAGAAACCAGTAGCCCTTGCAGCATGGCTGACCAACTGACTGAAGAGCAGGTTGCAGAATTCAAAGAGGCCTTTTCACTATTTGACGAGGATGGTGATGGCACTATAACAACAAAGGAATTGGGAACTGTAATGAGGTCTCTTGGGCAGAATCCCACAGAAGCAGAGTTACAGGACATGATTAATAAAGTAGATTCTGATGGTAATGGTACAATTGACTTCCCTGAATTTCTGACAATGATGGCAAGAAAAATGAAAGACACAGATAGTGAAGAAGAATTAAGAAGCATTCTGTGTGTTTGATAAGAATGGCAATGGCTATATTAGTGCAGCAGAGCTTCGCCATGTGGGGACAAATCTTGGTGAGAAGTTAACAGATGAAGAAGTTGATGAAATGATCAGGGAAGCAGATATTGATGGTGACAGTCTAGTAAACTATGAAGAGTTTGTACAATGATGACAACAAAGTGAAGACATCGTACACAATGTATTAAATTTCTTGTACAAATTGTTTATTTGCTTTTTCTTTGTTTGAAACTTATCTGTTAAAGATTTTCCCCTACTGTCAAAAAAAATGCATGTATAGTAATTGGAACTTCATTCCTTCATGTTTTCTCCCCTCGTCTTACTGTCATTGTCCTTAAACCTTATTTTAGAAATTGATCAAGTAACATGTTGCATGTGGCTTACTCTGGATATATTTAAGCCCTTCTGCACATCTAAACTTAGGTGGAGTTGGTCAAATGAGGGAACATCTGGGTTATGCCTTTTTTAAGTAGTTTTTAGGAACTGTCAGCATGTTATTGTTGAAGTGTGGAGTTGTGACTCTGCGTGGACTATGGACAGTCAACAATATGTACTAAAAGTTGCACTATTGCAAAACAGGTGTATTATCCAGGTACTCGTACACTACTTTTTTGTACTTCTGGTATTGTACCAGAAACATTTTCTTTTATTATTATTTGTTTTTTAAACTTTGTTTAGCCACTTAAAAAAATTTGCTTATGGCACAATTTGCCTCAAATCCATTCCAAATTGTATATTTGTTTTCCAATAAAAAAATTACAATTAAAAAAAAAAGCTATGTGAGAAAAAAAGACATTGATTACAATTTTTATCATTGCTTTAGATTAAGGGTGCTTATTGAAATCACACGATCTTCTATTTGGAATAGGGGGAATAATATATCTTTTTAAGCATTTTTTATCCTGTGGAGAGTAAGGAGAAAATAAACCATATTTGATGCATTTTTTTAAAGAAAGAATAGGTAAATACTTTGTTTTTTAAAGACATGGGATAAATTTATAGAATTCTGGAATTAGGAGACATGAACCAATTTCTATCCAAAGAGGAATCCCTTCTGTGGAGCCCCAAGAAATAGTCCTGGGTCTCTGCCTGCATATTTGTAGTAATAAGAAACACATTATTTTTTGCAGCAGAATTTTTTTTTTGCCAAGATGTCATAAAATTCTTCTATACTCAGTCCAACTTAGTCCCCCAGACCTACAACTTCAGTACAGGATTGTTAGTTCTTTTTTCCTCCAAAGAGGAGAGGTGTTTTTTTTAAAACATATTTTTATAGAAATTTTTAATATGTATGGGATTTATTTAGAACCTTGGCATAGTGGGAAAGAAAATAAAATTTGAATTCTACATTGTTATTGGTGAAAAATAAACAAATAAAAATAAATAACATCTTAAACAAAACTCTACTAGGATATTGATAAAACAACTTAAAGAGAAATGTGCAGAATCGAGGGGCCAATAGTAATGTCTATCTGGCAGAAACTTATTTTTTAAAGGGAGGTAACCGTTTCACACACATTTTGAGACCATTTTATCCATGCAAAGTATTCTCTTTTGTTGTACATTTCGTTTCTTTAGTTGTTCTGTCTAAAATGTGTATTTTTATATTCCTGTGACTATGTAGTTCACGTAAAACTCTTCTGGGTTCTCAACACTTTATTGTATCATCCAAATATTACTGACAGCTGTGGTATGTTTGCTCTATCATGTTGCTGGATTGGGGCATGTTGAAGTGGGGGAGGGGCCAACCAACATTCCAGGCCTTTCCATCCAAACCTGGGTTAACTCCTCCCCTGATCTTGTCCTGTTCCTTGTTGCTGAAGCTTTAATGTTGAACATTAGTCCCCTCCACCACCTTTGCTTTTATATATAAGCAAAGGAACTAAGAATGGTTTCATTTTCTGAGCTGGAGAAATTTGAAGGATGGGCACAAAAATGCAGATTGTTATGTGTGGTAATGTTCTATCCACAATGAAATATCTTTCTTTGCTTTAGAAGATACATGTAATATAACAAATATAAAATGTAATATCTGTGTGAAGAGAGAAGGAATATAAAATCTACTCAGATTTGAGTACTACTGAGTTAATCCTTCACTATTTATAACCATAAATACATTTAGAGATGAATGCATTCTAAAGTGGAAAAATGGATCAGAATTCTCCAAAAACTATAAAGTTCAATAAGAATACATGTATACCTCCCATCCTCTCTTTAATTATCAGGGAGTTTATTGGAATTACATACATAAGGTCAGACAGTGGGTGGTAACCCACCCCCGAGGAGAACGGTGGCATTCTCAAATGGCAGCAATTGCTGTTATTCTGGGCTCAGAGTTTGGATCTTTATTTCCACTGGATTTAGTTTTTATTAAGGTGAATTTTATTCAACTAATCCAAATGTTATTTGTCTATAATTTGCATGGGGGACATTTTGGGGACCTGATGAAAAGGCAGAGTAATTTTTAATTTGATTAACTTTTATTAAAGACTTTATACGGATTTTATGCAATGGTTTCTTTCTGACATTTTTAAATGATTAAGTGACACGAGAACAAGGAAAGTCAAGAAACCAGACTTGCTCACTAAATGCACCAACTCTCCAAATGGGAAAACCAGAAATGCGCAGATTCCACATAAAACATACAACAGAAAGGGCAAAATATATTTAAATTCTTCATCTGAAATACTTTAACCATTTAAAGTTTTTAACCCATGGAGGCATTGTAAAATTAGATAAAGCAAAAATTCTGTGTGTGGTTATTATATTATTCTGTTGCCTAGAAAAAAATACTATTACATGTTGTAATGTATGACTTTGGGACAGATTTTCTTAATCGTGAACCAACTGATTTTTCACTGGTCGCAATGTCCTGTTTCCTTGGTCCTTCCTTTTCTCAGTGTCCATACAAGAAAGATATCCTAGAATGAATTAGTGGTACAGTAATTCTAAAGGGAGTATGAGCAAAAGCGGACACTCATAAGCAGAGATAGCAGGAAGCAAGATAATATAACCTGCAGGACTTGAAAGAGGCATGATGCACCTCTGGTGGCCTCCGAGATGCCTTTGGCACTGATAGTGAACTGACAATCATTATTATTCCGTTATATAGGCAACATTCATTAGGCAACTTGACCTACTTCTCTCTGCAAGTTGGAGAAACCCAGAAGGAATGCAGGCCTGTCGGACCTTGTGAACAGAACACTTCCTCTCTACCTGTTGTTCTGCATCTCAACAAGGAGCTAGTGTGTCTCAGAACCTTCATACTGGTGCGTGCTGCATGTTAGCTCTTTTATGTGGAGCATATTTTATGATTGCATCTCCTTGTTGCATAACTGAATGATAGCACTCATAGTATCAGCCTTCTTTGTGTGTCTAGTCCTTCCTTCAGCCTTGTCTTCACTCGCATTGCAATAATGTTCAGATACATTTTCATCATTCCAAAGAAGCTTTTTGTGGGTATGATATTTAAAGCACACTTGCATTAAAAGCTATCTTATGCACATGTTACACATCCTAGTTTAAATGAACAACGAAATAAAGAACAATAGATGGTCTATCAACATTTTGCTATGGATGAGGAGAGAGGATCCCCTCATATTGTGCATGCTCCTCCAGCACCCCACATTTGTCACCTGTCATGACAACTAATCCCCTTTGCTCTTCTAGACAGTTCAACTTCTACTTCCATGTCAATTACACATATGTGATATCATGTATGTATATAATAATCTAGGGACCACATCAAAGAGTAAACATGATGTTTGACATTCTGAGACTGACCTAATTCATTTAATATTATCTCCAGTTTCATTCAACTGTCTTAACAAATGGCACACTTCTTTATGTCATTCTTTATGGCTAAAAAAACTTCATTATGAGCCTCGTGAGATGGCTTAGTCAGTAAAAGAGATCACTTGAATTCAATATCCAGAATCCTCATACTCACACTCAGCACAGCAGCAGGAAAAACAAAACAAAACAAAAATACCACCAATAGAAACCTCCTTCCAAAAGCAGGGAAGGATAGGCCCACCTCCTGAAAAGTTATCTTTTGACCTCCACGTGCGTGCATGCTGTGGCATGCGCATACTGGTGTGCACACCCTCCCACAGCCCACACTACAATAAATAAATGAGCAAATAAATCAAGCAAGTAATACATTATGTAGTAGTACCACATTTTTTTTTATCAGCTCCTCTGTTTTAAGACATCTAGATTCATTCCATAGCTTAGGTATTGTGAGTAGTTCTGCAATAAACATTGATATGCAGATATCTCTGAGACATTTGGAACCCAGCGGTAGTTTAACTGGATTGTTTGGTAGATCTATGTTTAGTTTTTTTAAGCACCTCCAAACTGGTGTACATGGCAAATGTTTGCATTCCCACCAGCGATGTAGAAGGATTCCATTTTGTTCTACATCCTTACTAGCATTTTGTTTTGTTTTGTTTTTGTAAGTACTGCCATTCTGATTCATATGAGATGGACTCATGCTGCAGTTTTAAAATGTGTTTCTCTTGTGGTCAGTGAGGTTGAGTATTTTTTCATAGGTCAATTGGTTTTGTTTTTTGAGATCTGTCTGTTCAAATTATTAGCCATTTTGTTGATTGAGTTATTTGATTTATTTTTTATTTTTTGAGTTCTTGGTATATAGTTTATATAGTAATTTCAGTTAAAGAGATGTCTAACAAGGATTTTTCTCACATTCTGTAGGTTGTCTCTTACTTGATTGATTTTTTTCCTTTTCTGTATTTTAATTTCATGAGGTCCCATTTGTTAATTGTTAATTTGTTAATTGTTGGTATCATTTCCTGGATTTCCTAGTCAGAAAGTCTTTTCCTATATCTATATCTTGAGCTGTTTTCTATATATTTTTTTCTATTGACAGTTTCAGAATTTCAGATCTTGCTTGTGGTCTTTGATCCATTTAGAGTTGAATTTTGTACACAGTGAGAAATAGGGACATAGTTTCATTCCTTTATGTTTTCAAAGGGCTATTCCTTTATTCGTTGTTTCTTTTTATTGTTTTTTATTTTTCACTCTTCATTTCATTGATTTCTGATTTGATCTTAATTATTTCTTCTTTCCACCCACTGGATTTTGGGTTTGGTGCTTGGTCTTTATTATTGTATTTATCTGAGGTCTGTTGTCATTTCTCTGAGGTCTTTTTGATTACTTAATTTAGGTATTTAAACATGTGAGGTTCTCCCAGGACTGCTTTTATTAAATTCCACTGTTTTTACTATGTAGTATTTTCATTCACTTCTAGGATTTTTAAATTAATTTCATGTTGTCTTTTGTGATCCTTCCATCATTCAGTAGTTTATTGTTCAAATCTCCATGGGGTTGTACAACTTCTTTAGTTCTCTTCTGCTAATTTCTAGCTTTATCCCGCTGTAGTTAGAATACAAGAAATTATTTCAAAATTTCTAGATTTGTTAAAACTTGCTTTATGCACTACTTACCATATGATTTATTTTTGAGGAAGTTCTGTGGTCTGCTGAAAAGCATTTGCGTTTTGTAGTGTTTGGATAGAATGCTATATAGATGTCTGCTAGGTCTGTTACTCTAGTTGTTAAAATGAGATGCTCCTCTATTTAATTTTGTTGGAATAACTTGGCTATTAGAGTGTGGAATTGAAATTGCTTACCTTTATTGTGTTGTAGTTGATACGTGGCTCTAAATCTTTAGTATTTGCTTTATGAAATTGGAGTCATCCATGTTTGATGGTGTATATATGTTTAAAATTATAATATCTTTTTGTGGATTACTGTCTTAATCATAATGAGAAAATCTTTATCTTTTCTAATTATCTTTGAATTCTATTTTGTTAGACATCAAAATAGATACAACTGCTTTTTGTCTAGTTTTATTTGTTCTAGAAATCTATTTGATTTCTCATCATCTGTATGTT
Source organism: Typhlomys cinereus (assembly GCA_023101885.1). Taxonomy (NCBI): domain Eukaryota; kingdom Metazoa; phylum Chordata; class Mammalia; order Rodentia; family Platacanthomyidae; genus Typhlomys; species Typhlomys cinereus. Next base: position 3,902,738 of record JALPQD010000146.1, read on the forward strand.
ACAATAAAGTGCATTTCTTGTAAGCAATAAATAAATGGATCCTATTTTATTTCATCCCAGAATGTGTCTTTACAATGGGAAATTTAGATGATCAATGTTTAGAGTTATAGAAATGCGTGTATTCGTTCTTGTCACTTTCTTGATTTTGTGGTGTTTGATGTCTTCCTTTCTCTAATTTGCTCAACTACAGTTCTAGTACAGTTTTTTTTTTTCTGCACTCCCTTAGGATGTGCTTATATTTTCCTTTGTTCAGAGAGTTTCTTTCAGCTATCTCCTACAGAGTTGTTTCAGCAGTCATGATTCATTTTGTGTCTCATATATCTCTATTCATGCATTATTATTAGCTTAGCTTTGTTATATTCTGAATTTTTCATTCTCATGTCTTCAGTCCCTGCTTTGGGTAATACAGTAATACAGTGGGTAATACTACTGACAACAGATAAACTCCTCAGATGGGATGATCTTTGCAGTGTGGGAAGTTGCCTGAGCTGGTATAAAGATGATTGGAGGTGGAAGGCTTGGTGGGCTAAGTGTCATGATAAAAACAGCCGGGATTGCTTTCTGAGCAATGCAACTGTGAGTTGCCTGGCATCAGAATATTTTCCTTAAGTTCTGGTAGTTCATTACTTTTTTGTTTGTAATACTTACATTTCTCCTGATGATACTGAGAACAAAATACATGGGCTTTGATCATCTTTGCACTTGTGCCTACGTCAGTCAGTTCTCAGCCAGTGGAGGAACTGCCTTAAAGTCACACTGTGTTGTACACTAATCCTGAAGTCAGATTTTTCCAGACAGTAGACATGGAGAGACATTTTATGCCACCCTAGCACATTTTATTTTATAGGAGGAAGCTGAGGCTGTAGCAGTTGCCTAAGATCACAGTGAGTGTCTGGAGGGCTGGGTCTCAAGTTCCATTTTCCTAGCTAGGTGGTAGCTTTCTCCATGATGTCAGCATCCCCAGAATGGGTTCCGAGGAGCATTCACTCCGTGCAGTGTTAATTGGAGCATCCAGAACAAAGGTTCTGTAAAAACGCTCTTGGAAAGTACTTCATGCTAAGTCTTTTTTTTGAAGTTCCAAAGTTTGCACACCATCCTAAGACAGAAGAATTCCACATATAAAAAGAAAATTTATTTTAAAAGAAAATACGCATAGTTAAAAAAGACTTATTACCATGCAATTATTATTGCCCCCAATGACCTATCCTATTATCTTTCTTTACCCTGGAAGACTTCTCATCAACCTTCCCTCCTATCCCTGTGTCTTCTTGTGCATGTGTCCCAATGAGTTCAATAGAGGATGCCTGCTGCAGTATTTTAGTGGAGCACCACTGATGCCTAAGCAACTATGTCCTCTGGCAAACTCTGAACATCAGTGATCATTTTGTGGCAGATAGGGCCATTGGAATGCTTTCCTTTTTAATTGTGCCATGTTGTTAGGTCCAATCTTGCATAGGTCATGTGCAGGTAGACTTGATGACTGCATTCATGGAATATTAATTTTATAACTAAGGGGCACTATCTGTTGCTCCTCCCCTGACCTGATGTGCATGATCTTTTTATCCTTTCCTTCATGTGGACTTTGCCATGGGAGGCTGGGGGAACATTGTTTCTGGTTATTTAACCAGAAGTCACGTACTTTCTGCCCTTAGGTCAAGTGGCCAATTTTCACTGAGATAAATCTTGGCTTTGCTTTTTGTGGATTTACACAAAAGTGTTTGGAAGGTGAAGTGCTATCACATTTGTACAGCGACACTATAGCTATAGGTTCTATTCTGGGGCCTGAACTGATCTAACAGTGACCAGGTATGTGTTTCCTCTTGGTGAGTGGGTTTAAATTCAATCAGAGAACACTTGCTAGTTCCCATACTATTTATGCCACTCTTGAACTGAGATGCCGCTCTTGTCAGATAGGATCATGTTGAAGCTCACAGTTCCCTACTGAGGAGTGAGACTGTTGATTACTTCCAGAAATATTACAACTAGTCCGTAAGTAGTAAGCTTTTGGGTTACTTGCAGCTTGATTTTTTTCTTGTCTTATGGCTGAAGTATATATTATCAGTAGAGTTTTTCTACCAGGTTCTGGTGAGCAACCAAGAGTGACTGCAGTAGCATGTGGTACTTTGGAGGTCTCTCAGACCTTTGTGGCCAACAGCTCCTGCAGAAGTATTTTGTACCTAGTGCTAGGATTTTTGAGTGTCTATTTACTTCTGGAGAAAGGTGGTTTCCTCTATCTCTAATTCTCCCTCTCTCTCTCCTTAAATAGGACATCTCCATTCAGTGTCTTTATTTATTTATTTATCTAGCTGCTCTTTTTAAAAAATTTATATTTATTTATTTATTTTTATACATTTTTTACTATTATTTCAGCTCATACAAACTTTTTTTATTTCTGCTCATACAAACTTAATAGGTACACCAGTTCCCTCCCTCCCTCCTCCTCCCCCCAACCTCCTGCTCCTCCTTCCCTCACCCCTCCCTCCCCATCCCCCAGTGCCTCCCGCCCCAATTCCCAGAGAGTCCTTTCTTTTTTTTTCCTTTTCTTTTTTTATTAAAAATTTAATTATACATTTTAAAATTTTTTACCAGTTCCCTCCCTCCCCCCTCCTCCCCCGAACCCCCTCCTCCCCTTCCCCTTCCCCCAGTGCCTCCCCCCCAATTCCCAGAGAGTCCTTTATTGTGTACGCCTAACTCTCCACTGGGTCCTCCTCTCCGATGACATATAAGGACCCAGTGGCATTTCCATAAGCCCTTTCTCTTGTTCCCCTTAAGCATAAGATCACTACTATGGCTGTCAATCCCTTGCCTCCAGGGGTCTCGGTGCCCTTAACAGATGCTAGACTTTATGAGGGCAACAGTCCCATTATGATTGCCTTGGCCCCAACTATTGTTGAGAATCTTGCAAATCGTTGCTCCTCCCATCCTTTTGCTCTTACAATCTTACCGCCCCCTCTTCCGCAAATGTCCCTGAGTTCCAGGATGGGGAGAGATTAGACTGGCCTGGTTCTATGTGATTGATATAGAGTCTCTGAAGTTCTGGATTGTGGTTTGTTGATTTTCTTTTGCAGTTTTTCTGCTCCTGCAATTCCCTTCACTCCATTCTGCTGGGCACTGTATGTCACCCCCTGGCCAGAGACAAAAAGCTGTTAAACTGGAGTCTTGTTGTAATAGCACATTCAAGGGTAGATGTACTAAGAGTAGGAAACCTCACTGAGGGAGGGGTCCATCACCCATTTGCAAAATGATTACTTTTTATCTGCTAGACTATATGCCCTCCCCTTCTGGTGAGATCAGGAAAGAACGTCTGTGAACTTAACCAGGTTTCTCATTACTTACTTGCAGACCTTGATGGAGGCCTATTTTCTCTGCTGTAACATGGTCCCCTCTCTCCTTGTTTCTGGTGTGGCCCTCCTACCCCATCTCTCTTGTTCATAATCCTTGCAATTACTGTGTTACATAGGTTTACTTTTGAGTGTCTCAATGTGGGCTGGGTGAGTTTGGTACTAGGAGCCACCTATTAGGGAGTATATACGGCACTTAATTTTCTGGGTTTGGGATACTTCACTTAATATAATTCTTTCTAATGACATCCATTTCCCAGCAAATTCCAGTAATTCATCATTTTTGATGGCTGAGTAGTACTCCATTGTATAGATGTACCACTGTTTCCTTATCCACTCGTCAACTGTTGGACATTTAGGTTGATTCCATGACTTTGCTATTGTAAACAGTGCTGCTATGAACATGGTCGAGCTTGTGCTATCGAGGCGAACCTCTGCTGCATGGGGGGTTATTCCCAAAAGTGGGATAGCAGGGTCATATGGCATTTCAATCTTTAATTTCTTTAAGAATCTCCAGACGGCTCGCCAGAGTGGCTGTATGAGCCTGCATTCCCACCAACAATGTAGGAGAGTTCCCCTCTCTCCACATCCTCTCCAGCATTTGTCATTGTTTGTATTGTGGATTTTTGCCATCCTGACCGGGGTGAGATGATATCTCAGGGAAGTTTTGATTTGCATTTCCCTGATGGCGAAGGAAGTGGAGCATTTTTTAAGATAATTGTTAGACATTTTAATTTCATCCCTGGTAAAGTTTCTTTGAAGTTCCAGGGCCCATTTTTTAATTGGGCCAGTGTTTTCCTTGGAGTTTAGTTTTCTAAGTTCTTTGTGCACTCTGGACAGTAGAGCTCTGTCAGATATGTGGTTAGTGAAGATTTTCTCCCATTCTGTGGGTTGCCTTTGAGCTCGTGTGACAATCTCTTTATCTGAACAGAAGCTCTTTAATTTCACAAGATCCCAACTGTTGAGAGTTGGTAGCAGTGACTGTGCCATTGGATGTCTGTTTAGGAAGTGTTGGCCTAGCCCAATCAGCTCGAGGGAGTTCCCTATCCTTTCAACTATGGTTTTTAAATTTTCTGGCCTGATATCAAGGTCCTTGATCCATTTGGAATTAAGTCTTGTACATGGTGACAAGTACGGGTCCAGCTTTAATCTTCTGCATGTGGAGATCCAGTTTTGCCAGCACCATTTGTTGAAGATGCTGTTCTTTTTCCATTGGATTCTTTGGGCCCCTTTGTCAAAGACCAAATGGCTGTAACTTTGTGGGCTTATATCTGGGTCTTCAATCCTTATCCATTGATCTGTGTGTCTATTTTGGAGCCCGTACCAGGCTGTCTTTATAACTATGGATTTGTAGTATAGACTTAGGTTTGGTATGGTAATACCTCCAGCTGTGTTTTTGTTACTCAGGATTGTTTTTGCTATCCTGGGTCTTTTGTGCCTCCATATGAACTTTGAGATTGTTTGGTCAACTTCTTTGAAGAATTGCTTTGGGATTTTGATTGGTATAGCATTGAATCTGTATATTGCCTTTGGTAGGATGGTCATTTTTACAATGTTGATTCTGCCAATCCAGGAACAAGGGAGGTCTTTCCACCTTCTGGTGTCTTCTGCAATTTCTTTCTTTAGGGTTTTAAAGTTTTCATTGTAAAGGTCTTTTACCTCCTTAGTTAGGTTTATACCAAGGTATTTCATTTTTTTAAGGGTTATAGTAAATGGTATGGTTTCTCTCAAGGCTTTTTCACTTCTTTCATTCTGGGCATATAGGAAGGCCTCTGATTTTTGCACATTTATTTTGTATCCTGCCACCCTGTTGAACTTCTCAATTAGTTCCAGGAGCTTCCTGGTGGAGTTTTTGGGATCCCTCAGGTCATGTCATCTGCAAATAGGGATAGCTTGACTTCTTCCTTGCCGATTTGAATCCCTCTTATGTCCCTTTCTTGTCTTATGGCTTCAGCTAAGACTTCAAGTACAATATTGAATAGAAGTGGTGAGAGTGGACAGCCTTGTCTAGTTCCTGATCGAAGTGGGAATGATTCCAATTGTTCCCCATTGAGCATAATCCTTGCTGTGGGCTTGTTGTATATAGCTTTTATTATATTGATTAAGGTTCCTTCCATTCCCACTGTCTCTAGCGTTTTGATCATAAAAGGCTGTTGGATCTTGTCAAAAGCTTTTTCTGCATCTATCGAGAGTATCATGTGGTCTTGGACTTTGGACTGGTTTACATGATGAATTACATTTATTGATTTGCGTATGTTGAACCAACCTTGTGTGCCGGGGATGAAGCCTACTTGGTCCCCATGAATGATCTTTTTAATATGTTTTTGAATCCGATTTGCTAAGACTTTGTTGAGAATCTTTGCGTCTGTGTTCATCAGGGAGATCGGCCTATAGTTTTCTTTTTTAAGTGAATCTTTATTAGGTTTTGGGATTAAAACGATATTAGCTTCATAGAAGGAATTTGGTAGTGTTCCTTCCTTTGCTATTTGATGGAACAGTTTAAGGAGTATTGGTGTTATTAACTCCTTAAATGTCTGGTAGAACTCCGTGCTGAATCCATCTGGTCCAGGACATTTTTTGGTGGGAAAATTCGAGATTACTTCCTCAATTTCCTTATATGTTATAGGACTATTTAAATAATTCACAACTTCCTGATTCAATTTAGGTAAGTTGTGTTTACTTAGAAATTCATCCATCTCTTTTGTGTTGTCAAACTTCACAGAGTATAAGTTTTTGAAATATGATGTTATAATTCTCTGGATTTCTTGGGTGTCAGTAGTGATAACTCCATGTTCATTTCTAATTTTGTTAATTTGGGTTTTTTCTCTCTTGCTTGTGGTTAGTTTAGCTAGGGGTGTATCAATCTTGTTGATTTTTTCAAAGAACCAGCTTTTTGATTGGTTGATTTTTTCTATCGTTTTCTTAGTCTCGATTTCAGATATTTCTCCCCTTATTTTGCTAATCTCTTCTCTTCTACTGCTTTTGGGATCAGATTGCTCTAGTTTCTCTAAAGCTTTAAGCTGCATTGTTAAGTTGTTTATTTCTGATGTTTCCATTTTTTTGACGTGGGCATTAAGAGCTATGAACTTACCTCTTAGAACAGCTTTCATTGTGTCCCAGAGATTTTGGTAAGTTGTATTTTCGTTATCATTCACTTTCAGGAAATCTTGAATTTCCTTTTTAATTTCTTCCTGAATCCAGTTCTCATTCAGCATCATAGTGTTAAGTTTCCAGGAGTTAGTGTATTTTCTCTTGTTTGATGTGTTGTGGATGTCCAGCTTTAGGCTGTGGTGGTCTGATAGGGCACAGGTTAGAATTTCAACTTTCTTGTATATGTGTAGATTCATTTTGTGGCCCAATATGTGATCTATTTTGGAGAAAGTTCCGTGTGCTGCTGAGAAAAATGTGTATTCTTTGGTGCGTGGGTGAAAAGTTCGATAGAGATCTGTAAGGTCCATTTCTTTCAGGGTTTGATTAAGTTCCAAAGTGTCTCTGTTAAGCTTTTGTCCTGTTGATCTGTCCCATGTAGAGAGGGCAGTGTTGAAGTCCCAAGAATTATCGTTTGGGGGTTGATTTCTTGCTTTAGACGCTGTAGGGTTTTCTTAATGAATGTGGAGAGGCCCGTATTGGGTGCATATATGTTCAGTATTGTGAAATCTTCCTGGTGAATTGTACCTGTGACTAAAATGTAGTATCCATCCGTGTCTCTTATAATTTTCTTTGGTTTGAAATCCACTTTGTCTGATAGCATAATGGCTACCCCTGCCTGTTTTCTGCTTCCATTTGCTTGTAGAATTGTTGACCAGCCTTTTATTTTTAGAGCGTGCCTATCTTTTGTGGTGAGATAGGTTTCCTGCAGGCAACAGATTGATGGATTGTGATTTTTAATCCAAGTTTGTAATCTGTGTCTCTTGATCGGTGAATTAAGTCCATTAACATTTAGTGTTATAATGGAGAAACTATTGTTAATTCCAGACATTTATTATGTTTAGTAGCTTTTATAAGTATATTGCTTCGCTTTTAATGGTGTTATATTTGCCTTCTGTTCTCCTGGATATGCTGTTTTATTCTTCACGCTTGAGTATCATTTCTAGCAGTTTTTGAAGGCCTGGTTTGGTGGCCGTGTATCCCTTAAAGTTGTCTTTGTGCTGGAAAATTTTTCTTTCTCCCTCGATCATGACTGATAGTTTTGCAGGGTAAATCAGCCTGGGTTGACATTTTTGCTCATTCAATACTTGAATTATGTCTCTCCAAGCTCTTCTTGCTTTTACTGTTTCGACTGAGAAGTCATTTGTTATTTTAAATAGGTTTACCTTTAAAAGTGACTTGTTTTTTCTCCCTTGAAGCTCTCAGCACCAGTTCTTTATCTTGAATGTGGAGTGTTTTAACTATTATTTGCCGCGGTGTGCTTCTATTTTGGTCGTATCTGTTTGGGGTGCGGAATGCCTCTTGTATATGAATGGGCCTCTCTTTTTTTAGATGAGGAAAGTTTTCCTTGATGATCGTTTGAAAAATTTCCTCAGGGGTAGTATTTTGAGATTCTTGCTCCGGTATTCCATGAATACACATGTTAGGCTTCTTCAGGGTGTCCCATATCTCTTGGATATTTCTCTCAAGTATCTTTTTGGCTTTAACAACCTCTTCCATTGAGCTGGTTAGTACTCCCACTTTATCTTCAAGGTCTGAAATTCTGTTTTCTGCTTCATTAGTTCTGTTGATAAGAGTCTCTGTGGCTTCTGGGTTGAAGATAACTTGTCTTTTAGCTCAGTTTTAAACTCTGCTTGAATTTGTTTTAACTGCTCTATGCCACTTTTTGTTTCTTGCACTGTTTTTCTCAACTCCTCCAGATGTCTGTTGTGTTCCTCTTCAAAGCGATTGATTCGATTATGTAATTCCTCCCGGATTTCCTCTTTCATAATATTGAACATGGTAATGATCATATTTTGGAAGACCTTATCCTGGGTGAGGCTTTCTTGGCCTTTTTCCGCAGGTTTGTTCTTGTTGGAGTCTAACATGGGATTAATTTCTTCAGTGGGAAATTTGTTTACTTGAGTGTTGCTTCTCATGGATTTGCACTTTGACTTTGGCATTGTCATTTTAACTCTTAAGATCTCTCAATTTCACTAAACTGAATTATTTGGCCTGGGGTACTGGTGGGCGGGGCCCGAACGGGGACTTACCTAGGGCGCGGGGTGAGGCCCGGCTGGACCGCGCGTGCGCGTCCCGACTGGTGGAGCGGGTTGGGGTTAAAAGGGAACCGAGAGTCCTTTCTTGTGCATGCCTGACTCTCCTCTGGGCCCTCCTCTCCAATGACATACAAGGACCCCTTGGCATTTCCCTGAACCCTTTCCAGTGTTGCCCTTAAGCATAGGAACACTACTGTGGCTACCAATCCCTTCCCTCCAAGGATCTTGGTGCCTTTAGCAGATGCTAGACTTTGTGAGGTCAATAGTGTGTTGGACATTGCTCAGGGCATGCAAAGTCCAATTATGATTGCTTCGGCCCTAACTCGTGTGGAGTATCTTGCAAATCATTGCTTCTCCCATTCTTTTGCTCTTACACACTTACCGCCCCCTCTTCCGCAAGTGTCCCTGAGCTTCAGGATGGGGAGCGATTAGTGTGGCCTAGTTCTAGGTAGTTGATATAGAGTCTCTGAAGTTCTGGATTGTGGTTTGTTGATTTTCTTTTGCAGTTTTGCTGCTCCTGCAATGCCCTTCACTCCATCCTGCTGGGCACTGTATGTCACCCCCTGGCCAGAGACAAAAAGCTGATAAACATACAAGCTCAATAGGTACTGGGTCCTCTCCCTCCCTCCACCCTTCCCCAGTCCCCCTTGCAACCTCTCCCCCTTTTTCCCTTCCTTTCACCCCCTCCCTCCCCTTCTCCCAGTGCTTCCCCTTTTCCCCCCTCCCTGGAGCATCATTTTGTGTGAATGCCAAACTTCCCTCTGAGTCCTCCACCCTAGTGAGGTGTAAGGACTCAGTGGCATAGCCCAGAGCCCTTTCTTGGGCTCCTCTTTAGTATGGGAACACTATTATGACTGTTAATCCCTTGCTTCTAAGGATTCTAGTGCCTGATCCATGCTAGACTTTGGGGTATGTTGACATGTCAGTCATTGTGCAGATCATGCAAAATCCGATTATGGCTATTGCGGCCCTAACTTGTGTGGAATATCTTGCATATCGTTGGTTCTCCCTATCTTTAGGCTCTCATAATCTTGCCGCCTCCTTTTCCACAAGGTTCTTTGAGCTTTAGGACCAGGGAGAAATTCAACTGGTCTGTTTCCAGGTGATTAATGTAGGGTCTTTGGTGTTCTGAATTATGGTTCGTTGTTGTTTTCGGTTTTGCTGTTATTGAACTTCCTTTGGCTCCATCCTGATTGGTATTGGAGGTCACGTCCTGAGAAGCAGGGAGTCTGCCCTTGTCCCGGTCTGGGGCAGGAGGTATTTTGCTCTTTATTGTTTTTGCTTCAATTGAGTTTTTGCGTAGAAAACTTATCAGTTTTATTATATATATATTATATATAATATCTATATTATAGTTACTGTATGGAATTATTTTGTGTCTTTGGGGGTCTATTCTCCTTCCTCTATCACTTCTTCCTCCATCCCCTCTCCTCTGTTTCAGCCTTAGAATGTTACCTCTGAAATACTTTTGAAAATTCATACTACTTATATGCTTTTACTACCTCTTTTTCATAGTCTCCCCACTTTTCTCAGCCGTTCCCTTGTGTTTTCTTGGCTTTACTATATATTGTCAGCTGAGCACCTGAAGGAAAAATTCCTTACACAGTACATCAAAACATCCATGTAATTCACATATGTATAAATGTGCTGCATATTCTGCACATTAGAAATAGTAACTACATATTTAGTGAAGTTCTCTTAGCTCCATGCATGCTACTAAGGCTCTTTATGTAGATTGAATGCAATCTTAGCAATGATCATGAGTTCATTCTATCATTATTATAGTTTTGTGGAGGAAAAAATAGCAACAGATTAAGTTGCTTTCATGTATTTGTACAACTAATTCAATACTTAGCTAGTCTTTGATCCCAGTATAGTGTTAGACTTTTCTTCCTTTTCAGCTAAGATCCACAATAAGTTTGTAGCTCCATTCTGAATTTCAATAGATCATATACAAGAGATGTTCCAAATGGTTTCAATATTTATAGAACAACAAAATAATTTTAAGAAGTTAAAAATTTTTATGTTCTAAAACCTTGGAAATCTAATTGTCATGCGATGCACTCTTCCCTAGCTTTTGTTCAAAGCACATTTTCTCATATACACAATTAGTGTCAGGTTCTATATTAGTAATGATTAAATCATAGTAGCTTTGAATTTTGCTTTCATTTATATATTGTCATATTCAATATCTTTACAATATTTCATTGGGATGACATGGCATAGTTTAACCAATCATTTTTCTATAATCTAAATGTTTTATCTTTTCTACTGTTCTTTTTTTTTGCCTGTGTGTGTGTGTGTCTGTGTGTGTGTGTGTGTGTGTGTGTGTGTGTGTGTGTGTGTGTGTGTATACAAGAAGACACTTGAGTATGTGTGCCTGTGGAGGCCCAAGGTGACATCAGCAAATCCTGGATTATTCTACTTCCATTTGCTTTACTCTGGGGTTTCCCAAACTCTCTCCTCTGAATTTTGGGCCACCATTATTTCCAACCTGTATTTTTATGTGGGATCTGGTGATCCGAACTCAGGTCCTTTTGCTTGTGGGGCAAAGATTTTAGCCCTTTCCCACTCTTTGATTTGTTCTTTATATCTTTTCCAGGAACCAAGAACCTCACCTCTAATAAAACAAGCCTAATAAGACAAACACATGAGTATCATCCATGTTATTTACTGATTGTTAATCCATCACTGTCTGTCTGTCTGTCTGTCTCTCTGTATGTGTGTGTGTATAGTGTCTGTATGGGCTCATGTGTCCTGATGTATGTGGTATGAAGGTAACTCTCTGATCAACAGCTTAATAGGAGTTATCACATACTTTGTACCAGGAATTTTTTTCTTTGCTCACCTCTACCAATCTCCCTCTTATGTTCATGTACTTTTGCTTGTGTGTCCACTGAGTTTTTTCTGGGTCGCCTTTGATGGCATATTCCTGAGCACTAGCTGAGACATGAATCATCTATCAGCCGGTATGCCACTGAGAAAAGAATCTTATCTTCTCTCCAATTGAACATCAATCCTCAACAGTCTCTCAGAGAGGTTTATGACCTCTTGAGATATTTCCCCTTCCAGAGTAAAATGTTGATAAGTTAATTCCTGTGCAGGTCTCATGGAAATACATATAAGTACAGTGAATTCATGGAATCAACAGCCTTTGAAAGTCCTCCTGCCTCCCTTTAGGCTCTTACATTTCTATTTCCTCCTCTTCCATGATGTTTTAGGAGTCTTGGGATTGGAGAGTAGCTTACCTGTCTTGTTTAGGGCCAAGTAGCCCACAGTTGCTTATTTTTTGCACTTTTCCAGTTGTGATTTTCTATAATAAATGTTTTCCAATGCAAAAGGAACCTTCTAGGTTGAGTTCTGAGTGCTCTTTCTATCTATGGGCATAATGATAAATGTTTGAAATGCAGTCTCATACAAAATCTTTATAGCCAAATCTTAATAATTTGCACCCCCAAGGATATATGTATCCTCCCCTTTCATAGATTTTTGGCCTGGCTTGTCTACCAGGAAATGTGATCCATCCCTTCTGGTCTTAGGTCCAGTCAGAAAGTGTGGGTGTTGTTAGGCCCAAAAGCCTGCTCTCTGGATGATACATTAGCAACTGAATGGGCTATTGAGTGACTCCTCCCTTGGGCAGTTGTGTTTGCCTCTTATCTGAACACAATGGCAAGCTGAACTACCCCCTTTGGGAGTAGAGAGAACTTCCAGGTCATTTGGGTCGCTTTTGTTTCTCTAAGAAACTGGTTGGGCTGTTCCTCCCCCCATCAGTTCTTTCCTGCTTATCTAAAGGGATGTTAATGCAAGGGCTAAGTAACTCTGTTTTGAGGCATACATTCCTTTTTAGCAAGGAGCTGGCCATGCCTGTTTAGCATACCTGGCCACATGTCCACCCCACAGCAATTGGGTGTCACTCCTGACTTTTCTTTGTTAACCAAAATGTATGCATTTTACACAGTCCTGTAAGGAATTTGGCCCTGCTTGTTGATTATAAAAACCCTGTATGTTACAATAAAGTTGGCTTGGATGATAAGGGACATCCAAGGCCCCCTCTGACCCAAAGCCTGAAACTTTTAATTCCTACCGCTCCCACTTCAGATTCCTGTGTTTGTAGGTCTGGGTTCGTGCTGGTTCCTGGGCCGGGACAAGAAAGCAGTGATTACCCTTTAATATTCGTGTCATTTTTGCACTGATGGCCACCTCTTGTCAGGGCAATTGTTACTTCAGCTTGCAGTTTCACAGAACAATGAGATGATTGATTGCTATTCTCTTGCAGTAATTTGCCTAGTGCTTTCTGATACTATGAAAGCAGGCTAGTAAGTTGGAAGCTTCTACACCATTCCAGCTTGCTGTTTTTCATGCCTTATGATTAACTTGTGTAGTTCTTTCAGGAATAGGGTCTTAGTATCAGTTTTTGGAGGACACTCGAGAGCAACAATAAAATCTTATGTATTTTGGGGGCTCTCTGACCAATAATTTATTAGGAGTGATCATATAACTGGTACCAGGAATTTTTCTCTTCCTGAACTTGGAGCTGACTGTTTTGGCTAGAGCAGCTGTCCAGCAGTGTAGGAATCATCCTGTCTTCATGCTACACACAGTCATGTTCTGCTGTTCCAAGTTTTATGTGAGTTTTGGAAATCCAAATTCAGGTCCTCATGTCTGTGTAGCAGACCCTTTGGCCTCTAAGTCATTTCTCCAGCGCATGAGCCCCCCACCTTTTTTTTTTTTTTTTTTTTTTAAGAAAATTGAGTTTTGGCATTTTAGTTAAAATGTATCACTGTTCTTTGGAAAAGTTGCTTAGTATTCATGAGGTTCTGAAGCCTGGCTGGGATAACACATACAGTATTTGGACACAACCTTCAAACACAAGCATCTTCTTTAGACACTTATCACTATAGGTACTTTATTCTCACAAATGCAAGAGAGACCATCTAAACAATTCCAGACTAGTACAGAACAAAACATATTTCCTGTTACCACTTACCTCTTGAAGTAAGTTGCACAGTGTTAACCACCCTACTTCAAGTGAATGTCAGTTGTCTTCCTCTTCTGCCTATCCTTTGAAGACATACTTGAAGTCTTAAAAGAATGGTCCTCTTCTATTCCATGCAAAAGATACCAATTTGCCCCTAGAATTTCTGGATCTAAGAAAATATTTTTTTTCCTTAATTGAACCCACTTGTAGTAAAGTAACAAATTTCATTGTTGTTACTGCCGTCAACATTACAGGTTTTGACAGAATGTTAGATATTTATGCTCATTTTATTTGCTGGAATTCTCCTGAGTTTATGAAATACACATAGATATGACTTGGCTACAGTTCATTTTGCCTTCTACCGTTGAGGTACAGAACAATGCCATATTATCTAGTTTGGAATCATGCTCACATTACAAATAAAGCCTATTGAGACTGAAAAAATTTCCTTCATTATTTTCTTCCAAAAATGAGGCATACATTGAGTTTGTCATTTCAGTTTATCCCAAGCACACAGAGTTTGTTGAGGAAATGGTTCACTTCTTTGGCCTGCACTGAAAGGTTAAACTTTACATACCTTTCCTGGGGATCAAGTCCTGCTCCCACATTTACAGCCTTGGAGGAAATGATCACTGCACAAACTTGATATTTTTTTAAATGGGAAAAAGAAGACAAGCAAGATGTTTTTCATGGTTTGAAATGTGTCCCCCATAGTCTCATGTGTTTGGCAAGGTCGTGGCACCTTGAGAGGTGGAGCCTTGCTGGAAGAAGGCAGTCACAAGGAGTGGGCCTGGAAGTGGATTAGTCCCACCCTACCTCCAGGAGAAGTCTGCCTTTGCAGCAAGCAGTCTGCAGCTCTCAGACTCCAAGATGTCTGTGGTGACTTAGCCTCCTCCAGCTTTGGCCAGCCAGCCCTGCCACCTCTGCCGTGAGAAACTGTGCTTCCCTTCTGGAATCGTAAACTGAATAAACCTCTCTTTCTCCCTTAAATTGATTGACTTTGAGTGCTCTCTCTCAGCAACAGTTAAGAGTAACTGATACAATGTTCCTTGAAAAAGGCAAAATTGTGGAATTTGAATATTTGCTAAAGGCTTCATGATATAGCTACATTAGGAATCCACTGTCTGAATCTTCAAATTTTAGCTTGAAAGCCTGTGTCACTCTACTGCTGTATGTTTTCTACAGGAGGATGGGATTTTACAGGATGTGCTGTGGACAGGGTGTGGGTGGAGGAAAGCACATGCTTTCACACTTGAAGTTGTCAGGGGAACAACAGTTGAGTCCACATTGGCACTAGAAGGCAGGAAAGTCTTGCTTGGTTGAAAGAAAAATTGCTCAGTCGAACCACAATGACTGAGCCCTTTAGAGCCATGAACATTTTTATTATGGTTCACATTTTTAAATACACTTATAGGAAATATTAGGCAGGATTGAGATCCAAGTGCGATATCTGTGGTCATTTTCATCATGCACGATTGAGCACATCTAGAACCTATGATCAAATCAGGCACTTCCTCTCAAGTACCCCCCCCACCATCTGAAACCCATTAATGTTGGCCTGATCTTTGTGCTGTCCCTAAAACTATCTTCTTTCTTTCCTCTCCTTACTTTATTTCATCATCTTTTTCTCATTGCTTAGTTGTGAAAACTTGGCATTAATTTTGATGGTCTTCGGTTCTCATTCAGCGAGTCAGTCCTTCCTACTGGGTTTGCTGCCATTCTGCCTTTCCCAAGAGTCTCCCCTCATTGACCTCCCTTTCTTATGCTACAACTCAGGATCCAGTACGGGGTGTTAGCTCCACATCCTGGAATTTTGATCCAAGCCCGGTCATTTACCTGGCTGTTCAAATAAAATAGGACTGATGCAGATTCCTTTTAAGACTGGGATAACCATGAAAGATCTGTACATAAAACATAATACTTAACATAAATCATACTCAGTATGCATTATCAACCGGTTTCCCTCTTGCTGGTCCCCTCTCTTCCAAGCATAACATCACAATGTTATTTCAGCTAAATTGCTTCCTTCCAGAAAGCTTCCTCCACCAGTTGAACTCTCTAATGCTCACTTCCAAGTCTAATTCTGTTACCTGGTGAGCATTCTCTTCCTCTGTGTGCTTAAATGCTCATTCCAGTCAAACAGATTCCCCTTGACTCTATTTCTGCTTCCAAGTAGCTCAAGCTGGTCTGGAATTCTCTATGTAGTGAAAGTTGTTCTGAAACTCCAGTTGTTCTGTCCCCAACTTCAGGGTGGTGAGATTGCATGTGTGCACCACCATGAAAACACATGTTTTCAATCCCCAGAAATGGTTTGCCTGTCTATTGTGCTGTTCTGCTTTATCTCATGCAGTCTTTCCAACTACCCAAACCTTGTAAACTTCAGGATAAAGTCAAAGCCAATCATCTGCTCAAGATCACCCTAATCCATGATACATGCTAGTAACTTTGGCATCTTCTTCACTTCTGAATTCCTAATGTTAAATAGGAGCTTCTTGGGAAGATAATTTACTTTGACCTGATGGTATGGTTTTCAGTGTTATACTAAATTTTTGTTGATTGCTATTATTGCTATTTAACATCTCACATCTTTACTTCTAAGCTCCGTGAGCAAAAGCAGAGAAAATGTTTTATTTTGCTATTTCTCTCTTAATATCAAAAACAGAATTGATTAAATCGTGAGCCGTGTAGGAAGATACAGTTATTTATGCTCGATACTGAGATTTCTTCATCACTGTTGGGGTCATAACTCTTTAGAAAAATAAAGGTATAAAGCACTCTTCTCCCTAGTTTCTAAACTGTCAATGGAGTAGTAGACAGGTTGGTAAAATGGCTTCTCAGGAAACACATACTGGGAGAGATGGGCAGGTAATGAACACCTGCAAGAGGTGCATCTGTCATCAGGATTGGGAACAACTGTGACATAAGCAAAGAGGTACTCATTTTATATAAGGTGGCAGGGACTGTGACAGAGAATGTGGGAAGCGATTCTAGTGCTACAGAGGAGGGAGGAGAGGGAGAAATGGAGGGAGAGAGAGAGAGGAGAGAGAGGGAGAGAGAGAAAGACAGAGAGAGAGAGAGAGGAGAGAGAGGGAGAGAGAGAGAGAGAGAGAGAAAGACAGAGAGAGAGAGAGGAGAGAGAGGGAGAGAGAGAGAGAGAGACAGATCATCCCTGCCATGATATGGTTTGGAAATCAGAGAATGACCTTTGGGCGCCATTCCTTACCTTTATACCTTGCTTGAAATTGATCTTTTCACTGCTGCTGTCTATGCCAGGCTGACTGACCCTTACGCTTCTGGAGATACTCAGGTCTCTGTCTCTGTAGGTATGCTGGGATGCTTAAGCCACTGCATCTGGCTTTACTTGGATTCTGGAGATCCGGGGATCTCACCTCAGATCATCAGACTGAATCAGCAAGTGCTTTATTTGCTAAGCCATCTCCGTGACCTGTCAGTGCACTCTCTTAAATGATGAGAGCTCCTTTGCTTATGAATGTATGGGTGATAAGAAGGTAAAGTTTCATCTGATGCACATAACAGTTTATAAACAATAGATTACAAATAGGAAACAATCTATGAACAAAATATGCCAATAAAAATACAGCAGATATAGAGTTCTGTGAACTCAGAGCCTTCTACACTACTTCTACAGATGCTTTACCACTAAGCTGCATTTCCAGCTTCTGGAGGTGACATTTTAGAAAGAATTATCTAAAATTTAAGTTATGTTCACACTAAATTCCTGTGATGGACCCACATTTCTTCTTCTTCCTTCTTTTCTCATTTTCTCATTCAGGCTAAAAACCTTAAAACCTTTAGGACATAATGAGCACTTGCTGGGCTCTGTGTTAACACTGTCATAGGTGGTCTGAGCTAATGTTCAAGTAACCTGATAGTGGGTGCTCTGTTTCTGAGGAAGAACTTGAACCTCAGCAGAGAGAGCAACAAGTCTAAGTTCAGCCATCGGAGAAGCCTGCTTTTAGCCATGAACTCTGTCTTGCTTTCTTTATTCTACTTTTATCACCAGTGCTGAGAATACATGATGAGCTCCAAAGGCTTCTAGGTTTCCCGAGGACTCAAAAGCGCTTCAGTTGGGTGCCGCTGGTGTCTGCAACATGCATTGAGAATCAACACCATCGGATCTTGGCTGAATTTAGACAATCATAGGAAGACATAGAAGCCAAAAGCCTGGTTTTAAGGCCTCTAACCTGAACGAGAAGAGGAGGAAGGAAGGACAAGGGAAGAGAGGCGGGAGATCACAGGAATTTGGCATACCTGTCACTCTGCTCTGCTGCTGTGAGATACCACTGAAACTTAAGCAACTTAAGGGGAGAAAGAAAGATTTATTCAGCTTATGGTTCCAGAGGGGAGAAACAGTTCTTTACGGAGGAAGCGGCATGGCTGACTGACAGAATTTGGAGGTGGTTTAAGTCATGTCTGTCAAGGAGGCAGAGTTGCAAACTGCAAGAGCCAACTTCCCCTGGAAGCAGGGTGGGTCTCATCAACCTCAAGGCCTATCGCCTGAGATGTGCCTTTCTCCAGCAAGGCTCCACATCCTAGTTGCCACAACCTTCCCAAACATCAACTAAGGTTTCAAATAGACAAGCCTGTGGTGATAGCTGACCTTAAGATCATGAAACCATGGAAGTCAAAACCATGGAAGTCTAGAAAACCAAACAAGTTATTCTGCATTTACCTGAATGTAGAACAGGGTAGAATTTGAGAGTCAATTGAGAGTCTTTCTTATGTAAAATCAAAGACAAGGAAACTGATTTCAGATTTTAATATGAGAATTAAGAGGTCCAAATAGTAGGGATTTGAATAATTCTTGGAAATCAGTTTGAAAGTTTGTATCTCAGTGTTTCTATATTGATATTTGTTTTTCTAAGACGAAGTTTAGGTGTCTAGTTTATCAGTAAGGCTCAAGACCATGAGTACTGTCAAAATTAAGCAAATTCTAATTGGTTTGAGTCTTTCCTTAATATAAAACTAAAAGTAAATAATGGGGGAGACTATGTTACATGTCTTCACCTTCTTATGTTGATTAAAGTTAGAAAAAACAACCACTCAGAAAGAGGAGTCTCTGTGTTTGACATTCAACTGGAAGACCATCTTGACTTCTAGATATAATTGTCCTGACAGAGTGTAGATGGTAATATACATGTGGACAGGAAAGTGCTTTCACTCTGGTTAGGATTCTTAATTCTAATTAGAAAGTTAAATACATGTTGATTCTTGAAGAATATTTATCTCTACCATTTCTTTTTTCCTAATTCATGTAAATATCTTTTGATAGAGAGATCAAATGATAGGAATCCTTCCCATAATAGGAAACAGGATGTGGTTAGTGAGGAATATTTTTTGTCCTTTAAGTATACATTTTAAGAAGTGAAAATAGAAGTAAGATTATCAAACTACGTAATCAGTTGTATGAACAATTATGCAATCTTTTTCAAATTGTTCCCAACGAATTGTTCTCATCGATATGTTTAAGTTGTAGCGTGAGCTCTTCATCCCAGTTTTTTGATAGATGGCTTTCATAAGTGCTTATGAATGGATCCTTTTCTTCTGATTTAATCTTTCTTAGATCCCCAAATCTGACCATGCTTTTTAAATTATGTGTTTGTCGTGTTTGGCCGTCTTCCCCGTGTTTGGCCATTTCTAAGCTTCTGTAATCCTTTTGAGGGTTCCAGAGGGTCATTGTGTGGCTTGACCCCCTGCTAGGTGAACTGCATGTTTCTCTCTCCAGATGTCTCTCTGTTCAAAAGTTTATTGCCGCAGTCTGCATACAAGTCGTATATGAGAAATGTCAAAAATGGTCTAAGCGGTTGAAATTTGGACCCGGTCGAACAGGAGGCCAATGTTAGGAAGGTCAGCTGTCCCTGCCATGTTTCTCCTGGCAAGCTGGCCTGCAGGCGTTTTCCCTGCAGCCATCTGTGCTTCTATAAACAATCTGCAGCGGTTTCTTCTAATTCAAATTCTACCAGTTGGATTCCCTCCTCGGTTCCTTTTGATGTTGTGACACTTGGTAGCTTCTCACTCAGGAATCGTTGTGCTCTTTCCACTTTTGAGGATTATATCACCAAAGATGTTAAGTAAGAGATTCACATGCGTTTCCCACATGGAGATTCGGTAATATGTGTGCCAAAGTAGGCCACTGTGGCTGCCTGAGAAAATAAAGTAGAAGATTTTATTATATCCCCTGTTCACCTTCAAATGTTCATGTTCCTTCTTTATTTCAAAACAAGAAAATCTCCTATCATCTTGGCATTTTCTCTTTGTTGAGTGACCCTCCTCCTGCTATCCACCTCTTCACTCACCGACCCGTGCGACCCGTTATATTTCAACAATCATGTGTTCAAGGCCCTTGGATTCATTTTAGAGAATTTCATAAATAAACATGTTATTTTACTAGGTATTTGTAAATACAGCTTTGACTAGTAAATGTTCTAGATTGTACAATTAGTGTGACTATGCATGCGTATACACATATACCAAAATATGTACAACTATGTTATATAATAATTATGTCATATGTATAATATTCTTAGAACATAATACATTTCTTTTGTTCATATTTGAATTCATCTAATAGATACCTTTTTTGATTTTCAGTGAAATGTACAGTTTTTAAAATTATGGATTTATTTCAGAATATACTCTGTTTATTTTTTATAAATTCATCAATATTTTATTGAAGTTGTGAATCGAAGTCTATAAAATAAGTCCTGCCTAAAGGAAAAGCAAACAGTGGGCTAGAGAAGTGGCTCAGTGTGTAAAGTGCTTGCTATGAAAATAGGAAAACCTGACTTTAATCCCAGTATCCACATAAAAAGCCAGATGTGTGACATACATCTGTGGTCCCTGAGTTATGAAGGCAGAAACAAAAGGATCCCTGGGACTTGCTGGTCAGTCATTCTAGCTGACTTGACAAGCTCAAGTTTTGGAGAGAGATACTCTCTCAAAAAAATTAGAAAATAAAATATTGCATAAGTAAGAAGAAAGTTTATAATTATTTTTCAGAGATATTTTTAAGCACTTGGCACTCTGATAATTGAAACTCAAGCTAAAGATCCAGACGAAACTTTGCAGTCATACCAAAAAAAAAATTATGTGACTACATGTTACAAAAAAAATTCAAGCAAAGATTGTCTTTGAAAATTAAATAAGTCTTACTGATATACTAAAGGCATGAATTTAATAAAATGTTTAAGTAAATGATCAAATTTCCTTTTACACTGATAACTTGTTTTGGTTCTGTAGGCTGGGACACCAAAATGAACTTGAATATCGCTCTTAATCACTTTGCAATCAGATGTTTTCAAGAAGATTATGCTGCTAAACTTGGGAAATGTTTTTTTCTGAATTAAGAAAGAGTAAGGTAAACTACTTTCCCTAGTGAAATAAACAGCTTCAATTCCTTTGCACAAATTATTTGGTGCACTTTGTAAACATTGTTAAGTACCCAACAGTCCACTCCAGGAACACATTTCCATGAACTATACCCCCCCCAGGGTTCATCATCTCTTGTTCTTTATTGAACCCCAGTGACATCACAGTGAGTCCTCAAGGACCTGCCAGAGATTAGTGAACACTGGACTAAGTAAGGTCTGAAGTGTTATGATATCACTAGAACTTCAGTATGAAAATTCTGCATAGCCTCAGGACTGCTGATTTCCTCCTGGGAAATGAAAGGATTGGACTAGATGCCTTCAAAATTCTCTTGCAGCATTTTTCCATTAAATTGTTTTTTACAAGGCCAACATCATCATATCCATAAATATTCATTGAGTATTCTCCTAATACTATGGTGGGAAGTGAGTTACATGGAAGTTCAGGATAAAATGGGAAAATCATGTGAGTAAACAGACAGAATCTAATAAATGTTGGGAAGGAGGGAATGCACAGGCTTTGTCAGTGATGATGTGGAGGGAGCTGGGCTAGATCAGGAATCCCTTAGGTCCTCTCTGGGAATGTGATACTTCTGTAATGTAAAGTACAAACTGAAGAAAGGAAGGGAGGTAAGAACAGTATTTCAAACAGTAAAGAGGGAACTGGAAGAAGAATTTATGTGATGGGGTAATTTGGATGATTGACAACAGCTGGAGAGAAAGAGGACAGACAAGGTAAGGGTCTGCCACTAAGGCATGATTAGAACAGCTATGCTGGGAAGGTCTCTAAAAGTCTTTAAAATTCCATCCCCCCCTCTCCCTATTGCTGAGATCACCCTGAAGGGACACCCCTGCTGAGGAATTGATTCCTCGGCCCAAAATCAACTGGGTTGGGCTCCAATGTGAGCTAAATAATGAGGGAAAGCCATTTTTCCCAGGCTTGCCTAACCAAAGAGGAAAAGCCATTTCCCCCTGATTTATCTAAGTGTATGCCTGACCCTGGCAGCCATCTTTAGCGCCTGCTCCTTGTGGCACTCGAGTGCCATGAGTTCTTTTCAGCTACTTGCTTCTCGTGGATTACATAAATTCTCTGGGGGTGCCTTAGCCCCTCATGGCACTCCACATCTGGAGTCCATGAGTTCCAGACTGTTGGGTCTGAGACCTAGGACAATCATGACACAAAGGCTAAACAGAAACAGTTTATTGATCACAGAAAATAACTAATCTATTTGGGATGCAGTCAGGCTTGGGAGCTGAAACTGAGACCCCCAGGGCATGGAGGGTTGTCCTTTTAAAGGCAAAAGCCCGCAAGCAGGTGTGCAGTTTGAGGGGTGGGGGGGTAGGGAGTGCTGGTGACAATGTGGTTGGTTGGTGCTGGGAGAAAGGGTAACTTTGGAATAAAACATAACCATTTTATAATGTTTGGTAGCTATCCTAACAGTGTAGTTAAGGTTCTGGTAGCTATCCTAACAGTGTAGTTAATGTCGTAGCTGATTGGACGGTGCTGTTCTGTGGTTTTTCCCTGGATGGGGAATTTTCAGTTAGGGCAGGGCAGGTCAGAGAGGCAGCAAATGGACAAAATGGAGTTGCTTCTGTTCTTTCAAGACTTTCTCTCCTCTAATAAACTCCACCTTAATCCTCTACACGTGTTCTGGTTTCAGTCTTCGATTCCAAACACAAGGACCCTGCAACATGGGACCGTCATTCTGGCAACATTTGGCCCCTGCACAGGGACCTGTAACATTTGGTAACCCAGAAGGGATGTTTGATGAATAGAGGAAAGACTGTTCCTACAGCATCACTATGTCCAGAGAAAGGATGATGGCAGTAGAGCAAGTGAAAACCACATGGACTTGAAAGCTCTATTTTTTCATAGTGGGGACTTCAACATCGGCTTTGCTTTTCTAAAGGCTCCGGAGCAAAACAAAAGTTTTAGAGAGTTATGCAATCACAAAACGTGGGTAAGGACCCTTGAACTCTTCCCCTTGGCTAGTTCCTCATTGAGTAAGAGTCTCCCAAGGTGTTCGAAAAGCACCTTCTGGAAAGGTGTTTATACCAGGCTTCCTGGAAACTGACAAATGTTTCTCCAAAGACGGGGTGAGGTCAGAACATATAGGGTGAAAAGAACAAAAATATGAAACATATATGAAAACATATATGAAGCATATGAAACGAAGAATAAAAAGGGGAAAAAAAGCTGATAAAGTGCCGCTGGGCTTCTGGCCACTCTAACAATGTCTTGCGGACTCTGTCTTGTGAATCCCTGGCTGTCCCTTCTGTCATCCATTTCCCACCCTTTGTTCCTTAGTATGTGACCATTGTCTTCTTCTGATCACTTATCAGCATCAGGAGTGGCAGGACGTGAGGAAGCGTTAATTGTGAGGCAGCTTATCTCAGAGCATCGTCATGCTGTGCATGTTTGAGAGGACGGACCTACACTATGCTTTAATTCTAAGGCTTGTTTACGCCTCCCTAACAAACAACATACATCGGTGGCTTGTGAGCAGCAGAAACATCTAGTGCCTGTGAAGTTTAGCATCAAGGCAGGTTCGCTGTCTGATGAAGTCATGGTTCCTGACTCACAGACAGCTGCCTTCACATTGTGAGAACTCTGGCTGCTTATGAGGGTCCTAATTCACCTCAGCTTGTGTTTGGTTCCATGTCTCCAGGTAAGGCTGCTATTATGGCCCATAGACACACAGGTCTGTTTTCAACCATTTTCAGACATTTATCCAGGTAGCTGGCATGCTTTTTGATACTCATACATATGTAGGAGCCAGTCCGTGAATGTACTGAGACCTCCCCCAGATTTGTTTCTAGAATTTCCTGTTCACTATTCATTCCTAAAGCATTTAGTAGTATTTCCTGGCCACAATCATAATGTCTCCTGCTGAGGATACAGATACGACACTGCCAAATAAACTTATGTATTGATAATTTAATTCTTTTCGAATTAAGGGAATACAGTTTTTACCAACTGCCTGCTCTATCACACTGGCCTGTCTTGAGTATGTTTAGGAGTTGGACCATTGCCGTGTTTTCATACCCCAGAGCTCTGGCATCCTAGACACTGTGTGAGCTTCCTGTTCAGGAAAAGATTTTTCTTTTGATGATTTGAGGTCAGAGGGAGAAACTTTAAAAATCAACTGCTGTCTACTTTCAGTGTTGCTTCAGGAAAGATAGAAATACCTCACCTGGACACATTGTTAAGCTGGTGGCTGTTTCCTTCCACTGCTCAAAATGCTGAGTACCATTCCGTACTTTCTTAGGAGACAGTCCATTCTTTCAAATATAGCTTTTTATCACATTTATTAGTAGTTCTCACATTTATCTTTTACGGAGTCTGCATACATCTTTGTACCATACTTTTTAATAGAGTCACAGCTGAAACTAGTTTCTTAAACAGCTTGAACTTAGTGGGAGTGAATTTGAAACTGTTCTGTTTTCCCCAGCCATGGAGTGAAACCATGAACAAATCATTCTTTCTTATATCTTAACAGCATCTTGGATAGATTTAAAGTTCAGTTCACTTTTGATTCTTTAAAGTGAGTCCATTTTGAGCTGTAACTGCCTCTGATTCAAACCTTAGCTTCTCTCTGCCCAGTAGATGCGGAATAGGGTCTGGGCAAGTTCTCTTCTTTGATTCCTTTTACTTCTGTGGAGGGAGGCTGGGACTGTAGAACCGCGGCAATATTTTTTTTTTTCTTTTTCTTATTAACATCATCCCTTCAGTGAATGAGGAGCAGAAGACAGAACACAGCTGTGATAGTTACTATCATAGGTTTCTCCATTGCTATAGAACTTAGCAACTTATCATTAAAATTTTACCAAAAAAATTCTCCCCAACAATTACATTCTCAACTTTCACTTTCGTAGCTCGTTACTACTGTCAACCATCATTGCTTTCGTCTGTTGCTAATCCTACAGTGTGTAGTCTCTATAGTGAAGCAAGTATCTGAGGAGTCCCTCACTTCCATATTCTCTGAATATGTTCGACGACGCACCCAAGTTCCTTCAGTCAGCAGTCATCCTTCCAGGGTTGCACGTCTAATCAAGACTGAAGAATATGAATTGGTCTAGTTTTGGGGTGTGTTTCAGGATATAGGTCTAGTACTTGGTTCCTCTTCATACCTAGTGTCCGGCTCCAGACAGTCCATCAAAAGATAACTGTGTAGGAATCATGATTAGAGAAGTTATGGTGCAGCTACAAATACAGCTCTATGACAACAGATTGTTCATCCTGGTTGCTCATACTGCTTACTTTTATATCCAACACAAGTTAAAAGGAGCATTGCTATCACCACAGTCAGAATCAAGGACAGTGGAGCATCAATTCTGTCATATATTTTCATAGAGAAGAATGAGGGAATAAAGGGAATCATTTTCTAAGCTTTCATCTAGAATTGTCCTTAGTCACCTCCCAGCAGTATTTAATGGCCAAAATATGGAACATGTCCAATTCTACCCTTAAAAGATTTGGGAAGGTATAATTCCTTCATGCATCAGAAAGGAGAATGCAATGTTGGTCCAAATATTTGGGTCCTTTATACCAAAAGTTCTACTGCATCTTGTTCCAAATTCAGGACCATTGAATGATGTTTCACAGTTACTTTTTCAGGTCTGGGCATTCGAAGACCCAGTAATGTAAAAGATAAATTACCTTGCTCCCCCATACCAATTGTAACAGTTGAAGAGGAATAAGACTGTCAAAACAAACACTCACCTTTAGAAAGGGATAAGACTATGAGGCATATTAACAGCCACATACCAATTCTGAAATCCAGCCACTCTGGCAGATTTTTTGGTTAGATCAATACTGTTTAACAGGTAGACTCTTCCACCAGTTTTCTATGGCCTCTGTTCTAGACGAATCCTATTTCTTTAATTAGCCTTCTTTCTATTTAATCAAAAGCAGAAACTGGAAGATTTGCCTGCTTCTGAGAGCTGAGCAGTTTTATCATTCTTCTTCAGAGCTGTGGAAAGTTGGAGGACTGAGATCATTCTAACTGACCTTTTTCAGTTCAGGTATGCAGTTGCATTAGTGGCAGAACTTGTTAAAAATAGCAGAGTATCATATCTATCAGATTACTTTCAGTTCTGTGGCCCAGAACCACACATGTTTCATTTTTAGACATACTAATTAAATTTGTTCTATTTGTCCCGTCTCCACCTTTTGCTAATTGGAAACTGACTAGGCTTTTGTATCATTCTCCTAAGCCTCTCTTTTTCAATCAAAAGTTTTGCTCTGCTTTTTCTTTATGCTTAATCCAAATGAAAGTGTTAATGATGGGTTTAGAAATTATATTCTTGACTTTATCCTTGCTGAGTTAGAATTGGCCCTTACCATTGTAAGGAATTCTTCTAAATAAGAAAAGAGAATGAGTAGAGTTTTACAGCTTCGGGGTAGTGAAGGAGGAAGCAATTTCTTTTTATTTGCCTTTATTTCTGTCTGAATCTAGAAAAAAATGTTCTGAACTAGTCTTTCTCATTATACCTTATAAATAAAACAAGTAGTCAGGAGCACACAGTGGTAACACTATTTTCAGATCTGTTACAGGAAGGGTACATTACTATCTTCCTCTCAAGTCACTACAGGCAACAACAGTTAATCTAAGAGCCTTTGGCATTTAGCAGAGATCACAGTCCTTCTAAGTGCTCTGGGTTCAGCTGATAGGGCTTCAGATGTTGGGGGTCTTATGTGAATCACCCACTGGCTACAGCTAGAATTTGGCCACATCCAACATCAAATGAATGGGAATTCATGATACTACCAGATGCCTGGAAAGAACACTGGAATGTGTGTGAGTCATCCAAGTGATTAATAGTCATGCCAGAAAAATGGTAATTAGTTCTAGCTTTTTGCATTTTAATTTGTCCATTTGTGATGCAGATGTGGCAGAGACAGCATTCTTAGCAATCTTGATATCTTCCCCCAAGCTTGCATCTTCCATATTTTTGTCAATTCAGTTAACAGCCATTCCACTTTGTCCAGTCTTTTGACCAAAACAACATTTTTCCTCCTCTCACACCCAGAGAAATAGCCTATTGATTTTACTTTTGAAATGCACTCATATGTTTCTTCCTTTTGTCTTCATTTCTATTGCACAGGTCTAAGGTGGGCAAATAGCAACAGTGCTATTGCTATAAAAAGAAAGAGTTTTAGAAGGATAGAAGAATGGTGCTAAATTATATGGGGAAATGGTAAACCATTACATATTCTAAAGATCCTTATACAGAAGCAGATTTACTCTTATAGCTTAACACTGCACAATTATTCTCAACCCAATTAGCATTGGAATGCCTGTCATCTATAAACCAGACTATATATATATTTTTTTTGTTAAGCCTTCTCTGAAAGCTTCTGATTGCCCTGCAGATTCAGCAAGCACCATCTCTCTCAATTTCTTTCCTTTTTGTGTCCTTCCCTCACTCTGCTTTGGCTGAACTGTTTTCTTTTCTTTCTTTTTTTAGTTACTGGGAAGGTTGTCTTCTTCTTTTTCTTCTTCACGAATTTATTAAATTAACACTTTTATATACATGCTCCTTGCCTCCCTCATTCCCCCCACCTTTCCTCCCTCCCTTCCCTCCCTCTCCCATACCATTCTGCTCTCCCTTTCATTCCTACATGGTCCCAGTCTACTCCCTTCTATTCTCCTGTCCTTTGGTTTTATGGGTCCTGGGATTCCCTCTATAATTTCCTTTCTTATGGGGATTCAGGCCTCTGTGGCCGAGAGAGAGGCCCTTCCTTGGTCGGCCCACTGATATGGGTACTCCCCTACCTCTGTCTGACCCCTTGCCCCTAAGAATCCAAACTGCCTGGAACTATTTCTCCTGAGGTCTGAGCCAGTCCATGGGGCATGCTGACATGTTCACCACTGTGCAGGTCTGATGAGATCAAGCCCCATTGCCATGAGTTCCTGGCTGTGATTACCCTATTTTCTTTATAGTCCCTTAGATATGCAATTCCTTGCTATTCATTTTTTTTCCCACCAAATATCCAGTAATTTACCCCTTATCTGCTACAGATTTTTTTTCCTGCTACAGATGTTTGCTTTTTCGAATATCCCCTTATCAGTGAAGTGTTTGTTAACTAATTATTAAACTCACCTCTTCTAAAGCATTTCTCCCTTCTGCTTTGGTTTACCTTTATGGTAATTATCATCATTTATCATAGTTTTACTTATTTATTTACTGTCCTTATACAATAGAATAGTATACCCATAGAAACAAGGATGTGCTCATTTCCGTTTCCTGTTTCTTCCTCTTCTTCATACTGTTCCATAACTATTGCTATTTTTACTATTATCATTATTTTTAAACCTTCTACATTTATGCAAATTTAGTTCCATTGCTACAGGTACATAATAACAGCTAGTACATAGTATGCATTCAAGAAAATTTATCAAATACATGGCTAGAGTAATATTGGTACATGGAAAACAGGTAGGACCATGAGGCCAAACTTTATATTTATGTGGGAACTTTATATAGAGTAAAGATGATTTTATACTTCATGTCTAAGAGGAGAAGGGTAGCGATCTGGAAACTCTTAAGTTGGATTCTTTTTTTTTTTAATTTAGCATGTATAGGTGTATGTATGTATATAAGAGGGAATTGTGTATTTTGTGGAGGCACAAGGATGACATCAGAAACCATCCTGGATTGTTCTACCTCCTTATTGCTTTGCGTTGGGGTTTCCCAGCCTCTGCTTTCTAGTGCCAGAAATGTAGGCCTCTGCTATTTGCATCTGGTGTTTTTACGTGGAATCTGGGATCAGAACTCAGGTCCTTTTGCTCGTGAGTCAAAGGCTTAATCTCTGAGCCATCTCTCCAGCCTTCCGTCCCTGAGTTGGAATTTTTATAAACTTTAAGCTCACTGCAAAGCAGATTTTACATACACACTTAAACATTTAATATTTTTGAGCATGACATAAAATTCCAGCAATAGGCTGAGAGATGGCTCAGTGAATGAGGTACTTACTCTTCAAGCATGAGTACTGAAGTTAGGGTTTTCAGAACCATGTACGAGATGGACAGGTACTATGGTCTCCTCTAATCCCAGAAATGTGTGGGCTGGGAAAGGAAGAATCCTTTAGGCAGCCTGGCTGATTGGTGAGCCCTGGGCTCAATAGAAAGACCTGCTTTAACTATAAAAATGGAGAGTGATCAAAGAAGACTCCCAAGACCAACTTTGGGCCTCTGCATATCCATGCACATGTTTGTACCTGTACACACATATATGCCCACATAAATGTGAACAGGCATGCACACACAGACCCCACATATACACATGAAAAAATTAATACAAAATAAGATTCTAGAAACTGCAAAGGATTTATCAATTCAGTTTAGTGATTAGCATCTATACTATTTAGTTGCATAATACTTTAAATGTGGCAAATATAGTATAAGCAGTAAAATGCAACATAAGAGAAAAATATTTCAAATTCATGTGACAGTCAATCAGTTAATTTCCTTGCTATGTAATCAATTTTCCAAAGCAAGGGGAAAAATAAAAGCCAGGAAAAGAGAAAGAAATGGTAGCTAAACCTATGGGTAAAAAATTGCAGCATTAGTGCTAATACTACAAAAAGCGAATCAGGTGATGTTTTTTAAAACCATAATTTTGGCAGATGTAATTTTTTGTTAACCTCTGGTATTTAGCAAGTCAAATACAGTTATGGTTAAATTCCAGATTTAAAGAGAACATAAGCTATACGAGCAAATGAAGTTCCTGCTTGAGTTCGTTGAACCATTTGTGTTAATAGTTCCTTTTCTACGACACACAGAAGCCCTTTGAATTGTTCTAAAATGTTCAACATTTGAAAAAGACATAGTCTTGCCTGTGAGTTTCTCTGAGTAGATTGGCTGTCTAGCCAATGGGAGTTATCCCTGGATTCTTGAGATTTTATATAGAGATCGTTAGAAGATTTTTGCTTCATTCCTTCCTGGAACATACCTTTCCTGAGAAGAAAACTTTGCTCCGTTTGTTCTTGACAGGTATGCCCAGGACAACAAGTCTCAGGACCACATCCTTGGGGAAATTGTGTAACAGCATCACTTCATTCGGTGTAATCATGAGAGGAGAGAGGGCAGCTTGTCCCAGGGAGATGGGGCAGTGGCCGTCCTTACCATCAACATGTTCTCTAGCCAGACCCGCTTCCTGGCAGCGTTCTAGACATAGATTTATTTTACCATGGGTGGCAGCTGAGCTGAAGAGCACTTGCCCAAGATAACAGGCAGCAAATGAAGCCAGCGAGGACATACAGAGTCACGACAGGATGCTCAGCTAGTGAGCACAGTACTTTCATGTCCTTAATCCCCTCTGGATCTCTTTGCCTGTCTTCCTATTTGTAAGTCTTTTAGGATTTCCCCCAGAGGACCCATGTGCCTCCCAGTCTGGCTCAGGCACTAGACATCCTGTTAGGGAAGATGGGGTGTCCGTGAAGGGCAGCACAAGGAATGTAGATAGAGCGGGCTGTGGGACAGTTGACAGTTTCTGAAATCTTGTCTTGAAGTCCAGGATTGGAACCCAAAGGACCGACTGGTAGGAAGCTACAAATCCTTCATTTCTGTAAAAAGATCGTAAAGTGCTTCCTATAGCTTGTAAGTAGGTTACAGAAAAACACTGATCTTGTCTAACCTTCTACAGTTGCTCAAGAAGCATACTGGAAAAGGGACAAAGATGAAGAGGAAAAGGTCTGAAGTCGCCGTTTGTCCAGGCAGCTCTCTGCAGGTGAGAGCTTTGCTTCCACACAAAAATGCTTCCGTGGTCTGGCTTCGTTTCTTTGACTTGGACGGCAGGCTGGACTCAAGGGCTCTCTTCAGCTCTGCTGTGATTCCACCACGCTCGCTATGGGTACATTTTTCTGCCTCTGATGGTGATGATCGGTAATACATTCCCCACTCTCTGTTGCAACCCAGATGTGAGTTACACGTCTGGTTAAATGTCTGATCTTTGTGACATTTAGGATTCCTTTCAAAGGAACTTTCAAATTTAAAGGTCTTCCTTTACTCACAAAAGTATGTTGTAAGACTTGAAGAATGATTAATCACTTGTCTACAGGAAACACTACTACTCGGTGTCTAAATAAGGTATTTGAAACTCACAGAAGTGTTCCTTTGGCTTTTTTGAAATAAACTCTCTACATTGAAAAGATACTAGCACTCTTAGGTTTAACTTGTCAAAAAGTAAAGAGTGATGGAATTACACTGTTGTGCATATACCTGCACACATATGTACACACATGTACTTATAAAAAGGAATAAAAGGATTTGTTTATATGTCATTTCTCCTCTCAAGACTTTTTGTGACATATTTTCTTAAAAAAGAATGTGTTTCTTTTTGTGCCCTTATCGCCTATGAAAGATAAATGATGATGTAAATACCCACTGTTGCCTCTTTTTTTTTTTTTTCCTCCTCTACGATTTGTTCACATACAACTATCACCTCAGACTGAGGAAACCTAGAGGGCAGAAACTGGATTTTCTCTTCTTAGAAATCCCTGGGAGAGAACAAACTTCTGAGTGTTGACCATAAGTACTTGGTAATAAGCTACAGCCTAGACACCTATCATTATCCCATAGATCAAAGAAACACTCAGCACTCAACGCAGAAGTACTCTTGTGTAACGGAAGATGCATAATGCAGAGACCCACAACTGGCCAAAGTACAAAGGGAAAGCATTTGTGGACACTCTGCCCTAATTAGGACATCTAAATCACCTCCCCACCCAAGACTCAGGGAACTTTGCTGAAGAGCATAGCTGCTGTCAGGGATGTCTTACCCAAGCCTCAATGCGACACTCTCTACTTTCTCTAGACCTCTACAATAGCTGACCTAGTGACACTTTATCATGGAATAAGGACAATCTCAAGAGGGATTCCTTAGAGACTCTGTGGGACTGGTGCTAGATAGAAGAGAAAAGAAGCCTCTACACTCTACAGTTTACCCATTGACAGACTGTTCACACCCTGAGGGTTCCCAGGGCACTGACAGACTAGTGTAAGCCTCCTAGATGGATGCGGTGACCCCCACATGTAGGAAGGCATGGGAGAGGAAAGGGAAATGGGTTGCAGAGGAGAGCAGGAAGGGCGGAAAGGAATGTCAAGTAGAGGTAGATAATAAGTGATGAAAACACATAGACTCATTGTTAATATAATTTAAAAATAAAGTTAAAATAAGAAAGAATCCAAGAGTCTGTTTTTAAGTGTCTCTGCTCAGTGTGTAAGCATTCTTGGGTTTATGTCTCCCTTTCCTGGAAATCATTTGAATATTTATGTGGCATAAATATTCATTTTGTTCAAGAATTCATGATAGTAGTTCTGATACAAAATTCTTTCTCAAGCTCCATCATTAGTATATTAGTTCCTATCGCTTATCCCTGGGTTTCACTCAGGTATTTCAAACATACATTTGGAAAAACCAAGTTTATTTCTCTTCCTAACTCATTTCTTTTCTGAAACACTCTGAACCAAGAATTATAAAATGAGGACTGTCAGTGATTTTTCTCTTATAGAAATGAACTCTGTTTAAAAATTATATTTACTTATTTATTTGAGTGTGTGTGTGTGTGTGTGTGTGTGTGTACCTGTCTATCTGTATGTCTGTCTGTGTGTCTGTGTGTATTAGAGGTCATTGTATGTGAAGGCCCAAAGGTGGAGTATCATCGGAGTATTATCCTCTTATTTTTGCTCTGGAGTTCCTCAGGCTCCACCTTCCAGGACTGGAAGGGCAGTTCACCATCATTTCTGGCTGGAATTTTTACATGGGATCTAGGATCTGAACTCAGGACCTTCTGCTTGTGAGGCAGAGTTTTAACATCTGAACCATTTCTCTAGCCCATACAACTAAACTCTTAATGCCTTTGATATCCTTCCTTTGTTATTTTCATGACAAGTGCTTTAAGTTCAGAGTTCTAACTCATCATCTTACTGCTTCTTGATATTTTTCCTCTCTTCTGGTTAAACCATACAATGTTTGAATGGTTCACATTATCTGCAGATCAAATCTGTAGGTAAAAGAACAATGTAGATCTCCATGACATATTTCCATGACATTTCCCCAAATTCTTCTAATACTTTATCTTGGTTTACTTTCTCTTACTACTGTTATTAAAGATCACAATTTGTGTTCCCTTAAAACACTAGGTGTCTTTGAGTGCCTTTCTCTATTCTATACTCCTCATTCTTTACTTAACCCCCCCACACTTTGTCATCATCATTTACCAAGAGTGGCTTTCCTAAAATTGTCACTCTTCACTGTAAGGCTGGATTGATGTTTGTTTTCTGGATTCCCCATCCTTCTGGCTGTGTGATAGTTAATCCTAGAGGTCAACTTGACACACCTGGCATGAGACTACCTGAAGAAATTAAATAATCTGGGTAATACAAAGATCAGCCCTAGATCCCATTAGCACCTCCCAGTAGTGGACCAGATAAAAGGAACTACAGAACAGAACACTGGAAGGAGAAGAGACACTTTCCAGGAAGCCCACTGGCCTCTTGGATGGGTGTGATGGAGCCTGTTTCCAGTTTCAGCCAGCAAGCCATGCCGCTTCTATCGTGAAAGAGTGTATCTCCCCTCTGGAACTCTAAGGTGAATAAATTTCCTTTTCTCCCTTAAGTTACTTGACTTTGGGTGTTCTCTCACAGCAATAGTTAGGAGTAACAGTTACAGGCTGTGTTTCTAGCAGGGCTCCTTCTTGCCGCTGTGACCATGCCTATCAGTTGTGCTGGACTATGAGCCCTTTAAGAAAAGAAAGCCCACTTTCAGCCTTCCTGTTGCGAATCACAGAGTCAGTTGTAGAGAGTTGGTGAATGTACTGGTTACTCTTGTCTGTTGTTGTGACACAAGATCTAAAGTCAAGCAACTTAAGGGAGAAAGAGAGATTTATTTAACTTATGGTTTCAGAGGGGAGATGTAGTCTTTCATGGCAGAAGCCTCATGGCTGGTGGCTGAGGTTGGAAATGGGCTATGTCACATCCATCCAAAAGCCTGAGAGACTACCAACTGCTAGAGCAGGTCTCTCCTGGAAGGAGGGTGGGACTAACCCACCTCTGTAACTGTCTTCTTCCAGCAAGGCTCCATCTTCCCAAACATATGAGACTGTAGGGGACACATTTCAAACCAGAGCAGCGAACAACTCTCCTCTGGGAGGCATTTGATGTGTGTACCTTTTCAGCTCAGATGAAGAGTAGGTGGGAATGCATCTGGAGCAGGTGTGGTTGTAGCATATCGAGGCTGTATTTTATTTTATGCGTGCATGTCACTCAGTCAAGCTAACTCCACAGGCATGGGCCTGCAATTTCCTGATTTGTCTGCTCCAACGGATTCCGCCAATTTTTTCCCTTGCGCTATGTTTTAGACTTTCTTTAACTTCACAAAGTTACTATTCAATTGCTCTGTTGAATGGAATTCAGGTCAGCATTTGGAAATCACTCTGTCCTTTCCAACCACTAGGCAGGGAGTGGTTGAAGAACAAACACGGAGGGGATGGTGGTCTATGAAAGCATGGTAGGAGTAGCTTCCAAGAACCCAGTGCTAGGGGAGAATAATCAGCATTAGGTGAAGTCCAACAGTGGGCTAATTCAAGCAGAGTCTCCAATTTTGCAGCTACTGCAGGAATCTAGGAGATTTAAAAATAGATATAATATGTCCCCTGTTGCATTCCCAGACGTGGAAGGGCTCCTCTGTCACATTCTCAGACTCTGAGGGTCCTGCAAGACATATTAAACGGAGAAGGGGTGTTTAAGTCTGGACAAGACCAAGGCATGAACTAATGCTCCACATTCCGAAAGGAAAAAGTAAAACCTCGAAACAAAAATCATATCACTGAGCTCCAACAGACATAGCTGAGGTTAATAGGATTGTTAAGTGCTGGGTTTTTGTTGTTTTACTTCTCTCTGAGAAGCGAAATCGTGGTGCAAAGTGAAAATAACGTTCAGGGAGGTGGCTACATGACTTATAGTTTATGTTCTGCAGAAAATACAGGGTGTGGAAGTCATTCTGAAAAATGTTGGAAAGTAGATTGCTGGAAAACTTGAATGCAGGCAATATGTTGTTAAAATAAGGGTCAAATCCTATGCTAATCATCCAAAAAGCATTCATGTGGGATGTTAAGAAGGAAACTGCCTTACAGGTTTCAGACAAAGAAAGAAAACAATGTCTTTTGGTTTGTTTTTGAGATTCTGCCTCAGTGTATGTCAGAACCAAATGACCCAACCCTTCATTGGCTCATTTTGGGGAAAAAATTAAAAATATTTTATGCTATCTTGTTTAAACTTTTAATATTGAATATGTTATTCTACTGTTCATTTCTTTATTGTTACTAAGCAAAGTGAGTAGCAGCGCCACCTGCAGAATAAATCACTAAGTTATTTGGAAAAACATATGGATGACAGATTTGA
Source organism: Typhlomys cinereus (assembly GCA_023101885.1). Lineage (NCBI taxonomy): Eukaryota > Metazoa > Chordata > Mammalia > Rodentia > Platacanthomyidae > Typhlomys > Typhlomys cinereus. The sequence continues at coordinate 3,938,039 of JALPQD010000146.1, forward strand.
TAAGAAAAAGATGATAGAAATAATTTGATCAAGTACAACTAGAAAACATTCTTGTTTGGTTTGTGAAATCTGTGATGTCATGTGCAGACCCTATCCTATTTTTATATTAAAGGGCATTTCTGGTTTATTTTCAATGAGTTCATTAAGGGAAAATAAAGTGGGACCAGTTCTCCACAGAAATTTGCTGGAGCAAATCAACTAGTCATCTTGTGCTTTGGCCAACTGGTGTATAACGTCAGGCTGGATGGACTGACTTAATATGCAATGTTCTAGACACCTCTTTGATGACTTAAAGATAGTTAATCAAAAAGTACTCACTGGGCTGGAAAGATAGCTCAGGAGTGCAGTCTCTGCCTCGAAAGCAGAAGGTCCTGAGTTCAGATCCCTTTCAAAAACACAAAGTGGAAATTGTGGCAGCCTATACTTCTGGTCCTGGAAGGTGGAGCCTAAGAAACTCCAGAGCAAAGCAATTAAGAGGTAGAAGCAATCCAGGGTGATTCCCAAGTCACCCTTGGGCTGCCAGAAGTATGCACGCGCGTGCACGCGTGCGCGTACACACACACACACACACACACACACACACACACACACACACACATTCACAGAGGCAGAAGACACAAAGATACATACAGACACACATGCAAAAAAGAAAAGTACTCACCATACAGTACTATGATAAAAATTCTGTGGGAAAATAAAACCACCAAAAATAAAGTAAAATTTAATTCATTCTATTTGTATACTCAAGATGATTTCTTAATGATTAACAGTTATACTCATTAACACTAATAAAAACCCAATAACATTTTTGTTTTGCCAGAGGCTGAAGTCTTGGGTGTTAAATGTGATGCCCACCTGAGCAGTGGCCTCTGAACCAGATCTGGAATTTTATCTAAAACCGATTGAAATTAGACTCACTGCATAGACTGTTAGAGAATCAGGCTTCTGCAATTTAACACATTTCTTTGTTGAAGCAATGTTTGTGGGAAGTCTCAACTTTGTCCAACGTAAGTGTGGTAGTTTTAGATGTCAACAACTGAGAGAGCCCTTGGGAAGTTATTGAATTAAGCCGAGCTTTCAAACAAGGAAGTCTCAACCCATAGTGGGTTGGGACCATTCATTGGGCAGGAAGATAACAACAGAGAAAAGGCGGTTCAGGAATTTGGTAGATTAGCAAGCTAGAAAGTATGATCCAGGTCTTTCCCTGAATGTGGGGTAGCAACGTCCCTCCCCCCTGTGTCCTCATTCATCTAGCAACAAGACAACAAAATTAAGACAATCACCATTCTTTTCTTTGTAATCTTTGGCAGCTTCATACATAAATTCTATGAATTTGTCATTTAACCATTGACACTTGATCTCATCCCTCTTTTTTCCCAATGCAAACCTTCTTTCCCAGCAGCTTTCCTCCTACATTCATGTCCTTTTTTGCATGTGTGACTCACTTTCTTCTGAGTTCCTTATTGGCATGTGCCTGGGAATTTGCTGGTGTACCATCTGGCACTGAGACTTAATAGTGTCTCAGGGAGGTATGGTACACCTTAAGATCTTCCCGTTTCTGTGGTGAGATATTGATAGGCCAAATCTTGTTCAGGCCTTGTGGATACAGTCACAGTGGGAGTGAATTTAAGGTACAGCAGCTCTGTCATGCCCAGAAGGTACTATCTGGCAGCACCCCTTTCTCACCCTCTGGTCCTTATTATTACCGCCTCTTTTTCTGTGATATTACCTGAACCTTGGGGTGGGACACACACTCACACACACACACACACACACACACACACACACACACACACACACACACACACATCGCAAAGCTCTGAAGACATTATTTTTGGTCCATTTTTGTAAGTATTTGGTGGTAAAGTCTGACATACACCTCTTTGTAATGTTTATTGCCTTCCTTCAGGTGCACTTTGCTCTATATATTTGTTTTCCCAGGCCTCCCAGAGGTTTCTATGGGGGATCATTACATATCCTGGGCTGCCTGTCTCCCAGCTGAAAGATTTTGTACACCAAAACACATCCAATCTTGAGGATTCCGGATAAGGGTTTCTAGCTCTTAGGAATATTTTTTGGGAAACTGAACTTTCAGAATGTCCTCAACAAAGCTTCCAATGCCACATCTGCTAGAAGCTTCTGTTCTGCCATCAGGAGGTGAAGCTGATTTTTGGCATATTAAAGACTTGTTTATTCCAGTAGACTGCTGTTGTGATGTTATGTGATTTCTGAGACTAGATTTAAAAAACATGACATGAAACTCTCTTGCCACAGGACACCTGCTCTTAAAAATCCAGACATATCACACTGTGAGGAAACTTAAGAACACTATTAAAGGACTAACATGGGGCCTGGACACCCTAGTGTGTAGTTCTTAGCCGATATTCTTACACTTGTCATGTAATTAAGTCATCTTAAAGGCAAACACCTTCAGGGCCAAGATGAGTGACTGACTTTAGCAGAGATTGTTGCCCGCTCTAGCTTTAATTTCAGACCACAAAATCTGAAATTATTCATGAGCAAAAGAACAGTCTTTGTTGTTTCAATGCTCTTAGGGAAGCTTGTTGCCTTCTAAGAGTACTAAAAGCATCAACTGCCTGGTGAGCATTTTAGGTGTTTTAGAATCATGCAGTGCTGCCCTCAGGGAGAGACCCCGTGACAGAGTACTGGATATCCCTTTAGAAACTTGTGTTCTGTCTCCAGCTAGCATCTGCCTATGACCCTGTGAGAGACCAAGAAAGAACTTCCTTCCCCAGCTCTTCTTGAGTTTCTGATCCTCACAGGTTTAGAAAACAAAAAGAAATAAGGGTCATTCTTTTAAACCACTATCTCTTGGTATGATTTATTACCTGCTGGTAAATAACCAGAACGTCTGCACATAATTTTAAAGCAGCATAGAAGGAGAACTATGAACTCTTGAGAAATGGAAAAGGTGGCAGTTTTCAAAACATTTACAAAGAAGGGCAGGCTGGCCTCGCATAACCCTGTGGTCACAGGCTCTGGGGTATTGATGTTTCTCTCTTTAAAGATAGAGGGAGCAGGAGTGAGAGGGAACAATTGAGGGAGGTAGGAAGGAAGAGAGGGAGGCAAAAGAGAGAGACAGAGACAGAGAAATTTTAGTTTTGTTAAAAGTTTGTATAGATTTGAAGGAGTTGCTAGTGGGTTTCAAAGTGTGTGTGTTATGGCTTTGTAACTAGACAGAAAGAGAGAGAGAACTGTTAGAATACCTACTTAGAGTTCCCGTGACTTAGTTTTGGGTTTCTGTTCTTGATTCTCCCATAAGCTTCTTGATTTTTTTTTTTTTTTTTTGAGAAACTGCGATTTAAAAGTTTTAAGTTCAGCATCGAGAGAGACTTGACTAGGACAATTCCTTCTTTTCTTAGACAATGCTTTGGTCTTGGCATTTGTAATACTCATTCTCCTTGCATATGTGAGTGTGTTTAATTCTCAAATCATCATCCTCATTTTTCTTTTGTTTTTTGAAGCTTTCATATGCAAGTATAATGAATTTATGTTTTATCTCCTGCTACCTTTCTATCCCCTCCCGATTCCCACCACATTAGTTCTCCTTTCTACCTATTCTCTCTCCACTTCCTGGTTCACCGTGTGATCCATTAGGCCCAATCCAGGACGACTGCTTTGGTATGTGCCTGGGTATCTTCTGGGGCATGAATGGCACACCAGTGGGCTAACAGCCCAGTTGATGATCTCCCTCTCTCATGACCTGTACCAGTCCCACACAGTTTCTCAGGATGGCACTATTATCTCTTGAAAATCTCCCTTCTCTGTGGTGAGAGACAGGTCTCTACTACTTTTAGCAGTAGGCTTTGCTGTATTGAATTCTTAAGTGTGGAAAAACCCAATCTGAGCCTTCAAAAAGATACATCTTGCATGAGTTGTGAGAAGTTTGCCATTTTGAGTAGAAACACACAGTCCTTTCTGTTATTTATTATTTCACTTATTTTTTGCCTTCAACATAAATTCTGATTAAATTTAAATCATGATTAATATTTTTCTCAGAATTCTTTCAAAAAATAACCCTCTCAGATTACTCTTATTTGAACTTCTTATCTATAACGGAATTTCTTTTCTTTTTTTTTTTGTACTTTCATAGAAATATAGTTTCAAGACAAGTTTCTCAGCAGTGACTCCCCATCTGCCATTCTAAGTCCCCCCCATATAAATTCTGAAGCCTATAATGGAATTTTTAAAGACAGGTTTGCCAGACCAAAAAAAAAGTTGGGGCTTCCTCAACATCACCTACATGACTTAGGAAAGGTACTCTTTCTTGATTGATAGATTAGGAAAAAGAGTTTGTCTCTGGGTTGATACAATCTAAAGTTTAGTGCTAGGGAATGAAACAAGAAAGATTTTGGTGATCTCTCAAGTTCTTGGCTGGACACAAACTGCACAACCACAGCAAGCAGTCATGCATAAAAATATGATAAATACCTAGTAAATTCAAAAGTGCTTAATTTCCATGTGAAGGAAACCAAGTTTCTGTCACAGTCCATTATAAATTTCATTTATCTGTTTATTTAATTATATTTTATCATTGTCTCATCACTTCTTAAATGACCTAGAACTAATGGAAAAATGCATTCCAGAGACCATCTTACCTCATGTTTTCAGTTCATAACATGTGGGCAAGAATAGAATTTGCTGATTGAAGGACCTATAATACTACTTTAGTATAATTTCATACAGATGACAAATTTCAATCTTTACATTAGAGCATTTGACAAATGAAAGCTTGATTCCAGATTTGTTTGACATGTTATTAACCCAATATCCTGCTTCTTGAGTAATTTGAAATCTGCACTTTAAAACAAAAGTATATGTATTAAGTAAATGTGTATTGTTCCCTATCCATCCTTGTGCTGCAGATCTGTGCAGATACAAATATCTTCAGTACATCTACTTATGACTGTATTTACAATTTTTAAATGCAAACACCACATACAGTAACTGCTAAATTTCTTTGGAGAGTAGATCTGACATTTTGGTTTATAAAGGATTAAATACTTAAATAATAAACGTCATGTGAAGATGGACTTATTACCAAGTAGATCTGCACTATATGTTGTGGGATTATGAAATTGCATCTTTCAGCTTTGAGAAATGTTTCTGGCTGCTATTGCTTGCAACATTTCAAAATTGTTTATTATGTTTTCTAAGCACATTGGCTCTAAATTATCCAGGAGAAAGAGGGAAGAATGGAAGGCCATGTAACAACTGTGCATCTAAAGCAGACAGAGTTCTATTGATCAGTCTTAAAATATTACTTGTAAAGTAATATTGAATCATGTTAACTTGTTTTCTTCTGACAATACATCTAATGTCAGAAACAATAGAATATATTTAAAACATAGCTACAGCTTTAACTTTTTGGCTTAAAGATATCTGTCTCATGAAAAGGGATGTCCATATAAAGTAGTAGATTATAACTATTACTGGCACTAAGTATATGAATTTATCATAACATATACAAACAACAAAACTGTTGCACTTTTAGATTATAGTATAGCATTGCTATTCAGCAATCTTTAAAGCTCTTTTCAATTTTGACAAGCCTGTACTCTGTACTATAGAGAAGATGATATGTTAACTTTAAAATTTTCACATACTTTGTTCATTTACCTTGCTTTTTATATTTGTTGGTATGGATCCATTTGGTCTAGAAGCTATCCAAAGTACACCATCATGTTTCATTTTAGTAGAAGCATTATTATAATGTCTTGTTTTAGTGAATTATTTGAAAAATTATGTGACCCTATAACTTAAGAAATGGAAAGTTTCATACCCTAAGTTGGACTTTCAGACTTTCTACAGAGGTTTAGAATATGACCTACATCTATTTTTAGTGGAGAACATTGTGGAACACACAGAGAATTTATTAATACTTCTTTGGTCAAAATATGAGTAACCCATCCCTATGTACGCCCAGTTCCTTTCCAGTCATCACAGCCTCTCATGATGGCTGTATTTGGATAAAGAGTCAAGGTGGTGCCCAAGATGGTGACAGCTGATCCATGAGAATGAAGTAGGCACAGGTCTATCACCATGTCATAATGACAGGTGGGACTGCACACACACCTCAACACAAATGGAAAATGCTATTGAATTATCGAGCTAGCCAGTGAGCCCAGTAGATGGAATGGGATGAAGGTCAACTAGCAGGAGAAGAGATTGGGTTATAGGGCTTTCTTGTGTCCTGAAGGAAGTTGAGTCAACAAAGACTAGACTTTGCTCAGTAGTATAATCACTAATAAGTCTGTGCTCCAGCAAATGCTCAGGCACATGCCAGTACAGGGAAACCACAGGAGCTCAATGAGTTATACACACAAAAGGACATGAAAGTAAGAGAGAGACTGGTCAGGAAGAAGGAACACAGTGGGGAAAGAAAGGTGATGGAATAGGGTAATAAGAGCTAAAAACAGCATAATTCATTGTATTCATGTGTTGAACTCTAAAAAAGTAAGAATAAATGCAAAAATATTATCCTTGTGTGGGCAAGAGTGTTTCTTGCAGTGTGTAATTAACATTTTATTAAAAGTGTTAAGTTAGTAAATTATGATAAATTGACAAAAAGTAAAATAAATCAAACTTTAAACACTTTTAGAAAGAACATAGAAAGTAGTAAGTAGCCTAAATCCTAAGAGTCACAATTGTATCCTGTTTGATCATAACAGCTTATACAAGAAAAATTAAAAATCAATACTTCATATACTAAGTATTTTTCCAAACAGAATTGGAAGATAAGAGTTTGGTTATTGGCTATATGGTAGTGATTCATAAGTCTCATTGATGCATCTGTAAATGAGATGGGATATTCTCTCCATTTATCAGCAACTCCAACTCTGATATCAATATACAATGATATAGTTTGGGGGAATTTTAGGGATTAGAGAAATGAAAGTTCAAATGTAATTCCACTCATAGATACACATAAATAGATGGTTTCAGTCTCAAATATTTGTCAAATTCTGGTGATAGTAAAGGTCAAAATGAACAAAACTGACCTTATGAAACACTGTTTCTGAATTTGTACATAGCTTCAATATAAAAATTTGCTTATAGTTCTAAGCAATAGCAAATTAGCAAACATGTATATACACTGGAACACAGTGTATATATCATAACATTATAATACCACAACATTATAATATTATGAAAACAGCTTTTGTTAACTTCACTTTAATTTTCCCCTACATCATATGTTGCTAAGACAACAGGTGAAGGGGTGAACAACTGTTAAGAGTGAAATTAGGACATTTGCTTAGATGATTCACTACTTGGCCATGTAGTACATGTAAAACAAAAGATATGTTTAGACTCCAAGACGCATTTAACTTGTCCCTTAGTTACTGAGTGCAGTGGAATCATCAAAAGTAGACCATTAGATTCTGTGTATAGGCTAATAGACACTATTAAAGACAACATGGTAGCTTGACTATTTCCTTTTAATTTTAAATTTTAAGTTGTTAATTAAATTCTTCCATGTAGTTCCAATAGTTTTTAGAGGAACTTGTTAAACAGGAGTATCTTTACAATATTAAAATATGGATTAAAAATAATACATTTAAGAGGTGATAAACAAATCTACCTATTATAAAAGACAACAGAGTTGCTCAGGAAGAATTCATTTCAGTAACCAGCTACCAGGGCAAAAATATTTTCAGTTCCATAATTTCTGATATAAGTGAGACAAAAGAAAGTTGACTGTCAAGAATAATTTCTTCTTAATTATCCATTAGAATTAACATTCAAAGGGCCATTTCCAATATTTGCTTTAATAAAATTTGAGAAGTAAAAGTAAAATGTATCTGATATCAAAATCCTATGTGGAACTATATAACAAAAACCTAGGTTATAGAAAGTTTTTTTAAAAATCAGTAGACTTCAATGTAAATCTTAACTGACCATCTTGATTTGGATAGACTTAGGATTTTTAAATGAATGTGCACAACTTCTACCTTAAATTACTTCTCATTTCTTAATAACAGGTGCAAGAATCCCTAATAATAAGACATTGACTCCGGGATGCCAGAAAACAGCCAAGATGATTTCTTGGCATTAGTGAAAAATCTAAAAAGCTGTTAGAGTTCTTCCACATCTGGAAAGTCCTGTTAATGCCACAAGGGCTGGAGGATGACTCTATCTGCCATGCTTATGTATATTCCCACGTTTGTTCTCAAGTCATTCAGCTTAGGGGATCTATAGGCTGAGCCTCATCGTCAGAGGTTGAGATCTGGGCATGCGAGACTCTGGTATATCAGAATACAACCTTTTCTGTTGGTAGCGTCTTTGCCAACTTAAAATAAAAAGATATAAATAAGATAGGCCACAATCCAGTAAGTAATGTACTCATGAACAATGATAATTTGGAGACAGGCTAACATAGGAGAACACCATGTGAATATGAAGATAGTTATCTATAAGACAGAGAGAAAGAGAGAGAGAGGAGAGACCTAGTATTGAGTCTTTAATACAGTCTTCAAAAGACCTAGCCATGTTGACATCCTTGTCTCAGACTTTGATCCTCAGGAGCTATGAGGCAATAAATGCATTGTTTAAACCACAAGTTTATGGGATTCTGTTGTGGTATCTGCTAACTAATTGTAGGTGATAAGATAAATTTAAGATAGAATATCTCTGACTACACACTATTCTCAAAGACTAAAATAAGTTAAAGGAAAAATATATAGCTCTTTTTCTCTTAACCTTCATGCTTAGTCATCATTTTCTGATGTATCTAGCTGCAGAGTTGTAAATCTATTGATTTACAACTTTAAGTTACTAACCAGGCACAAATCCTTATGTTTTTGAAATTATCATCAAACATCCTTTAAGAAAGGTATGAAGAAATTCTGTGTTCACAACTAAACATTCACTATGTAAAATAGCCAGACCTTTGTTATGAAATCTTCTAATGATAACCTGCAATAATCTTCAAGTAATTTTGTTCTAAGTCTTGCATTTGTGCTTTTTTCCATGAAAAATGTTTTTTTACTCAAAACTCTTGACCAGTGGGATATTTTATGTTGTCATAAGGTAGGAGAGCTGATATGTGATAGTGACATTCACTCTGATTTATTTGGAATTTTCCAAATACTCAAAATTTGATTGTTATAATGGACATCTTTTATTCAGTGCATTTGCTAATATTTCTGATTATGTAAATACTTAAATTTGAATTTTAAGCTTTCAATGGGCCTCAATCAATATCCCATGCTAAACTGAAATCATATAATAAATTGAAGTTCTGTAAATATAACATATATAATCATAAAATAAATTGAAACTACTGTAAAAAAATAAATATATCTTGTCCAGGCCCATGAAGCAGCATAAACCCAGACTTACATGCAGGCAACAGAAGTAAGAGCAGTAGGAACTGATCAGGCATTGGGTCAGAGGGAGCCTAGGATGTCCTCCATCATCCAAGCCAACTTTACTGTAGCATACATGAGTATTTATAGGAAAACAATCAAGGAGCAGGGCCAAATTCAGGAAAACATCAAAGAGCAGGACCAAATTCTTTACAGGATTATGTAAAATATATACATTCCAGTTAACAAAGAAAAGGCAGGAGTGACATTTACTTGCTGTGTGACCAGACATAATGTCTCCAGGTAGAGAAAACAGGCATGGCACCTTGTTGCTAGAAGAGAATGGACAATGTATGCCTCAAAACAGTGTTACATTAGCATATTTCAAATATGTAGGAAGGAACTGTTGGGGGAGGTAACAGCCCAGACAATTCTGAGAAAAAAGCGATCTAAGAACAGACAGGAGGTAAACTCAACTTCCAAGGAAGGAGTTAGGCTTGCCATTGTCTTGCAGACAAGAGGCAAACTCAAATTCCAAGGGAAGGAGTCCCTAATGACAGCCGGTTTCAGATGCTAATGTATCATTCTCCAGAGAGCAGGCCTGGGCCTGACAACCCCCACAATATCTAATGTGACACACAAATTTTTCCCTAAAGTTAATATTTTTAACAAAGAATAATCTGAAATTCTGAACTAAATTCAAGTGAGAAAGAACCACGCCTGACTTGCTTACTCATTTGGCAAATCTGGTGCTGCTGAATATGTGTCTTCATATTCAGGGGAGGCTTCGTGAGCTGAATTCATTTTGGAATTGTAATAGTTACTCTTAATTATTGTTGTGAAAGAGCATTCAAAATCAAATAACTTAAGGGAGAAAGGGAAACTTAAGGGAGAAAGTTTATGGTTCTAGAAGGGAGAAACAGTCTCTCATGGTGGAGGCGACATGGCTGGTGGCTGAAGCTGGAGGCAGGCTAAGTCACTGCAAACATTCTGGAGGTTCAGAGTTGCTCAGTCCAATAGGTCAGGGGGTAACAGCTGAAGATCGGAGGATTCTGTTCTATGGTTCATTTTATCTGGTCTGCTACTGGGAAGTGCCAATCAGATCTAGAGCTGGTCTTTGTAAATGTATTGATGTGGATAATCTCTTCAGGTAGTTGAAGGCTGATCTCAGTTAATGCCAAGTGTGGTCAAGTCGACACCCAGGATTAACTATCACAGAGATGAAAGCAGCTTCTCCTTCTCTACCTCCTGTTCGCCAGACACCTATGTCTACTCTTCATCATATTCATTGCACATCTCCTTTGTTAAAGTCAGATACTGGCCTCATGTGGAAGCAAACTCTAAAGTTCTTGTTTAGATTAATTTTACATTTCTACTTAGTAGAAGAGAACACAAAGAAAAAAATGAGTACACATCCTGCTTTAATTTAATCATTCCATTCCACGTGTGGGCTTGCAGACTACATATAGACTCCTCTATGTGTCATTTAAGTAAAAACTGTGTGTTTTTAACCAAATGACGTTTTTAGGCTTCTGTGGTTTGATGATACAACTATTCGTGGTAATACTAACTAAACCAAATATGCAAAAGCCAGCATCCTATTTTTAACCTTCGGGACTCTCCCGACTTCTATGCATTCACTGGCTTTTTAGGTGCTGGGAGACTTGTTTACTTAGGCAGCAAAAATTTTGCTCACAAGGAATTCAATGCAGAATGAAAATCCAGTGGCCTCTTTAGAAGTGGCTATAGCTTAGAAAACCTGGCCGAGACCCCAGATGGAAGAATCTCAACTGGCATGAGAATTCAGCTCCTCAAAAAATGTTCCTTGCTAGCATTTTCTAAATTGAGGGTCTTTGGTTCATAAGAGAAGTTACAATGAAATCTGTGCTCTACAATTTCACCCCTTTCAAGGGAAGTCTCAATCACAAATTCAATATAAAATTCCTTGAGGAAATAATATGCTATAAGGTTTCATAAACAACTCATTTTGGAAATTCTATAATTCCTCCTACATAATTCCTTGCTCATTTTCTTTTTTTTTTTAATTAAGAGATTTAGCTGTGGACAAGAGGCTAGTTGCTTATCAAACACTTCTACTTTCTTGGTATAAAATTGACTCTGGAAGTGGCTGTTCAGCTATGACCAAATTTCTAAGTAGCACTCTTTTTCACAGCATAGTTAGTTTTTCCAGTGAAATGTGGACAGAAAAGAAAAGTGTCTCTTGCAGGCTAACCTTTCATTGTCTACATGGTCTTTCTATCTTTATTGACGTTACCCTCACTAATTCATCATCCCACTCTTACAAAACTTTTCACAATTACTCTCAGCGAGCACAGCCTTGGTCACATAAGTGAAGGCTTTGAAAGTGGAAGGTTGTTTGAATTTTCATTGCAAAATCTAGAGTTCCTTCTATTTCAAGCATCAACCTCTTTTTGTTGAAACCGTTGCAAGGAAGCTGTCTGAACTGTGTTTGCCTTCATCTTCAGAGTAACACTGGTTGGCTTTAGGTCCTTAGAAGTCAGTCCATCCACAAGTGTCGCCCTCAGCCCTTCCCTTCAAAACTGTGGTCACCAGCATGTCTCAGGAGACCTGGCCAGCATTTAATCTCACTTCTTACAAACAAGCATGGCTTTGGATTCTTTGTGAAATTGGCAAAGCAGTTTGTATGTTTACAGAATGGTTTAAAATGTCTGTTTTTCCACATGATGATAAACTGTGAATCACATTTGGATCCATGGACAGTATGTAGCTAAATTTCCAGTTCACATGATGGAAAAAACATGTTTCATGGAAAGATGCATGTTAAAAATCAGTAAATATGGTTGCTAAACTGCTGGGATGGGGACTTAGATAAATTCTTCTTGATTGATAATGGCTAAATTATTGTCTCAATACTCACTGCTCCATATTCAGCCTCGCCACACATTCTTAGCTAGCTTTCATGCCTCTGTGTGTCTAGCTTCAGATACAACACACATCCCCTTATTTACATTAGTATTGGAATTGAGCATTGGGCCTTAAGTGTAATAGGCAAATGTGTTACCACTGAGATACAGCCCCATCCACAAATTCATCTTTTTATTAACTGTAGAATGATTATATAAAATCTACTTCATGTTCACATGTATCTCATTATGTAAAAACTTAAAATATCGAATCATTTCTTTGTTACATGAAGTCAAAACGTGGAACATATTTCAAGATTTATCATGGGCTGTGCTCATCTCATGAAAACTCAGGAAGGAATGCCTGCAGGCGGGCAAGTGCCCTGTAGAAGAAAGGATAGCCCCAAGAGTCCAAGCTAGTGGAAGAAAAAAATGAAGAAGCAATAGTAGGTTAAGGCTCCTGAGAACTCTATTGTAAGGGTGCCCTTCTACTGTATGCATTGAATCTTGCTGATCTGAGAACTTGTATAGACAAGTGATGCTAAGAATAAGAAATGATTACTGATGTGATATCTAAAGGCTAAGAAAAAATGATACATTAGGGCTTGTGTTAACCTTCAGATTGCACAATGGACTTCTGAATGTGACATGCCATATTGTTTAGCTTTTGCTTTATAGATGAGGAGAGGTTATGATTCATGGAGGTTCTCAGAAGTGAGGCTGGATAACTCTATCTCTTATTGCTTCAATCCATGCTTTATAGTTGACAATTTTATACATGTATATATATATCCCTTTATAAATTTCTATTAAATCATGTGAAAAGAGGGTGTTTTCAAAATGGTGACATTTCACCAACAGGAAACTGAATGTAAGTTCCTGTAAAGACACTGATAGCAGGAGATAGCAATAGATAACTATAAAGGGCATAAATAGGCCCAGGATTATCTGGCTCTATATTAGAAGCATTTCAGATTTCTCCACTTTATTGGAAGCTCCAGTCAAGTCAATTAGCCTTACCAGTAAATAAATAAAGTGGAGAAATCTGAAATGCTTCTCCTGTGTGTGACCTAATGTTTTAGTGACTGTTAGATAAACCAGACAATTAACAAGCTCAATGTAACTCTTTCCCTACCTTCCTTCCTGGATACAGAAGTTCAATCAAATCCTCGATTTGTAACTTTCTTGCCAGTCTTGTCTCTCCTAAGAGTAACTCTGCCCTCTACACCCCCCATTCAACAGACTGAACCCTGATACCATTCCACCACTCAAGGAGAGATCTAGAGCTTTCAATTATTGTTGGCATTACTGCAGTCACCTCACCTCTACAAGCTCAACTCAGTTTGTTAACTTCAGTCGTCTTCCAGAATCAACTGCTATTCTACTATTTGCCTGTTACTACTTATCTTGCCTTGCCTTTTAGATGCTTCCAGGACAGGATCAGGAAACTTACCTGATGCTATTTCAACCAAATGTTTCTGGCCACTTACCCATCTACCTCACACCAGAGACTGACGACCCAGCTAGATCCAGCCCACAATGGTCATCACCTTAACCACGAAAACCAGAGAACAAGACTCCAACTCCAGCCTGTAATTTTTCCCACTCTGACCCCATCCAGCAGGAAGTAACTAAGAAAGAATACATGGCCCCTTATCATTAACAAGAGGCTGGAATATTAGGATTCCTGGCTTCAGCTTGATGGCCAATGCCCACTCCCCAAGAGGTGCTTTTAGCAGGGTACAAAATCAAACACTGGTCCTGACCATACCTCCAGGGCTGGACAGGTCCTGGAAGTTACCTCCAGACCCTACCCCTCAGCCCATCCACCACCTCTGAGGGTATAAAACCCATCATTCCCTTCTTACCACCCTCTTTTCCCTTTTTCTCCTCTCCTTCATCAGGCCCATGATTAAACTTTAATTAAACTTCAAAAAAAAAAAAAAAAAGAAAAGAGGGTGTTTTCTATGGGACATCTTAGCTTTGGAGAGTATAGTCATAATGAGATTAATGTGTAACACCCAAGTCTTTAGGGCACTGGGTAAGAGTTAAATGCGGTTAAATTATAGCTTATTAGTGCTAAAGTACTTTTCATGATGTTGTATTTCAAGCTCCCCCTTTAATATTTACCTTCTTTACATAAGTTATTGAAGTTTGGATGTGATTGAATTTGTAATTCGCACGCTTCTCTTGAGCTTTGGTTGACTTGATGGAAAGACTGCTGGACAAGTCGTCAGCCATGTTATTCTCAGGCCAGGACTAGACCCGTGGACACTCCACGGGTATGTCAAGTAAGCTACATGACCGCCACTATTGCTTGATACCATAGCGCGATGTTAACACCTGAAGGCACTGCCCAGGCCACTACTGTTTTGTCTGAGTTATACTTGGCTTCTTGCTGTCACAAGTCTTGGTGAACTTTACGTGGCCCTCTAACTGTTTCTCTTCATACTCCAAGGCCGGTGGCACAGCCCAAGACCTGTGATTGGCACAAACACGACCATTTCTTTGCAAGAGGGCTCGCTGTGGCTGGTGCAATGCAGGTTCTCATTTGCACGAAGGACTGAGGTATGATTTGTTCAAACACTATCCTTCATGTGCATGAAGGTCTGCTGTGATTGGTGCAAATACCTGCTTCCGATCACCCTTCAGGTCACATAAACAGCCCGATTGGCTCACTTTGTGAGCCAGATCAAGGATTTCCTTCCATGCTGCTCCTTATACTAGGACATCAGAGTCAATGAAAGATTTCTCTCAAGCGGTGTTTCTTTAGAGCGTAGATTTCCAGCATTAGTAGAGTAGACTGATCTTACCAGATAACATTACCAAGAACGTAGATGGCGGCAGCCTGGAAGGGGAAGCGACGGCTGAGATGGAAGCAGAGGAGAAGCGGGGGAGAAGGTAGCAGCAGCGGCTAAAACTCCAGGAGCTGCAGCATCTGCAACAGCGGCTCAAGAGAATGAGCAGAGGCCAGAGAGTACCAGAGCCAAAGCAATGGGGAAGCAGATGTGTCAGACATAGTAACAACAGAGGTGCGAGAGGAGAGGTTGTGCAGAACTAGGGAAGAGAAACTGCCCACCCTGCTCATCAGAAGAGTTGCAGAGAATTCAAGTCTCAGTGACTGAGGGTCAGATCACCCTAGGCCCCAGACCTATATTCCTAATTACTGTCAAAGGTGGAGGATTCCCATGCCCTTGGCCCAAGAGCTGTAAAACTTATTGTAAGATTAAGGACCTATACAAGAGTTGTAACTCCGGAAGGCACTGCTTGGTGTTGCTGCTACCTCCACCTATTCGGCTCAGAAGCCAAGGATTAGAAAAACTGCCAAGGAATGGGAGCTCCTAGTGGTCAGCTTCCACCATGAGGCCTGGGGGCCGAGTCTGGTTTGGAGCTGTGTGCCTCCGTAGTCTTCCAGGCTTTACTCTTGGCCTTAGGCACTGAGGTTGCAAGCCTTGGAAGGGGTTCTCTGGTTAATCCTGGATTCCCATCCTAGCAGAGGGAAAGGAGTTTCCTGACTGGTAATGGTAGTGACTTATTTTGTCTATTGTAGTTGCAAAACACTGCCAAGTGATATTCAGAATTTTTATATTAGCAACAAGTAAAAACAAATGTGCATATGCATGTATACACCTTGAAATAAAATATAGCGTGAAAGTTTAACTTGGACACATTTTTAACTTTACAGTTATTAAGCACATGTTCTAGCAGAGATGCTAGCCAGTCAAAGAAAACACTGGCCAGTCAGGATCAGACAGGACAGATAAAATAAAACTGTTCATGACTAGCTAAAATCAGTTCTAACACTGAAGTGTTTTTAGACTGCAATTTCTGAGGGTGGAATTGCTTCTGTCTTGTCCAAAAACTAAATGCAAAAGCAATCTTATGTAGACCCTTGATGTAGGATTTTAGATGAAGCTCAGACTTAAAACAATTTAAAATCAAGAAAAAGCTACCCCCCTTTTCTGCTTTCCTGTGTATATGTGTTTGGAAGATTATGCGTGTGTTATACACATGTGCTCATGTGCATGGAGCATATTTGTGCTCATACATGTGGAAGTTAGAGGTCGAGATCAGGAATCAATTCTGATTGATTTTCTACCTTATTGTTTTGAGAAAAGGTCTCTACTCAAGCTCAGAGCTGCCCCAAATAGTTAGTCATCTTGCTCTGGGAATTCCCAGTCTTCCCCTTCTGAGGATGGAATTACAGGTTGACAGCCACCCCACCCAGCTTTTACTTGAGATCTGGGAATCTGAACTCTGGTTATTTTGTTTGTTTACAAAGAGCTTCAACCTCTGAGACATCTCCCCAACTGTGAAATTATTGAATAATTATTGTGAAAACTCCAATAAATCAGAGTTCAGCTGTAAATTTGATACAGTCTGTAAAAGAAATTAACATTCATGTGAGTAGCTGGGATAATTCTGTGCAGTTACTAAATATTTATTTATTTCTAAATATTTTTTGTTCTTAAATTTTTTGTTAATAAATAGTTTCTCTAAGAAAATGTGGAAGACACATGCAAATTAAGTTTTCTAAAAAAAAAAACCTCAGGGGAAGCTATTTACATAATTTCCAGTAATAAAACAAATTCTTAAGGGAAGTATGCTTACTGTTAACATTTTTACTCAACTATTGCGTAGACATGGTTT
This sequence comes from Typhlomys cinereus, assembly GCA_023101885.1. Lineage (NCBI taxonomy): Eukaryota > Metazoa > Chordata > Mammalia > Rodentia > Platacanthomyidae > Typhlomys > Typhlomys cinereus. The sequence continues at coordinate 3,954,906 of JALPQD010000146.1, forward strand.
TATAATCTGTGGGAAGGGGCTGTCAAGAGTTCATGTTCCCCAGATGCAATTGATTTTCTTACACATTTTAGTGTGTTTGGGAAGAGCATATATTGAACAAAATCATTTATTTTTTTTTCACTTTCAATAGCATTGCCTTCTTTGTAGAAGTAGGCTTTTTTTCAGATAAAATTTGATGAAAATTAAATCTTCTTGTATAATTGTAGCCTTGACACTCCAGGTATTAAATACGCATTACAGATGTGTAATCATTGAATATTTTAGATAGAAGATTTTGTTTGTTACTGACTGAATTATGCTTCCACAAACTCATATGTTGAAACCCCACTATGACAATATTTGGAAGTAGGATATTTAAAGAATTAGCTAGGTTAGCTGTAGTCACAAAAATAAGGCTCTTCTCTGATAGGACTAGTGTCTTCGAATGTAGAGGCTATGGTACCAGAGTTGGCTGTGCTTCAATGAATAGACGAAAGACCTGTAAGACTCAGAAAGAAAGTGACTCAAGCCAGGGTGGAAGGCATCCCAAGATGCCAGTTCCGCTGGCACTTTGATTTTGGACTTCTAGCCTTCAGGTGTAAAGTGATACATTTCATTCTGTTAATTATACGACCTCAGCTATGGTAGTTTTTGAGGCAGCTTGAGAGGACTCATATTATTAAACTACCCCAATGTCCATGACACACTGACTTTTTTAATTGTCTTGTCTCATCATAGTTAGAATTTGATCATCCCAGTTCCATGCATTTCTGCCTCATGGCTTTCTCTAGAGGTAGGAAGGGCTGCTTTTGCTTACATAGTTCTTCTAGAGGTAAGATCTATGCAAATTTCTTCTCAGTTGCTACAGGCCAGGATTGGGTTACATGCCCATGACTAGACCATGGAGAAGTCTATGCAAATTAGTGGTCATCATTTCCAGCCTTAAAGTGAGGTCTGAGCTACATAGGAACAAGTAAGAAAGTCGGGTTGGCTGTTGTGCAAGCCATAGATGTTATCTGTGTATTTCTAGCAGGTAATGTGGAAAAGTGGACTGAAGATGTGAAGAACGCATATATATCTACAAGCCAGAACACTCACTCTTTAAGATGTAGCCTAAGGACATAATTACATGTGGTAGCACATATTATCATATCAAACATAAATACTATTCTTTTGAATGGACACATGTGCTGTATAATAATACTTACTTTCCAGCCTGGTAGTGCACTGAATCTCTTACCTGTAATCTACATATTTAAAAGTGACTTACAAACAATGAAAAATAACATATACATACCTTTACTATAGTAATTATTATTTGACTAGTCTCTGATTAAGCGATTATATAGGATTATTATTGCATTATGTGTAGATGAGTTCACAGATCCCTGTGTCTTTCCCTCTCTTCTTCCATTATGTGGTACAATTAGTAAAGATATCAATGTATGATTCTGCTACAGCGAGTTCTCAGGAACATTCCATCAAAGATGAAACTCAGTGGGCCACACAAGCAAAAAGACATGAAAATAGGATGGAGATTGACAGGAAAAAAGAAAGGTTGTAATGGGAAGAGGATGGGAGATGGGTTGTGGATTAAGAGGTGAGAGTATCATGAATTCACTGTATTCATGTATAAAACACTAAACGACTAAAACATACAAAAAAGGCAGAAAAATCGAAACTGGGGATTAGAAATGAAACTAAATGAAATAGAATGACCTTAGAAATAATAGGAATTTAAAGTTCATGCTTTAAAAAATTAAATATTTTATTTATAAGAGGGGACAGGGTATAGATTTTGGAAGTCAGTTATTTCCTGTCACCATGTGGGCTCTGGACATCAAAAAACTCAAGTTGGCAAATATGTGGCAGATACTTTTGTCTGCTAAATAATTTAGCTGTTCCACAAACCCATGCTTTTAAAGAAATTCTTTGAGTAAGCCTCACTTTTATACAGTTAAGGCAAATGTTTGATATGATAATATGTGCTACCACATGTAATTATGTCCTTAGGCTACATCTTAAAGAGTGAGTGTTCTGGCTTGTAGATATATATGCGTTCTTCACATCTTCAGTCCACTTTTCCACATTACCTGCTAGAAATGTTATTTCTTACTCTTCAGCTAGAAGCATACATGTATGTATGTGCATGTTTACCTATCTAGTCTGTCTGTCTATCATCTATCTATCTATCTATCTATCTATCTATCTATCTATCTATCTATCTCTCTCTCTCTATCTATCTATCTATCTATCATCTGTTATTTATCTGTCATAATCTGTATCTTTCAACCATCTCCATATATATCAAAATCTCTATTTACTTACCTATTGTCTACCTACCTATCATCCATTAATGTGTTTATAATGCAACTACCTACCTATGATCTATCATCTATTTCTACCCATCTATCATCTATTTGTATGTGTGTTTATATATATGTATGTGTGTGCATATACACACATATATAATTATTCACATAAATTTATGTATCAACTATCTGCATAAACTTATCTATATATTATCAATCTACCTATCATCTTTATTCATAGCACAGGCTTTTGTTCACAGGGACACGATAAACATTACCATTAGACTAAATCAAGCACATGAGAAATGATTCAGTTTCGCGCCTTGGTAAACATTAGAGACATGGCGCTGCTATCATATGGCATCTTGATTTTTTGTAAAGTTTGTTGCAAGTAGAAGGTGCGCTCTGTAAAATAATGATGAAAGTACAATTCGTTGGACCACGGATGGTTCTTTGGATAAGGAGTGACCTGTGAAAGCATGGAGGCTTACAGCTCACATACCCAGAATCCACATAAAAATCCCGTTGGTCACTGTGGCCACCTGCAAGCCCAGCATTTAGGACACAGTGACAGGGTGTGCCCAGAGCAAGCTGTCATGTTAGACTAACCAGTCTGTGAGCTCTAGTTTTAATTGAGAGACACTGTCTCAGTAAAGTGGAGTGTGATGAGGGAGAAGAGTGAAATCAACTTTGGGTCTACACTTCACACACACTCATATGTACTAGTGTACCTGTTAACACACAGACACTCATTCATGTATGAACATGCATACACACATGCACGTACCCTTCCACACTCACATATACATGTGTAAAAATATAGTACAGTCATTACTCAAACTTGTTTATAGCATTTATTATTATCAAGTATTCATATTGCACATAATTATATTTAGTATATGCTATACAACTAGTGGCATTGTATGTCAATAATGCATCTTGCTCTTTGATGCTATTACTGTGCAGTGCTACGAGCCAATAGGACTTTTACAGTTCCATTATAATCATCTGCACACATCATCATACAGCCCTCCTCCCTCCTGAGTGACATTATGTGGCACACAGCTGCACATTGAGAAAGGAGTGATTAATTGCTTATTTCTAAAAATAAATGTAATGTGGATATTCACTTAAATGACCTTATATTAAATTTTTTCAGAGGTTTGGAATGATCTATTTTATAATGAAAATGAGTTAAGAGTTTTACATGAGATTACTGAAAATTCTCTTCGATAAGCGAAGACTGTCCCAAAGTATATATTTAAATAGCATTTCATGCTGCATGTTTCCAAATTTACAAGTATCATTAAAAACTTACCATTCCTGATTATGAGAGCCTATCAGGAAGAATCCCGTATATTTTTTAATGAGGAAAATAACTAACTCAGAAAAATACGTTCTTGACTCTACCACTTTCTATCATAGAGAGACCCTGCACTGAAAAATTGGTGGCTGCCATCAGTGCACATATGTGTCGTGATCTTCTTGCGGGTCAGGAACCTCCAAACAAGTCTGGACTGTTGGTTCACACATGGTTTGAGGATCCTCAAGGACACCAGCACGGCAGATCCAGACCACAGGTATTTGGTCATCACTCAAAACAGACTCACCAGCGGGAATTTCTCAATTTCTTTTTGTTTTGTCAGAACAGCTGTTTGCTTCCATGCGCTCAATAGCATTTCACTTTGTTTACTAATTTGTCCTTCAGGGTAGATCACAGTGTTAGCCACCGTGGAGAATTGGAAAAGAAATCAGACTTTCAAACTTCATATTGAAGACACACACATTTATCAGAAAAAAATTTCCACCAACTCCTTTGAGAAACTAGTGAAGGAGAGAATAGTAGGAGTATATGGATCTGTGAAGGAGGGAGCCACTGATATTTTATTCTGTGAGCTTTTATGACAATTCTAATTTTTATACTTAAAATATAGTTTGCATAGGATGTTATTACATTATTTTAAAAATAAAAATATTATGAAATCAGACTCATTCTTCCCAGGGCAGTCTGCTAACTTGACAGCATTTAGCTCTTCCTCGCTCGCCCTTTCTCCAGCCATGAGAGTTTGGATTTGAAGCTACTTAACCATCATTCGCTCTGTCACTGAACTTAACTACTAACACTAAGGTGGCTAAAGTATTCCCGAAACCATCGTAGCTGGAATCTCTGCGCTTTTCCTACTGTTTATCAAAAGTCCTCTATCATGGTTTGAACTTGAAATGCTCTCCAGAGGAGCACATGTTGAATCTTTATCTGTTGTTAATGTTTGGGAAGACTGTGACACTTTGAAGGGATGAAGTCCGTGTTGGAGGAAGACATGCTACAGAGGGTGGGCCTTGAGGTTGGATAGCCCCAATCAACTTCCTCTTGTTTGTTCTATCTGCCTTCATGGTGGTTGCTATGGTGACCTGAGCCTGTCTCCTGCTTCTGCCTACAGCCATGCCTTCTGCTATATGATTCCAGCCATAACAAACATATTCCCATAATCCAATTAAATCTCCCTTTTTCCCTTAAAGTGTGTGTGTGTTGTCTCACATCAGGAAAACTAAAGTAATGATCTCCACACTTATTGTAGTTTCCCAGGCTTTGGGACTCCTCTTGTAAATGCCACAGAGCAGTGTTGAGTGACTACTGGCTCTTTTGAGACAACAGGGAGGAGGTATCAAGGACCAATCAGTAGGGACTGCTGTTACCAGAAGCAGAGACACCATCTTATGGCATGCACATGTGCATGCATGCTTCCGTGTGTTTATGTGTGCTTTGGGTTATTTTAGGGATGATTCCCTCTCCTCCTACTTTTTTTCCACAAGCAGTCTTGCGACCATATCTTCTTACTGGCAACACATCTCAAAGATAATTTATGGTAACAACTCACATTTGTTGAAAAACCACTTCAGATTTTCCAAGAGTGCCCATTTCTCTTTAGCAGTAAACATTTAATATTTTCAGTTACAGGTAATATTGGTTCAAAAGAAGGGCTTCGAACAAATTACTTTCTCAGTTCACTTTACAAAACAAACCAGTTAATTTCTTCTATCTAAAATTTGCAAAGGGGAGCACGTGTAACAATTATTTCTGCCTGTCCTATAGTTGCTATCAGTGCTGTTAGTACTTTGAGTCTTGGTGAAATTTTAAATCCTCCCTTGGAATATCCAGATCCTTAGTTTGAGGTTGACAAATCCAGCAAGTACAAATATACAATGCCTTAAATATCTATCCTTAAACCTGCCATAGTCAAGAATACAGTGTAGGGAGAGGTAGGATGGGTCCCCATCTACTTTAATTTATTCCTTTCTTCACTGTGGTTGGAATTCAAAGAAAATATATAAATGAAGATTTCTTCTATGAGAGAGCAGAATCATGCCTGCAATGCATTTAGCGGGAGAAATTATATAAGTATTTACAGTTACAAAATACATGGTTATCTTTTATAGACTCTGGCAAAGAGAACATTATATAAAAATAAGGAATAAAAAAGGGGTCAAATAGTGGGCATGCTTATTAATTTTAATAAGCTATTATTTTAGGAGTATGATTCAAATAACAAGATGTTAATACATGAATTTAAATGTGGAAATAAAGGCTAATTTCAAAATTGATTACAATTACATATACATATTGAGTAGACTGATGTTTAATATGTGTATGTATTGCATTATAAAATTAGAGTAACTTCAAAAACTGAAGTAAATAAAATAAAATTTCCTAATCTTCCTTATTAAGAAATTAGAAAAATGGAAATTAAATTCAAAGCAATAAAAAAGGAGAAATAAATATAAGAATGGGAATATATATTACAGAAAATGGGAAAAGTAAAAAAAAAAGCTAAGCCAAAAGTTAGTTGTTAGAAAAGATCAGTAAATTTGACAAGGCATAACTATATCAGCCACTGAAATGAGAAACAACTTATTTAAATTCAGTTTATTAGAACCAGAAATGCAAAACAGATTTCTGTTGACTTTATAGAAACCAAAAGACAAGGCAATTATCCTGAACAATTCTATGTCAATAAATTAAATGACCTTTTTGAAGTAAACAAAATACTGGAAAGACAGGACTTACCAAAACCAATTCAAAATGAAGTAAACTATCTCATTAGACCTTTAAGATGTGAAGAATTTGATATAGTAATAAAAAAATAAAAAACCAGCTGAGGAAAAAAATATTCCTAGGACCAGGTAGCCTTTCTGCAGAAAGAATTAGTATCGGCTCTGAACGAAATGCTGCAAAAGATCAAGTGGAGGAAAATGTTATCTAACTATTTCAGACCAACCTTACTTTGATGGCAAAGTCAGACAAGAAAATGGTAAGAAAATATGACTGTAAATCAACTCCCTTATAAGCAAACATGGAATACAGAGTTTCAGCAAAATACTAGTAAATCAAAATCCAGATTAAGGCACCTAAGTATTAAGTAACATGACAAAGATTCATATTAGGAATGAAAATTTGTCATATTATTAGGATGAAGTTTTCATTTTACTTTTTATTAATTCTTATTTTCTCTGATACTTTTTATACACAGGTGCAATGAATTTATGCATTTTCAAACTTTACTATTTAACCCTATCCCCCTTGTTAAAATGAAGTTTGTAAAACCACAGGATCATCAAAATGTATGAAGAAAAATTATAAAGAAAACTTCGACCTCCTTTTCTGGGGGAAACAAAAACTCCAGCAAATAAGGAATAAGATAGGAGAACACTTCCTCACTTGAGAAGTCACATCTCCAAAAGTCATAGCTAAGAATGTGTTCAGTGGTGAAACTCTGATAGCTTTACTCCTAAAGTCAGGAAGAAGGTAGACATATCAGTAATTTACAGCTCAGCACTTAGCTACAGGAGCTAGCCAAGTTGGAAAAAAAAAGAAAGACATCCATATTACAGAAGAACCAGCTATACCATGCTGCAGCAGAAAATATGAGTCACTATGTAGAATACTTTCAAGGATCCATGGGAAAACATGATAATTTCTGATAAATAAATAATACAAGATTGTAGAACCCAAGAATATTGATAAACAAAACCACTGAAAAACAAAACCGTGTTTTTATACACAAGAATAATCATAAAAGAAAATTAAAGAAGAAATTCTATTTATAGTGCTATTGAAACATGAACGAAATGGAAAAGTCTAATGGAAAGTCTAAGAGATTGGAAGGAAATATCTTTAATGTGATAATTCTCACCAAATTAACTGTACAATATATCACAATGCAGATTAACGTAACACATGCTTTTTTGTTAGGAAATGGAGAAACTGAATGGAAGTGGAGAAAATGCATACAAAGACTTAAATTACCAAGCAAACAAAAGGGCAAAAATGAGCACTGAGTATAGGACACAGTTGAAAGCCCATACTTTACATTTTCAAAATTATGGAAGTAAAGATTTGGGGGTTCAACAAGATCCATGTGTAAGGTATCTGCATGCCAACCTATCTCGCCACCTGAGTTCAATAGCCTGCATGGCGGAAGTACAGAATTGACTTCTGAAAGCTGTCCTCTCACTTCTACCTATGTATGTGTTCTCCGCCCCTCCCTTTTGCCTCACTCTCTCTCGTAAATAGAAAATATTAAAAATATTTTTAAGTATTCAAATCAGGACACGTATACAGATCAGTAGGATACATTGGTAACCCAGACAGCAGCCATTCCTTATGGTCAATTAAATTTTGATGAGGATGTCAAGGTAATGCGGTAGAAAATAATATTCTTTCCATTAATGGTTCTCAGACAACTATTTGCATGGTCAAAAGAATTGATCGTACACCAACTTTTCCCCCATATTTTATTAGTTTTTTTAATTGCATTTTTTTTTGACTAGTTATACAAGCTCAATAGGTACTCCCCTTCTTTTCCCTCCCCCTGCCTTTTCCCCCATGTTGTCTCCGATTGCACTCTTCCCTCTTCCTACCCTCTCTCCATCCCTCTTACCTCTTTTCCTTTCCTCCTCCTCTCTTGGTGCTTCCTGCTTTCTCCTTCCAGTCTTCCAAATGAGTCGTCTACACTAGTGAGGGTTTAGTTCACAGTGGCATAGCTTGGGGCCTCTTCTTGGGCTGCCAGCTAGTATGGGAACTCTATTATGACTGTTTAACCTCTTGCCTCTAAGAATCCTATGGCCTAAAGCCTTCTCCCCTGTGATCCATGCTAGACTTTGGGAGATTGTTGACATGCCAGCCACTGTGCATGTCAAGCAAGGTCCAATTACATTGTGGCTATATCCTGGCTACTGCAGCCCCTGACTTGTGTGGAGTATCTTGCATATAGTTGCTCTTCCCCATCTTTAAGCTCTTACAATCTTGCTAGCTCTTCTTCTGCAAGGTTCCCTGAACTTTAGGATAGGGAGACATTTGTCTGGTCTGGTTCTGGGTGATTATTGTAGGGTCTTCAGTGTTCTGAATTATGGTTTGTTGTTTTCAGTTTTGCTGTTCCTGGCCTGCCTTTGGTTGCATCCTGATTGGTTTTCGAGGACAAAAAACAAGACAACAAATCTACAAACGGCATCAACCCCATAATGATATAATCTAACCAGAACAAACTCACAGAAAATAGTTAAGAAAGCCATACCCGAGATAATGATTTTCAAAGCCTGATCTTTACTATGAGCAAACAATAAAAGAGGAAACCCGGGAGAAATTAAATAACCACATCAATGATTTTGAACAGGAGCGCAACATACACTTATTTTATTTTACCACATATTATAATTAATACAAAAATGGAACAAAAACCTAAAAGCGATATTGTAAAATTCATAGAAGAAATTATAAATATAAATTTTCATGGCCTTGGATTAAGTGTTAGTTTCACAGATACATCACCAAGCATACACACATAAAACAAAGGGAAAGGCAAATAAACTTAAAAAACTTTTTAAAAAAGATATCCACTAAAACGTATGAAGTAGAAGAAAATAGTTAAATTTTATCTGATAGTTTGACTATCTAGAATATGTAAAGAAATTTTACAACTCAAAAACAAGTATGGAATAATGTAATTAAAACTGGGCAAGGGTATCTGGTGGAATATCTCAATTGGAAAGGCATTTACCTTGTAAGGATAAAGACCTGATTTCAGAACCTACATAATAAGCTAGGCATAGTGGTGCATGCCTGTAATTTCATCAATGTCAAGATAGGGGCAGGCAAATGACTGGAAAATCAGTGATCAGTGAGTCTGTTCTATGTAGTGAAGGTCTGGCAAATTAAGATGCAGTCTCAGGCAAAAAGGTTGATGGTGTCTGAGGACTGAAACCTGAATTTGTTCTCTGAACTTCACATGTGCAAGCATGTACCTGCATTCACACATGCCCACCTACATGGGAATGTTACTTGCCCTCACAGGGTTAAAAAAAAAAAACAAACAGTAAGCAAAAATTCTGATTTGACATTTTTCTAAAGAAACTTTTCTAAAGAGAAGATGATGTTCCTTGGCTGTTGGGTAACTGAAGCTTGAAACCACAATGTGATACTAGTCGGGTAGATCTTCCATTGAGATGAGAGATGAGTGCTCTGAAGTGGAAAAATTGGGTCAGGGGTTAAAAATCTGCCTTGCAGTCCTTGATGGTAGCCTGTTTTTTTTTTTTTGCTGTAGCATGATCCACTCTCTCTTTGTTTCTGGTGGGGCCCTCCTTCCCCTTCCCTCTCTGCTTATAATCTTTGCAATTACTGTAGGTATTACAGAGATTTATCTTTGACTGTGTCGCTAAGTGGGTTTGGTACTAGGATCCACCTATTAGGGAGTACATATGGCGCTTAATTTTCTGTGTCTGGGATACTTCACTTAATATAATTTTATCTAATTCCATCCATTTCCCAGCAAATTTCATTAGTTCATCATTTTTGATGGCTGAGTAGTATTCCATTGTATAAATGTACCACATTTTCCTTATCCACTTGTCAACTGTTGGACATTTGGGCTGATTCCATGACTTTGCTATTGTAAACAGTGCTGCTATGAACATGGTTGTGCTTGTACTATCGAGGTGAATTTTTGCTGTATGAGGGATTATTCCCAATAGTGGAATAGCAGGGTCATATGGCATTTCAATCTTTTAACTTTTTTAAGAATCACCAGACTGCTCGCCAGAATGGTTGTATAATCCTGCATTCCTACCAGCAATGTAGGAGAGTCAAAAATGTCTCTCCACATCCCCTCCAACATTTCGTATTGTTTGTATTGTGGATTTTTACCATCCTGACAGGGGTGAGATGATATCTCAGGGAGGTTTTGATTTGCATTTCCCTAATGGCTAAGGATATGGAGCATTTTTTAGATATTTGTTAGACATTTCAATTCTTTTCCTGGTAAAATTTATTTTAAATTCTAAGGCCCATTTTGTAATTGGGCCATTTGTTTCCTTGGTGTTTAGTTTTTTAAGTTCTTTAGGATGGAGCCAAGGGCGGTGCAGGAGCAGCAAAACTGGAAAAAAAACCATAATTTAGAAAATCAGAGACCAAGTCCAGCCTAATCTGCTCCCCATCCCAAAGCTCAGGGAAATTTGCGGAAGATGGTGTGGTAAGATTGTAAGAGCCTAAAGATGGGGAGGAATAATGATATGCAAGATACTCCATACAAGTTAGGGCCGAAGTAATCATAATAGGACTTTGCATGACCTGCACAATTATCAACATATCATTGAACCCCCAAAGTCTAGCATGGATCACAGGCCCTAGGATTCTTAGAGGCAAGGGATTAACACCCACAATAGTGTTCCTATACTAAAGGGGAACACAAGAAAGAGCTCTAGGCAATGCCACTGAGTCCTTACACTTCATCAGAAAAGAGGACCGGGAGGGAAGTTCGACATGCATACTAAAGGATGCTTCAGGAATGGGGGGGGTGAGCACAGGGAGAAAGGGAGGGAGGGGGGGGAAGGAAAAGGAAGAGTAGGGAGGGAGAAAGGGGGTCCAGGGAGGGGAATGGCGTACTTATCAATTTTGTATGAGTGAAATAAATAAATAAATAATAAAAAATGAAAAAAAATCTGCCTTGCAAGCAGAAGGTTCTAAGCTCTGATCCTAAATCTCACGTAAAAAGGCCAGGCAGAAACCACCTTGGCCTTCACTTCCAGCCCTGGTGGGCAGAGCCTGGGAAATTCCAGAGTGAAGCAAAAAAGTGATAGAGTAATCCAGGATGATTCCTGAAATTACCCTTGGTCCTCCAAAGGGGCACACAGTATTCTTTGATACACACACACACACACGCACACACACACACACACACACACAATAACATGGAAAAATTGGGAAATTTATATCATCAGGTTAAATGTAATGGTATATACACTACAGAAAAGTTTCATACTTTCTTAAAAAGCCAAATATATGATTAGCATGAGTATATAGTATTACAATACACACATAGATGTATACATATATATGCATATGTATCTTTACTCCTAGGTATACAAGCAAAAGAAATGCAAAAATATCTTAATAAAAATCTTGTATAGTTACAGTATTATCAGTATTCTTCATACCAATGAAAGAGTACAAATGACCCAAATGTCCAGCAACAGACAAATAGATAAATAATAGTGATACTCCATACAACGGAATAGCATTCTGCCACAAAGGAAATGAAGTTCCGATATGTGTTACAAATGGACGAAACCCAGACACAGTTCTGGAAAAAGTCTACCACAAAATACCACATTTTACATGATTCCATTCAGATGAAATATCCAGAAAAGAAACTCCCAAGATGGAAAATAGATTATTAGTTGCCAAGCAAGGAGGGTGCGAGGAAAATAGAAGTCAGCTAATAGCAAAAAGATTTCCAATTGATTTCAAGGGATTTAAATATTCTAGAATTAGATGGTGGAGATAGCTGTGCAGTCTTTCAGATACACTAAAGGTCCTGAGTTGGACGCCTTACAATATTGTTTATAGTGTGTGAATTATAGCACAGGAAAAGATGAACGACTTTAGCACAAACCAAAACTGTTTTTGAAACACATTTATTCAGACAAACATAGAAGTTGAAAGGGTTCAGAATGCCATTTGGTACTCAGAAATGACAAATGCAATATGTATAAACTTATTCTGAAAATTAATGCAGATGTATTTCTCTATCCCTCTGTTCTCCCTTTGATACAAAGAAGAGTATTTTAGATAGCATACAGTCACTTAGGAAAAGTCTTTAGTCTTCCTTCCCTGTGGACTATGCTGCTGTAGTATTTCTTGAGCCTACAAGAGGATTCCTTTATCGCTTCCCTACTAACCTCAGCCAGCACATAGTTTTTCATGGCTTCTAACATATAGTTATCAATTTTAAGAGGTTTCTGTATTCTTGAGTCTGTCTGGCAGCAGGGCTTTCTGATTTTGCAGTATTTCTGCACTGTAAATCCTCTAAAAAATAGGATTTGACTGAAAACAGGATTTGGTTAGCTTCCTGGGATAAAGAAAGAAAAAAGTCACATCAGAGAAAACAGAAGACTTACCACAGTGATCTTGTCAGGGATATTTTGCTTAAAGTTTATATTTTTCTGATATTTATTATCCATGGAAATGCTGGACACACATAGGCACATCTATAATCCAGTGTTAGGGGCCACTGCAGGAGGATCCCAGAGTCTTAGAATCTAGCTGAAGTGGTGAGCTACAAGTTCAGTGAGAGACCCCATCTGTTGCAGTTTCCTGCGTGGTGCTGATAAATTCATGACCAAACAGCTTACAGAAACAAGAAGGCTTTATTTTTGGCTTATGATTGTCCAGCTACAGTTCTTAATCCAGCTTGGCAGGAGAAGCTCATACCAATACCAGGAGCAGAAGCAACTGGCCACACCATTTCCACAAGATTTTTGAGAGAGGAGCAGATTTCATTTGCCAGACTATGAGACTCCAAGTATGCTGAAGAATGCCAGCTTCATTGAGCCAGCTCCTTCTTTCTTTTCCAACTGCCCAGGATATGATTCCACCTACCACAGAAGGGGTCTTCTCATATCAATTAGACAATCTTCTGCAGATTTTCTCAGAGTTTACCTTAACTATAAATTCTTCACAGATACCCAAAGTTCGGCCTGCAGTTATCAAGTACACACACACACACACACACACACACACACACCACCCACTAAAGAATTGAAGTGGAGGGGCTGGAGAGATGGCTCAGGGGTTAAGACTTTATCTCACAAGCAAAAGGTCCTGAGTTCAGATCCCAGGTCCCATGTAAAAACGCTACTTCCAACCCTTGCAGAGTGAAGCAAGAAGAAGGTAGAAGCAATTCAGGATGATTCCCAAGTCACCCTTGGTCCCCCACAGGAATGTACAGTGCCTTTCTCTCTCTCTCTCTCTCTCTCTCTCTCTCTCTCTTTCTCTGACACACACACACACACTAAAAAAAAAGTTGTTCTCTGATCTCCATGTGCTCACTGTGGTACACACATTCCTCCAATCTTTCTCTCAGGTGTTGGGTTGAAGCTGTGGATCTTTGAGTCCTTTCCTATTCTGATGATACATTGCTATTTAGTTGGGAGAAATTCATCACTGCTTACTCCTGGAATTGTTGAAAGTGTGGGAAAATTTGCCAAGTTCCATGTGTACATATGTAACTTGGAGTCAAATCTGTTTTTCTTTAACATTCTGTTTTCTTAAGAAGACAATGCCTGTTCTCCAGATATTCCCATGCCATTTTTTTCATGAGAAATAGAATTTACAATTACCCAATGTGCTCTATAGTTCACTTGGGGTTGATTCTATTGAGTTTTTTGTTGTTCCCCTTGTAGGAACAAGAGTGCTAAAGTTTATCAGCTTAACAAAGAACAACAACCTGAATAGATTGCTAAGTGGCGACTTCATGAAATTGATAACAGGTCTAATATGAAAATTAATGTTAATTTATATTCATGTTTGAACTTGCAAAAATTATTAGTGGAAACACACAATTTAGAAAATTTAAGTGAAAAATGGAGATAGTGTCGCAATAGTTATAGTCAAATATATCTAAATATATTATGCATATACAGAGGAATTAATTGTTATTTTCTAGTTAATGCAAAAGCTGTTTTCAGGTTGAAAAATCCATTTAACATTATCTCATTTTTGAGTGTTTGTTAGTTTTTGGTGTTGCAAGAAATTCCAGACTCATGAAAGTACAGTAGATAGATTTTTGTATAGATTGAAATGTAACATCTGCTTTATGGAGTCAGCTAGTTCCTTTGTTTTCATAAAATAATCCTATCTCCAATGAAGTCTCAGAAGTCTCAGCATTACAGACTGCCCCAGACCTGTGGCACATGCTGTATTGCAATATTTGGACAATATACTTAGAAGAATAAAAAGAAAACAAAGAAAGCAGCCTAAATTAATCAAAATAAAAATTGAAATTGAATTGCAAAATGGAAAAAAAATCATAGAGCCAATAAATGAAACTAAAGACGATTTCTTTGAAGCAAATTTCTATTTTATTTGCTAAAATTCTTTGTTGAAAGAAAATCTTTTTTAAAAAAACCTCAACAAAATAAACTATTAGCTGACTCTCATAAAAGTAAAAATACACCAGTATACAAAATTAGACATGACAAGAGGAAAATAACCATCAAAACAAAAATATTTTAAAAGATGAAACTAATATGTACAATTTATACAGGCAAATGTGAAAGTACAGATGAAATGGGAAATTTCGTAGAAAACTAACAACTTATCAAGATGGATCTCTGTAGAGACAGAAAATGTGAGCAGACCTGTTGCTGTATGCAAGAGAAAAAGAAAAGATCTCACACCTAACAGGCACATGACATATCAGGTCACTGATGAGCTGGTGCTTCCATTATTATTTCATTTCATATTTTGTATTTTAGTATAAAGGTAAACATTCAAATTCATATAAAACCCTTGAGGTTACATATATTATACATAATAAGTCACAGCTTAGCTTTGTGCTTAACAACATTTATTATATATCCTATGGGTTAGGAAGTACAAATACCAAATTTTTTTCATTCCTTTCTTATTTTCTTTTTTCTCCCACATTTTATTTTTTTCCTGATCATACAAGCTCAATAGTACCCTGTCCTCTCCTTCCCCCATTTCCTTTCCCCCACCCTGTCATCCCCCATTGCACTCGCCCCCCCTTTCTCCCTTC
Organism: Typhlomys cinereus; assembly: GCA_023101885.1. Classification (NCBI taxonomy): domain Eukaryota; kingdom Metazoa; phylum Chordata; class Mammalia; order Rodentia; family Platacanthomyidae; genus Typhlomys; species Typhlomys cinereus. Next base: position 3,970,285 of record JALPQD010000146.1, read on the forward strand.
CTTTCACACCCTCCTTCCCTCCCCCTCTACTCAGTGCCTCCCCGTTCCTCCCTCCCATCCTCTGGAGCATCAGTTCATGTGGGTACCAAACCTCCCTCTGAGTCTTCCACCCTAGTGAGGGTTCAGGACTCAGTGGGATAGCCCTGGACACCCTTCTTGGGTTCCCCACTAGCATGGGAACTCTGTTATACCGTTTAATCCCTTGCCTCTAAGGATCTTACTGCCTAGAGCTTTCTCCTCTGTGATCCACGTTAGACTTTGGGGGGTTGTTGACATGTCAGCTAATGTGCAGGTCAGGCAAAGTCCAATTCTGGCTGTTGCAGCCCTAACTTGTGTGGAGTATCTTGCATATCATTGGTCCTCCCCATCTCTAGACTCTTACAATCTTGCTGTCACCTCTTCCACAAATTCTCTGAGTTTTAGAATGGGGAGAGATTTGGCTGGTCTGGTTCCAGATGAATAATGTAGGGTCTTTGGTGTTCTGAATTATGGTTTGTTGTTGTTTTCAGTTTTTCTCTTCCTGCACTGCCCTTGGTTACATCTTGATTGGTTGTCGAGGTCATTTCTTAACCAAAGATAAAAGACTGTCTGAATAAAGATCTTAATATAAGAGGAGACTCAAAGATAGATGGAAGAATAGGAGTAGGACACAGCAGTGGAAAACATTCTTATACACATAACCTTGGATGCCATAGACATTGTTTCTACACGACTAAGAAATAAGTCAAGAAGATGAGAGAGAGAAAATTCATTTTAGAAATAGATACACACACATGTGCATGAGAGATAGAAAGACAGAGACACGGAGATACAGAGAAACAGACACAGTATTAAAGTAAGTGGGGGACTTGTGTAGAAGACAAAAGTTTTTCAGTGGAAGAAGAAGAGAGGTAAGACAGGGTAATGAGGATGAAAATAAGTGAAATTTGTTCTATATGTGTATGAAACTTATCAACGAATAAAAATAAACTTTAGAGTTCGTATTTTCAAAGAAGCAGATTATCAGTTGTGCACATTTTTCTCAAGCAACTTAACTTCATTTAAGCATAGAAAAGAAATGCCTGACTATGTATTTATTGATTCTATATTACATTTTCCCTTGAGAACCAGAGCAGTGGGAAAGATATACTTTAAAAAGGGACGATTCAGGCATATTACAAAACAAATTGTAAAAGCATAATGTAATGGTTACTCTTTTCTGTGTTGCCCAGTGAGGACACCTAAAGTCAAACAACTTAAGGGAGAAGGAGATTTATTCAGGTTGTGGTTGCAGAGAGGAGAAACGGTCTTTCATGGCTGGCTGGCCAAAGCTGGAGGCAGGCTAAGTCGCTGCAAACATCTTGGATACTGAGAGCTGCAAAACTGCTGCTCCAAAAGCAGACCTTCTCCCAGAGGTAGGGTGGGACCAATTCATCTCTAGACCCACCCCCTGTGACAGCCTTCCTCCAGAAAGGCTCCACCTCTCAAAGGTGCCACGACCTTCCCAAACACTGGAGACTGTGGGGGACCTACACATTTCAAAACCATGACAGGTAGTGAATAATCATTAAATTACCCCCGTATTACAAAGCAATCCTCTGCTATTTTTTATTTGGGCTCTGTTGTGCCCATGGTAATTTCATTGTATTCAGAAGATATCATATTGTGGTAGTAATTTTCACATTATTGATGAAAAGCATACGCCTATTCCTTCAGTGGGAAATTGAAGGAGTCTTAACAAATGACTTTGTTTTAACTGGTACTTCAGAATAGCCTTCCAGAAATCCACAGCTGATGTTGCTTGAGCTTCCTTGCTTCTGAAAAATAAGCTTCCTGGTCTTTACCAATTCAGCTTCCTCTCAGTCCTCCTGGATCTGTGTAGTCTTGCAGCCTGTGAGTCCAGCCCATTTCAGCCGGGTCAGGCCACTGGAACCCCTGCTGGCTCTTCCTTAGGCTGCACCCTATTCACAAAATGAAGAAAAATCCAGAATGTGAAATAATCTGTCTGGCCAAGCTGGTTCACTCCACTCAATGGTTCAGGCCAATATGTGTTGGTTCTTGCCTAGTGGCTTCCCGATTGCAGGGGTGTGGTGGGATGGGGAGTTGGAGGTGTCATTGAGCTTTTGCTTGTTTCCTCTGTACTTTGTCCCTATCTCATCTATCCAGGGTTCCACTTCCACGCCTTCTACTTTGTCAGTATCCAGCATAACCCAGTTTGAAATTGTCAAGAACGCTGACAAGCAAAGTGGAGAAAAACAAACAGTATCTTTTATTGTGAATTAAATTGTGAAATAAATTATTATCCTATGAATAATATAAAATGCTGTATCATTTCAATACTTTTAAAATTTCCTCCCAATAAGAAAAATACATCTGGGCAAGAGATAAATCTCCGCAGTAACAAACAAACAAACAAACAAACAAACAAAGCAAGCAAGCAAGCAAAACTTGTCTAGAATGCATGAAATTATGATTTGGTCCCAGCACACAAAAAGTAATGAATGAATTAATGAATAAATATACAAACGACTAAATAAAGGTAATATAAAAATAGTACCTCAAGGGAGGGGCTGGAGAAGTGGCTCAGGGGTTAAGCCTCCTCCTTGAAGGCGGAAGGTCCTGAGTTCAGATCCTAGGGGGGGGGGCTGTGCTTCTGGTCCTGATAGAGTGGAGCCTGTGAATCCCGGGGCAGAGTAAACAAGGAGGAGGTGGAGATGGTCCATGGTGGTTCCTGAATTCGCCCGTGATTCTACACACACACACACACACATACACAATTGAATAAACAAAAAAAAGAAAAGAAAAAAAAACCAGTACCTCAATGGAAGGAAATACAAGTTTTATCCTTACACATATTGGTGTACATGGCATCAGTGGAAAAATAATGACTGCTACTGTTTAGTTACTAAAGCTAAACGACTCTGATTTTCAAAAATAATACAGACCTAATTATAATGCTCAGTGGAACCTTCATTATTTGTATTAATGATATTTAACAAAAATACAAAGCTAACCAAATTCAAATTCATATAATGCTAAATATTTGGACAAAATATGCACTTCATCAACCAGAAGTTTTAGAAAGATAAAAAATTTTGACACTGTGTAAAAAAAAGCCAGATGACTAGCTAGATTTTTAAAGATTTATTTAACAACTTTTAGATAATGCGCACTCAAAATTTAACCACATTACACACTGAACAGTGAAATCTTTCATGGAAGAATTCTCTTAAATATGGAGTGCATACAAATCAAAATCTTCCATTTTATTGCTTGCCCTCTCATATCATCAAGTTGGCTCACATTTTGTAACATTCAAACACCAGAAATGTCACAGAGAGAAGAGGCACCTACTGGATGTTCAAGAATCCCTGAGCTATCATTAAATTGTGCCATCACAACCTAATGTCACTTTAATCTTTGAAAGCCTAATTATCTAGTGCTTATGTCACCTGATTGCTTTGATCCTTTTAAGCCATGATGTTATGAAATCTAGCAAGAAAAAAACGGAGGAAACTCACAGTGGTCGTTCACAATACAAAGATGAAAATGTCCTAGAAATGATTACTCATGTGAATGTCATTTTCTTTATTTTTGGATTAGTTTGGTAAAAATTGTACTAATTGTGTATGTTGGCATAACAAGACCAGCAGAAATGTTAGGAATGTTGGGAATCGAGTGTTTTAAGACTATAAAAATGTGAGCAGTGGATGTCATAACATATTGTACTCTGCAACTGGGTATGGTATCTCTTAAAGATCGGTATACCGGGCAGTAGAAATTAACCTTGACTATAAAGACATATTCTTAGAATAGAGGAAAAGTTATGCTGAAATAATGTAGAATTTATAAAATTTATACATGATTTTTGGTTACCTTTTAACCATCTGATCAGCAACTAGCCTTCAGTTCCCCTGTGGCTCATACCTCTTCTTCATAACAACTGAGGTAGAGGGGGCGGTAAGATTGTAAGAGCACAAGGATGGGAGGACCAATGATATGCATGATACTCCACACAAGTTAGGACCGAAGCAATCATAATTGGACTTTGCATGCCTCCGCAATGTCCCACACACTATTGACCCCACAAAGTCTAGCATTTGCTAAGGCACAAGATCCTTGGAGGCAAGGGATTGACAGCCACAGTAGTGTTCCTATGCTTAAGGGGAACACAGGAAAGGGTTCAGGGAAATGCCACTGGGTCCTTGTACGTCATCAGAGAGGAGGGCCCAGAGGAGAGTCTGGCATGCACATTAAAGGATTCTCTGGGGTTTGGGGGGGAGGCACGGGGGGAATGGGGAGGGAGGGGTGAAGGGAGGGGGAGCAGGGGATGGGGGAGAGGAGGAGGGAGGGAACCGGTGTACCTATTAAGTTTGTATGAGCGGAAATAATAATAAAAATGTTAAAAATAAATAAAAGGTAAATGACTATCAAACAGGGAAGTTTGGAAGTCAATTAAATATTCTCTCCATGGGTAGGGTCACAATCTCAAGCTTACACAGACTTATCTAGTGCTTTTTTCTTTACCCTATTTCTCAGTTCCCTTTCATTGGAACTTCCTGGCATGGGCTGTGTGCATCTGATTATTTATATAGCCTTTAAGAGGGCAACTGGTTCATTCCTAGTAAGATAACAACCCTTTTGTAAACTAAGGTTGCTTGGATTCTCTTGGTCTATCTTCGCCATCCAAAAGTGAAGAGTTGGATTTTATTTTATTTTTCTGAGATCTCCCACAAATTTGGGTTTTATGATTTGCACATGATGATCAGTGGACAGAAAGAAAAGCTCCTAGCATCCCAATGTGCAAATGTCAAGAAGGTGCTGAAGACCAAACTCCCTCTTCTTGTGCATCATGTAACACTCAGGTCATGACAGGGAAGGTCATAAACACAGCACATTTCACAGGGGAGTAGGCACCATGCCAGAAGGTCCAAAGGAAAGGGAACTGAGAAAAAGGTTAAAGGAAGAAGCACTGCATAAGTCCATGTAAGCCTTTCAGAGATTGTGACCCTATCCATGAAAGAACATTTAATTGACTCCAAATTTCCCCAACTAAGTGCTACCTCCATCATTAGATTATAAATAGAATCCTTATTGCTGCTAAAATCAGTAATTTAAAAACAAGTACAGTACTTCTGGTTTCACCTTAGAGACATATAGAGTTTTAAAAATACCATTTTGATCCCATAATGAAAAGAAACTGGCCAAACCGAAACCTCATAGTGTTCCTTGAATTCATTAGAGAAAGGAAGTTTCAGGGAAGACAAGCTTGGAGAGAGAACCAGGAGCTACTCCTTAGTTTGATTTAGATAAATGCCACCAAAATGCCATGTAAACCGATGGTAAGATTAAAAATGTCAATTTAAAAGAAATAAACTTCTAAAGGTCATGTTTAAATGGAGTATAAGAGCACATAAACAGAAGTATCCAGGTGGCTATGTTATTTCAGATGAAGTGAATTTCAGAATAAGAAATTTTATCAAGGACAAAGAACACATATTATATGAATATGAAAAGGTCAATTCTCGAAGAAGCTACAAGAATCCTAGATGTTTGTACATTCAGAATACAGTCTCTGAGTAAGGTAAAAATTAAGAAGTGAATGGATAGAGAAATCCACAATAGGGACTTGACCCTTGACAGAACAAATGTAGGAATATTAGGAGTATAATAGTCTGAATTGATAAGAATAATCGACAAATCAGACCATGTGCTTACTAGGGACATGTCATATTATGCCTTCACTGATGATTTTTGTCAATGCCCAACCAATATATTCAGGTACGTTGGGTTTTCATTAGTAACTTTGTCTAAGAAAGTCTACATTTTTGTGTATTTGGGTAACACAGGCATAACATATTCCCTTGTTAATTTATTTTTATTTTTTTAAAGTTTCATACATTGTTACAATGAATTTATGCTATTTTTATCCCTTAGTGTAGCAGTTCACCTGCATGGTTGCTGATAAATCATCATCAAATGGCTTAAGGGAACAACGGTTTTATTGTCTCTTATGATTACTGGTTACAGTTCATAGTCCAGCTTGACCAGAAGCATGCACCAACACCAGGGCCCAGGGAACTGACCACACCATCATCATATAACAGCCGAGAGAAGGACTATCCTTACTTGCCAGACCAGCATGTCTAGCCAAATATACACAAGGATGCCAACTTCCTCAACCGATTCTCAGTATTTTATTCATCTGTTCAGGGGCTAGTCCCACCCACCACGGGCTGGGTCTTCCCCATCAGCTAGACAATTTCCTGCAGGTTTGCTCTGGGCCTAACTCAACCACTAATTCTCTACAAATGTGCCCAGAGCTCAAACCCTCAACTGTCAAGTTGACACCTATGCCCAACTGTGACACTTGGTGTCCAATCATCCCTCCCCTCCCCCATTTTCTCACTGCAAACCTTCTTCCAGAATAGCCTCCCTCTTATTTCCTTGTCGTTTTGCATGTGTGGCCCACTGAATTTCATCTGGGCTGCCTTTAATAACTAGCTTGTGCCTGGGCACTTGCTAGAATGTGGATTATTTATTGGTGGATAAATAAATAAATAAGTAGCTCTCTCTCCTTTATTCCAAATCTGGAAGTAACCCCAAATAGCCTCTCAGGGAGATGCGTTACTTCCTGACCATGTTGAAACACTGGCAGAGTCTTGTGGAAGTAGATGCAGTTGTAGTGAGTTCTTGGGTACAACTGCCCTACCCATCCAGAAAATCCCATCTGGCAGCACCCTTTCCCACCCTCTGGCTCTTACCTTCTTATTGCCTCCTCTTCTGTAATCTTCCCTGAGCCTTAGAGCGTGTGGTGATTTGTCTGGCCACAGAGCTGTCCATAGACAATTATTTTTGGCACTTCACTCAGTTGTGATTCTTGTGTTAAACTCCTTCCGTTGCAAAAGCCAGCTTTTAGGTCGAGTGCTGAGAGATCCTTTAATCTATGGATATAATGATAAATGTTTAGATGACAGCCTGATATCATGTTCCTGTAACTAAATATTAGTAGTTTGTTGCTGGAAAAAAAGGCTTCTCCTTTCACAGCTTCTTGGCTGTGTTTACAGTTAACAGGTGTATCTTTCTCTACTGAAGAGCTAGCTTTTAAGTCCAGTGAGAAAGTAGGTGGTCACTCCTGTGAGACTCAAACCACAATAATGCCAATGGTCACTTCTTGCCAGAGTGATGATGTAGCTTGCAACTTTCACAACAGGTGTCCATTGGCTGTTTTTCCTCCCCAGAAGGTGGCATAGCAGCTGTCGATACTACGAAAGCTGACCAGCAGGAGGGAAGCTTTCAATGCTGTTCCAGCCATTTCTTCTATGTCATGTTATCCTCTCGCACACAGTTGCATAATACTATTGATAATTTTTCTCCCCCTCCAGCCTGATAGAATCTTCTGGAACCTGAAAGCTCTCCATTGGTATAAAGTTACTAAGTCATATTCAGCACTGTTTTCTCCATGTTTTGAGATCAAAATGTACAGTATCTTCAGCAACAGAATCTTACCATCACGTTCTGGAGGGGAATGACAAAAGCCTATATTGTTCGGGGCACCTTTGGAACCTCTTCATAGCTCCCATATGGATGCTTCACATACACACTACTGTGAATTTTGTTTGATCATCTGTGGCTTCATGAGGAGCATCTCAGGACAAGTGTATATTACCACTGATGTATATAGAATTTAAGACATATTCTTTCCCTCACTGCATAGGACACCGCTAGTCACACTTATTTATTTATTTATTTAATTTTAGTCTTTATTTATTTTTTCCACTCATAGAAACTTGATAGGTACCCCATTCCCCTCCCTCCCTCCACCCCTCCCTGGATCCCCTTGCTCCCTCCTCCTTTTTCTCCTGTCTTTCCCCTCCTCTCTCCCTTTCTCCCAGTGCCCCACGCCCTATTCCTGGAGCATCCTTTAGTGTGCATGTTAAACTTCCCTCTGGGTCCTCCTCTCTGATGAGGTGTAAGGACTCAGTGGCATTGCCTAGAACTCTTTCTTGTGTTCCCTTTTAGTATAGGAACACTATTGTGGCTGTTAATCCCTTGCGTCTAAGGATTATAGTGCCTGTGATCCATTCTAGACTTTGGGGGGGGGGTCAATGATATACTGATCATTGCACAGGTCATGCAAAGTCCTATTATGATTACTTCAGCCCTAACTTGTGTGGAGTATCTTGCATATCGTTGCTCCTCCCCATCTTTAGGCTCTTACAATCTTACTGCCCCCTCTTCTGCAAATTTCCCTGAGCTTTGGGATGGGGAGAGATTAGGCTGGCCCGATTCCTGGTGATTAATGTAGGGTCTCTGATGTTCTTAATTATGTTTTTTTTTCTTCTAGTTTTGCTGTTCCTGCACCATCCTTGGCTCCATCCTGATGGGTATTGGATGTAACCTCCTAGCCAGAGATAAAAGGCTGTTAAAATACAGTCTTATTATAAGAGTAGATTAAAAGGTAGATGGAATAAGAGTAGGAGACCGTGGTAAGGGGGGTCAGTCTCCCATTTGTAGGATGGTTACCTTCTATCTGCCAAACTCTATGCCCTCCCTGTTTGGTGAGATCAAATCCCATCAGTTGTAAGTGATCAGGAAGGAAAGTCGGTGAGCTTAATCAGATGTCTCATTACTTGTAGTACTTGATGGTGGCCTATTTTCTCTGTCGTAGCATGATCCCCTCTCTCCTTGTTTCTGGCGGGGCCCTTCTTCCCCTTCCCTCCTGTTTATAATCTTTGCAATTACTGTAGGTATTACAGAGATTTATCTTTGAGTGTGTCACTAAGTGGGTTTGGTACTAGGATCCATCTATTAGGGAGTACATGCGATGCTTAATTTTCTTTAGTCACATTTTTTTAAATTGCATTTTCAAATAAGGTTTACAATACATTAAATTTCTGTCTGGGTGTATCATACATACTCAGGGTTCATTATTCTTCCCTTGCCCTCTCCTCCGTCCATCTCCTTATCTTTCTTCCATCTTAAGCTTTTCCCTCCTTTCCTTTTTCACCTACGTACCACTCATTATGTCTCACTTCCCCTCCTTTCAGATCCTTCTCTCTGCTCCTTCCTTAGTGGGGCATCTTTGAGTTTTCTAGTTTTCAAGTGTTCACAGTTATGCCCACAAATCAGAAGGTTTAACACTAATAGCCACAAGTAAGACAGCTTTTGTCTCTCTCTGTCTCCCCTCACTCAACATAACATTTTCCAGTTCCATCCATTTAAGCTACTCGTTCTTTCAATTTTCAATTCAGTAGTTTTATTGGAGTATTAAATGACTTATCTGGGTTGAGTTTCCTCAGAATACTGCATGCCATTTTAAAATATAATTTCAAGAGTTTAAAGGAATTTAGGAAAGTCTTAAATTTCAGTGTTTGTATTTGTCCAGTCTTATTGCTTAAGTTTTCATTTTCAGTGATTCCTGATACATTGGGTACTGGGTCTGTCTTCCAACAAATATTTTCTCTCAATTCCTTTTAATCTTTCATTGTTTTTAACCTCTCCCCCATCTCTTTTTTGGCCTGTTATTAGCTTTACTTAAGTTTTTTTTTTCTAATTTGCTGCTCAAGTTTGAGGCACTTTTCTTCCCCATCATTATTTTTATTTTTCTGTATTTTTTGTGTCATCCATTCTCATGTATGAATTCTTCTCACTTGGGTTTATGCCAATCTGTTACTTATGTAGCATGTTCTTAATTTCTTTTTACTTTGAAAAATTGGTTAGAATTCTCATTCATGATTTTTTCCATGTTTTTCTTATGCATATTTATTTAGGGACTTTAATGTTCTTATTATTTTTCCTTTTTATATAATAATTTTCTGTGCTGTTGAACCATAATTCTTTTTTTGTTTTTTGCATATGTTTGTGTGTGCAGGTGTGTATGTAAGAGGGCACTTAACTATGTGCCTGTGGAGGTACAAGAGTACATCTAGAACATTCTGGATTGCTCTACTTCCTTATTGCTTTGCTTTGGGGGTTTTCAGAGCTTTTCAGAACCAGAATTAAGGCTGTCATTATTTCTGACCCACATTTTTACATGCGATATGAGATCTGAACTCGGGCCCTTTTGATTTTGAGGCAAAGGCTTTAATTCCTGAGCCATCACTACATTCCCATACTTCTTTTATATTACCATATTTAGCTGTTTTCTTTCTAGATTGCATTCTTAGAGAGGAAGGTCAGCTACTTCTGCCTATTTTCATGACAAGTGGACTCATCCTTCTTTTACTATTAAGGATTTCTTTAATATTCTTATTCTGATGTCTTTTATTCCTACCCCCCCCCCAATCTTATCTTTTCTTTGCTTCCTGGTAGTTTTGATTTTTGTTATTGTTTTACTTTCTTGTGAATTTGGAATTGCTTTTCCAGAATGTAGTTTCAACTAATCAAGCTTGTGAGACTGTGGATTCGAGCTAACTCACCAGTTTCCATGTTTTTTTTTTGCATTTGGCTACTAGATGGAGCTTGCAAAAGTCTGACTTTATTTCAGATGCTCTCAAATCGCTTTGCTAGTTTTAATGCTCTGCAAGTTTTAGAACCTATAGACGTTCTAGTCTTCCCTCATGTTTTCCTGTACTAACAATATAAGAATTAGGTCTTTTTTCATTCTCTCACATGAACACAGGTGTCCATAATGTTATCCGGTCATTTGATTTTTGTATAGATATTATTGTGTGTTTTGGCTCCCCTATCTTATTTCACTATTTGTGAAGGGAGATTCAAGGAGAACCAGAATTTATATTGTTACCACCATCTTGCTCAGACTCCCCTTTGATACCCTTAAGATAAAATAAACTTATAAGGGAAACTTACAAACAAGAAAATAAAATAGTGATTGATTTAAAGAATATTGCAAAACGCAAAGACTTTCTCTTTGGTTTAAAGGATCTCAAATATTGTAATTGACCCAAGAGAAGAAATTTAAATAAAAAATGAAGTTCTAAAACCTCCTATCCTACTCTTAATAGTGTGATTCATGCTATACATCCTTGAGAAATGGTTTATTTTCTATTTTTCCCTTAAGGTGTTTTGTTTTTATTATTAGTTACTAGTCCAAAACAGCTATTGAGTATTTCTAATATGGTCAGCAGTGCACAATGATAATTATTTTGATGTACTATAGTAGACAAAATATTGCTATAATTAATTTTTCTACTTTTTACCATTTTTCTTTCTTTTCATCTATTTATTTTCCTAGTTTTGCAAGCATATTGAGTACTTATCTCTGCTTCCCTCCATTCCCCCTCCCTTCCATCCCTTCTTCAGTGCATTCCACTCCCTCCCACTCTGTTGCTTGTCTGCTTCTATGGACTCCAGGGTCCAGGAGGCAGCAGTCCTGCCTTCAATGGAATGTCTTATCCAGTGGTGAACCTTCTCATCTTTAGGTTCTTTCAATCTCACCAGCCATCTTCCATGAGATTCCTTAAACCTTAGAATGAGGAGAGATTAGGTTGGCCTGATTCTGGGTGAGCCTTGCTAGGTCGCAGGTACTCTGCATTATGCCTGGCCATTACTGTTTACTTTCACTGCTTTTCTACTGTCCTGCACTGAACCCTGTTAGGATATTGAGATCTTCTACCTCTGTCGAAGAAGAAGACTTCTAGACTGAGTGTTAAGTGTTCTTCAAATCTGTGAGTATAATAGCAGCTATTTATAGAGCATTTTGGTGTGCTGTCTTCCTACTTATAGGTGCATAGGCGCTTTTTCCCTCTTTATCTATTTCCTTCCCTTTTTTAGGTTCTTGTTCTAGTTAATTGTAACAGGAATGTGTTCAATTCTCTTTGGTACTGTGAAAGCTATCCAGCAAGGAGGAAGTTCTCAGACCAGTTCCATTTGATGTATTTTGCCCATGTTCTGTGATCCCTATGTGTCGTGTCTTTAATAATAGTGTCTTACTGAAATGTCTTAAAGACATTTCTAGGATTTAGGTAAGAAAAGCATAAGGCAAGCCTTGATTGTTGCATAGTGATAGAAAATAAGAAAATGGTCAGAGTAAATGAACAGGAAAAGAACAAAAACAAAATGTAACTGATCCTTTATGAAAATGATGGTCTGCCTAAGAGACAGAGGAGCCAACTGAAAGAACTTCAGTTGGAATAACGTGAACAACAAAATAAACAGAGTGACATTGAGCTATGATTCAGTGGTGGAGAGAATTTTCAGAAGTCCTTATTCAGCCAGTTTTTACTGATCCATAGCCACTGAACTTTAAGGGTCATCTGAAATTGCCCAGCAAACTCATTGGCACTAATGTGATAGATCAGAATCGGATATTTTCTTCTGTAATTTTCACTTATTTAGTTCACAGGACCTTTTATCTATGTGAGATGGGTTTGGAAAAAGATGTCTAAAATTTATTGAGATTGACCTTACTACCAAATAGATATTCAAAGATTCTAAAAAACAGATATGGTTGGTTTCAAGAAATTGAAATCAAATGTCTTTTACAGACTTGATTTTGAGGTAGTGAATTAATAATGTTAAACTAGACTACAAGTAGGCTTCTTCCATTGCTTTCCCTTTACAAATCTCTTACACTTTCATAATTGGTTAATGAAGACCAACTCTATGTAACTCCTCTGTTAATTAAAGGAATGGTTAATTATGGAATTGTAGGTTTTCCACTAGTTACCCCATACACACATACTCTTGCTCACTATGCAGGTAGGAATTTTTACATACGTAACTCTAGCCTCTGATAGTTTATTTTTTAGATAAAATTTAGAAAGCATGATTATTTGTTGTTCTAGTTTTCAGACAAGAATGAATTGATGAGCTTAATACCAAGCCAGATTTTCCAACTTCAACTTCTTTTTTTCATATGTAACCTCTCTTATTTATTTTTAATTAATTTTGCTTTTATTTTTGTTCTTTTACAATCTCACAGATGTAGACACTGCATTTTGATCACTGCCTTTTTTGTCCTAATTTTTTTAAATTGGATAATATAAAATAATATGTAAGCAATAAAAGAAAATATATTAAGGATATAGGTAGTTACAATAGAGCTCCCAGTTCCACATGGTTAAGAACACATGATAAAACTGAAGAATAGCAATGTCCATCTCCTATGAGACTAAGTCATGGGGTAAGCACATAGAGCCCTGGCTCATGGGTGGTCATCTACATTGGGAGCAGATTGAACCTAGGCACACAGGAGAACATCCCCATTGTGGGCACACAGAGACCCAGCCCACAGGACACTGTCTCCATTGTGGGCACATGGAGACCCAGCCCATGGGAGACCATCTTCGTTGTCACACAGAGACCTGGCACACAGGTAGTTATCCTTGTTGTGAGTACATGGAGACCCATCCCATGAGTGGCTGTCCAAACATTGCATAAAGAAAAAAGAAATGAAAGAGGGAAAAGAAAAAGGGAAAGAAAGGAAGAAGGAAAGAAAAGGGAATAAGAAAGAGAAAGGAAAGGAAGGGAAGTAATTAAACATGGAAAACTATGAGGGAAACTGGTCTAAGGCAAGTGCAATAGGAAAAAGTGAGAACAGAACAAAAAGAGGAAGAGAGCTAAGCAGCTGGGTGTAGCGACAAGGATTACAGGAGATGATTCAGGGAAAGAAGGCTGAATGGTGTAGAGCTGCCGGAGTATGCAAAGGAGTCTGTTTTTATTCTAACAGTCACGAGAAGCTAAAGGCAGATTTGGAGGCACGGAAGTAGCATAATGTAACAGGGAACCACTTAGAAGACCATCTGGTTTGGCTTTAGTAGATGTATCAGATCATTCCTCCCAAATCATGTTCCTCTTTATCTTTCTTAAAACTGCATTCAAAGAGAAGTAGGGGACTGTGCAAGAGCTAAACTGAAGCACAAACAACTTAAAGGAATCTGCTTCTTTTGGAGAGCATTGGAGACCATAAAATGTTTGATTATTGGTTCACTGCCCATAAAAGAATGATTGCCAAAGGCATGTGAAGATGCATATCGGGAACAAAATGTTCTTTTAACCACAGAATGAATAGTAGAAAAAGTGTACCATCTCTTTCTCTCCCTCTACAATCTCTTTCACAGTTACTCTACTGTCAATTTAACTTTTAGTATTGTTCTTGAAAAAAATCGTTTAATAATAATATTTTCTTGTCTTTCCTTTTTTCTTTTATATGACCATAGCAATTCTATTATACCCTTCCATTTCCCATTATAGCCCTTCTTTTTTCTTGCCAGTCTCCTTCCTTATTTTCTTGTCCTCTGTATGAGCGGTCCACTGAATTTCATCAAGGTCGCCTTTGATGATATGTATCTGAGTACTTGCCGGAGCATGAGTCATGTATCAGTGGTCATACCATTGAGGAAAGCGATTTCCCTCCCCTTCTCCAATCAAGATTTACCCTCATCAGTCCCTCAGGAAGGTGTGGGAATTCTTGAGCTCTTTTTTTTCTTTATATTTTAATCTCAAATTTTATATAAAGGTAAATAAAAACAAATCAAGTATATGCTTTATTTTTCTTCAATTTCTCTGTCTTAACCAAAATTTCTACAAAGTTGAGCTCTGCACATATTTTGCTGAATATATTTTGCTACTACCTTTGCATTTCAGGGTTCCTTGTAAAATCTGTTTTGTTTGGTTTCCTTTCATGGTTAGCTTCTTTGCAATCTTGTTTCCATGTTCCAAGACATTATTCTTTGGTCTGAATGCATCTTGAATGATTTTATTTCCTGTGCTTGTCATGTCCTTGCAAATTCATCTATATCACACAGTTGTTTTTACTTCCATGTATTCATGGAAATGAATGTTGTTGCATTTTTCTTTTCTTTTATACCTGGGCATGAGTCTTCAAGATTAGGGTGCTCAATAAGAAAATTGCACAACTATTACCATATCCAGAAGAGACATTCAAAATAAGTAGATTACAACACAAACACAAAAGAGACATGAAATGTCTCCCCTAACGGTCTTACTGTAGCACCCCTGAACTAAGAAATGCTGAAGTAGATAAAATAGAAGATTAAGAGTTCAAGTAAAAATGTTCAGTGACTAGAAGGAATATACCAACAATCAGATTGATTCAATCTAATCCCCTAGCAGGAAAATTAGCAATCAAAAGGAAAACTTTCTCAAAATTGACAAGAAAATTAGCAATATGTTTAAAAAAGGAAATAGCATGAAAGAAAAATTCAGCAAGAAAATTGAGATTTTATTCTGAAAAAGATAGAAATTTTGAAAATGAGAAAGTTCAGTTGGTCAAAAAATGGTACAAAACTTCACAATTAGATTCAATTAAGCAGAGGAAAGAATATCAGCGAAATAGGGCATGGTTGATGAAACACTGCATATAAATACCAATAAAGAATTAAAAAGAAATTAGCATGATCACAATATCTAAAAACTCTAGCACAAAATCAAAACTCCAAACTTTAGAATCCACTGGATAGAAGAAGTTGAAATAAAAAACAAAGGCATAGAGAATCTGATTGATGAAGTTATCTATGAAAATATAATCAATTTTAAAGAAATAAAGAGATAACTAAACATAAGTATTAGACTCTCAAATTGAAATGACTGGACAAGAATCTTATGACAACATATTGTGGTCACAATGCAAAGAAAGTTGTTAAAAACTGAGGGAAAATACTATTTCGCTACAGAGGCAAATATATCAGAATAACATGATATTTTTCATTACCAAATCTCAAAACCAGATCAAGAAATGATACATTTCGAGCCTTGAAAGTGGCCAACAGGTCAAGCTATCTTTTAAAATTAACAGAAACATAAGGACATTTCAGGATCATCACAAACTATCGCAGTTTCTTCAGTAAGCACTGCATAGAGACCTGAAGGAATACTACACACAGAGAAGGAAGAAAGATAATCTTTAGAGCACTGTAGGAATAAATTTTATGAGAAGAATGAGAGCTAGGGACAAATCCCTATCCAAAGTTACCGAAAAATAGAGAAGGCCCACATTAATAAAATTACAGATAAAAATGACAGAGATTACCACATATTTCAATAAAATGCAGAGAATCATTTTCTCCATTTTGGACATGAGGACTGCTGTCTTCGAATCAGAGCATCTGTGATCACCTACAGCAGATCCTCAGGAGATAAGAGCTATGAGTATTTGGTCATGGATGGAGCGGCTGACTCAAGAAGCTTCATGAGATGTTCACAGACCCTTTTTTTCCCCTGTGGGGGATTATGTAAGAAGCAGACTATTAACTAAGGAGGTACTCTTCATGTGTGCACGTGGCCATGAATCGGGGATTCAATCTCCTCTATAGCTGCCCTTTAATCAATTGAGTTTCTGGAAATAACTGCAATAATCTCATTGGTTTGCTACCTGAACTTAATTAGAATTCTTTGTCTGGCATGTCAATTCTTGGTTTGGGGTGGATAGATAGCTTCCTACATCTCCTTGGGGAAAATCACAAGACACATGATATATTGAAAATTTAAAGGTAAATAGAAACGAATATCATTATCGACACCATCTCTTTCAGTTTCTAAAGTAGAAAAGAGTTTTTGATGCTTAAGGTATAATCCAGTGGTTTTGATGTAATTCTTCTGGATCAAACTTAAAATATTTAACTACAGAATTATTATAAACTCAAAAACTTTTCATAGTGAGTGTCATGGTTGCATTTTGGTGTCAGCTTGACAGTTGCAAACTGTTTGGGGCACAACTGTGGAGGGTTAATGGTTGGAATGGTCCCTGAACAAATCTGCTGGTACTTGATTGACTGCTGTGGAAAACCCAGCCCATAGTGGGTGGTACTTTCCAGTGGTGGACCAGATAATAGGAAGTGCAAGGAGGAGGGACTTGCTTGTCCTTTATCTGTGTCAATTTACTGGAGAGTTCACTTTGCGAGTTCGTTCACTTTTAGAGCATTGTGGCCTTCTTTGTTGCTTCTGCTGCTGCCTCGGTCTTTGGCTGACTCGGAGCTTCATCTTTTCCACCCCTGCTGCCTTTGGAGCCTGGTCTCTAGGCCTTGCTGCTGTTCGCTGTCCATGGCTGATGTCAGAGCCCAGCTGTTCTTCAGACATCAGAACCCAATGTCTTCAACCCTCCAGAGAAGTAAAGGCTTGAGACTTTCTTGGGCTCTTTTAGCTTTGTGGAACATTCCGGTTAAGAGCAAGGTGGCTGCAGGCAGCTACTTTGAAGGACACTATTTTTTTTATTGTAAATTATTTTAATAAACTTATTTATATGTATTACATTCTATAGATTCTGTTTCTTCAGAGAACCCTGACTGATACAGTGGGAAACTACTTAAATAGCTAAGTATCACATTGTTTACCACATCCTGTTATAATTTACTAATTCAACTATACCTGAAAAATGTAGACTATTGGCTGCTGAAATCTAGCGTTAGAGTTATTTATGCATGAAAACTTAGACTAAATAATTTTTCTATAAAATTTATTGCCCCAAATTGATTATAAATTTTAAAACATAAAGTCTATTTGTTTTGTGACAATATTAACCTATAGGAAACAATTTTCTCTTTTTATTGTTCATTTTTTTGTATATATTGAAGTTAACTGATCAATATAAATATGGCCAATCTTCAAAAAATACCATGTGGTCATTTCAAACTTTAAAGAATTTATAGTATGACTCAAGGAAAATTTTGATTAAAATCTGATAACAGTAATGAGGAATGCTGCTACTAATTATCCTTTAATTTGTTCACTTTACATTAATTTGTTTATTAACCCACGAATATGTTCTAATGTTCTGTCATCTTTGTTACAAAGCTTATGAATTTATACTGTGTTGAGGACAGTGGTGCTACTTATAATTAAATATACTTTTTGAGTTGGGAGTTGTTTTCTTCCAGAGGTTTTACACAGAATAATAACTCTTCCACATGCTTTTTAGTTTGTGTACAATTTTTATTTCTCAACAAGAAGAGTATTTTTGTGTCCGTGGTGGATCTAAGGAATTTGTTTCTTAGGAATATAGACATCCCAACATGTCCTCAACAATATTCTCAGGAAAACACAAAGACATGAAAAAGCAACTAGAGAACTAGATTGACTCAAAGCAAAAATATGATGAGTGAGATTAACTATAAGAAGGCATAAGTAAAGCCCATACATTATTTAACACACTTGGAATTGCAGAAGACTCTTAAAATATAATATTATGTAATTAGAACTTAATAGTTATGGGCAGCATCCAATATACACAGTGGAAGGAAAAACACAATTAGAATCTAAGAGAAAGTGATTTTTCTTACCATATTACAAATTTATTGGGATCAAACACTGCATCAGTCGATTTTTGGGAAGCACTTAAAAATATTGAGAGTATATTTAGTGTGTTTAAAAAATGACTCATTTCTTCAGTTAAAACAGATACAGAGAATCAGTATTGTCTAAATGAAATGGAAGTAGGGCAGAAAGTTTCAGCTAGGAGAACCCAACAAGAAATTGAGATAGGGTACCTGGAACAGGTGGAAGCAGGGACAAAATCAAAGCTAATCATAAAAGCATGTACGTATAGCTACTTAGATATATTCATGGAAAGACAGAGGGTAGAGGGAAGTTTGAAGCCACTCCCTCTTCTGCAGAAACAGCAAAACTGAAAACAACAAACCATAATTCAGAACACCAAAGACCCTAAATTATTCACCTGGGACCAGACCAGCCAAACCTCTCCCTAAAGCACAGAGAACCTTACAGAAGAGGGAGCAGCAATATCGTAAGACCCTAAAGATGGGGAGGACCAATAATATGCAGGATACTCTACACAAGTTAGGGCTGCAACAGCCAGAATTGGACTTTGCCTGATCTGCACAATGGCTGACATGTCAATGACCCCCCAAAGTCTAGCACGGATCACAGAAGAGAAAGCTCCAGGCAGTAGGATCCTTAGAGGAAAGGGATTAAACAGCATAATAGAATTCACATGCTAATGGAGAACCCAAAAAGGATGCACTGGGCTATGCCACTGAGTCCTTATCCCTCACTAGGATGGAGGACTCAGAGGGAGGTTTGGTATCCACAAAAACTGATGCTCCAAGGGATGGGAGGGAGGAAAGGAGAGGCACTTGGAGAGGGGATGACAGGGGGGGAGGGGAGAGAGTGAAATGGGGGACAGCAGGGGTGGGGTGGGGTGGGGAGAATAAAGGGAAGAGGGAGAGGACGGGGTACCTATTAAGCTTGTATTATTAGGTAAAAAAATAAAATATAGGAGAAAAATATGTTGTTCAGTAGTATGTAAAAATAAATTAAAATTCAAGATAAGGTCATAACTCCTAAATTATGAAAAAAATTCATAACTTAATTGACTATTTGATGATGTTCAAACAAGTAATGCTGTAATGCTAAAGGGAAGCAAGGGGTTACATCCAGAGGTAGACATCTATTTGCAACATTTAGCTGATAATTAAGTCTTTCCAAGTTTTCTAGGCAAATATCTTGAATTTCTGGGTAATAATAGGTAATGGGCATATTATTGAGCTTACCTGCAATCCATTGAGTTTTTTAATTTTCTAAAGAAACTAAGATTCATTCCTGATTTTTTCCATCATATATTCTGCCTACTATCTTCCTCTTAGAGTTCAGTGTAAACCACCATAATAGCTTTAGAATTAATGACTCTTCTTTTTAATCAACCAATGATTGCTTTTCATTATATTCTCCAATCTTGTCTTTGACAACTTTATTCTATATTTGAATGATTTCTCAATAATGGGGCCATAACTGCATGGGTTTCTAAGTCTCCCACCTCCTATTTTAGTTAGATTTGTCTATGACAATCTGTACCTTGTCTTATCCCTAAAAACATATGTACTGTGATCTCTTTCTTTTCCAAGATCACACCGGTGGTGATGTCAGCAGCAGCTCCCACTGTACCATGACTGTCGTCTCCCTGTCAATGCTGCTCACCTACTACTTGGCTGCCATTGCCATTGTTGCAGATTTATCAACTCGCTTTTGCAGGCCAGGCAAGAGGCCACACATGACTTATTCCAACCCTTAAAATCCCACGAGTCAGACACTATATCCTTTCACAGTTTTATAGATGATGATATCAAAGTGAAACTGAGATTATGTAATCTACTAGCAAATGCCAAGATTTAGAATATTGGGAACCACACACCCGTCTTCTTGACTCTGAAACCTGAGGGTTTTTTTTTTTTCCTGTTGCTCTTTGGGTCATTGGTCATTTTTACCAGAAATATTTTGAAATCTTAATATTTTCCTTATTTATCTTTGAGTTTAGCTATTGAGCTATATGACCTTTGAGAGGAGATATGTTGTCCTGCATTTTCATATTTCCTGATCCTCCTTCCCTAGTTTACAATGGCAATCTCAGTCTGCCATCTTACCAAGAAGTCTCTGTCAGCAGTATTTCTGTTTTATATTATTTTCCTTTGTTGTATAACTTAAGCTGAACTTCATCTCCTAATGCCAAAAGATTAACAAAATATAAACATTCTTCCATATGTGCTTAAATATGAAAATGTTGTATATATGTGTGGATTTTTTGCTGTGGCAGGCATTTGTTGGTGTGAATTGAAAATGACAAGAATATATCCATAAAACCTTAAAAGAATATAAATAAATAAATAACAAAAATGTGAACCCATTGTTGTTAGGATCTAGGGAAGTTTGAGTTAGCCTAAATCATCTCAGTCCTTACAGCCATTATATTCTCTTGTAGTTGGAACTACTGAAATTTAGGAAAGTATGCCAAGTTTACATTCCATAATGCTTTGAGGTATTTTTATGCTCTAAATGTTGAAAATGTCTTGCCAGTATTTTGCTAGGTAGTTAATATACAATATGTCTAAACATGAAAAAAATTAATAAAAATAAAAGGAGAGAGATTACTGAAATCTGTTTTGTTTCTGTTTTTTCTTACTTAGAAATATTTACTTAGGTAATAAATGTAGGAAAGCAAATAAAAAATAGATGAATAATTAAAAAATATCTTGAAGATGTACAATGTGCACGTGTGGATGCATTATTTTTTGTATTCATCATAGACTATAATTACTATATTCTAGGAATTTATGTGAGTGGACTTATAAATACTGGTAATTTTGAGTACAAAGATGTGCATTGATTGAAAATAAGATGACTCTACTATATTCTCTCCTTTCCTGTTTAGCCCACTGCCTTTTAAACTGTTATCATCCTTTGATTTTGCTGATAAGATTAATTCCATGGGAAATGTTTTGAATTTTTAGAATGTTGGAAGACTCTAAATGTTATATATAGATAAGCCTTGAAAAGCTTTAAGAATTTCAGGCCTTCGTACTTGGCTGTGTGTGTGAGGCAGCCTGTGGCTGACCAAGTGGCCCAACATTCCATCAGTGCATTTCCTCCTGAAACTGGAACTTATGCCTTTCAGTTGATATTATTGATTAAAACTCTGCCCAATTCATTTTCTCTTTTGGTTATAAGTACAAATTCTATAATATATGAGATGTCATACTGCTTGGTTCAGGTACACTGATTTTCCATTGAGAACTGAAAACAAGTTACATTCAGGAAATTAGAAATTGTGCTAACAGTAATTCCTGAAACAGGTAGAGTGGTATCACGCAGGATTTCTTTCATCTAGGCTTAGGGATGGAAAATGAGAGTGGGCATTTCATAGGTGAAGTTTCATAGCAGTCCCTCTGAGACAGGAAAGAGCAGTAGGAGACATATTCTCCAAGAACATGCCCCCATGACCTATTTCTGGGACCCATTTCTTAAAAAATTTCCACTTCTCCTCAATGCAACATAACTAGCTGGTGACCATGCCTTTCACAGATAAGCCCAGCAGGAAACAATCAGACTCCTACAGTAACAAAGTCCAGTGAATTTTAAAGAAATAAAGCAAATTGCAAAGTAGATAGAAATGCTAGTGAAAATTAATTTTCTTAATCCTGTGATCCATTCTGCAATCTTAAAGATTCTACATAGTATAATAACACCTTCACTGTACTTCAGCTGCTTATACAAAAAGCTTTGTGTTGGCTGCATTGGGAATTTATCATTGACATTATCGATTCTAAGTCATAGTATATTACACTATTTAAGGAAATTCTAGGATTTCCAAGATAAAATAAGAATGACAAATGAGATATCTCAAGACGAAGCAGTTTTAGAAAGAATATTTATTTCCTCATGATAGTTAATGAGATAGAATGTTTGTAGTTCTGGAAACAGATAGATGCTTATACCATGGGGCATTTGCTCTAATCTACTACTTCTTATCTTTACTTGACTCTCATACCCTCAACCCATTGTGACATGAAAGCTGTTCATTTTCTAGTCTTTTCAGGTTTCCATGACTCCTATGAAGAACTGACTCTTCTCTTCATTATACCTCCAAATATCCTATTTTTTCCCCTCTTATTATTTGAAACATTTAGTTGTGGTGTCTGGGGAGATGACATCATAAGTAAAGTGTCTGGCACACATGATAACCTAAGTTCGGAACTTCTGAACCCATAAAATTCAGGTATAGTGGCAAGTATCTGTAACCCCAACAGTGGGGGCTACAGAGACAGACTGATTCCAGAAGATCTATGGCCAGCTAGTCTAGCTATTCAATGAGCTCTAACTTCAATGAGAGACCCTGTCTCAAAAAATAAGGTAGAAATCAATTGAGGAAGATACCTAGCATTGACTTCTGGCCTTCTCACTAATGTATAGACTTACACACATGCACCCATGCGTATGTATAAGCAAGCAAACAAACAAACAAATAATAAGTAAATAAATAAATAAATAAATAAAAAGTGTTGATAATTTTCAATATTTTCATTCTTCTATTATAGGGTAAAACCCTTAATGGCGAGAATTGTAATACTTGTCTTTATTTTGGGATCTTACAAACAAGTTTCTCCATTCCATTATATGAAGAGTTAATGAATTCATGAAGTAAAGGCATCATACATGAAAGCTATAGTTAGTACAGGAAGAAATGCAATGCTGTTTTTGGAGTATCATGGTGAAGAAATTTTAGCCATCATGTATCATTTAATGCTGATGACCTGATTTCTGAACTAGCAAATAATAAAATAAGATGATATATTCTGGATATATGGCTGCATTTACAGTAAAGAAACAAAGGAGGGGGATGAATCCTAATGATGATAGAAAGAAAATATAATTCTAATAAAGAAATTTAAAAATTTGTTAGAGATTTTTTAAGGCAAAATAAAGTTAGAGATGATTTCAGGGTTGCTACCAACTGTATTACATTCTTTAATCTCTCTAATAGAAAAGAATTCCATTGGGTTGGACAGCTTATTGGTGAAGCAATGAGCTGCTAACAGATTTAGCAAGGAAGGAGAAGTGTATGATTGTGTACCCACAGAGAAACCAGCTAGACTCTAATAGATAGTTCCAGGTCCAGGATCACATAAAAAGCCCTGGAAGCCCTAATGAGAAGATTATGGGACAAAGACTTGTGGGAAGAGAGGTTGTCAGGGAGAAGGACATAAGAAAATATAGAAAGGAAAGTAATAATAATATATCACATATTTGTATAAAATTGTCAAAAAACCAAAATTCATCAATAAATCTAAATGAAAAATGCATAGATTCTAATTAAAATAGGATGAAACTAAGAATGTGTGCAGTTCTTTCTTTCCAAAGCTGTTGTTTTTGTAGATTTAATGGAGAAATGTGATGTTGCTGAATTCCAAGGCCAATGTCTAACCTAATATACTCCAAGTGGAGCTACAATGAGTTGGTGGACTGTAGGCCAGAACTATCACCATAATGCCTACTGTACTATAAAATTTCACCATGTAGAAAAGTATGAATCAATTATGTTGGCACAAGTACATCATATACAATAAGCATAAGGATAAAACAAACTTCAAAAAATTATAAGGAAAGGGAAAGTTGGGGAGGGAGCAAGGGGATCCAGGAAATTGTGGAGGGAGGGTAGAGAATGGGGTACTTATCAACTTTGTATGAGTGGAATAAATAAATAAGTAAAAAAGGCGGGAAAGCTTAAAAAAGTTTAGAATTCTAAAGTAAAATATATATATATATAAAATATTTGCACAGAAATGTTAACCAGTTGATAAAAGAGAGTAGGGTCAAAATGATTTTCATATTAATGACACTATTGTTCACTATGACTTCATTTTCAAGATAGAACTATTTATTATTATTGTAATTCATTGTGAGTCTTTGCTAACATGTGACACAATTGGTCAAAAGTGATAACATGTTACATCTGAATGAGACCATTATAATTAATTGTAAATTCATTGTATAAAGAAAAAATAAGAAACATAACATATGCGCTATATTCTAAAGGGAGTCCTGAAACATGGAGAATCTGGAAGGGAAAATTGACTTTAAAAAAATTATATTTATTTTTTTCCAATCATACAAGCTTCATAGGTATCCCAGTCCCCTCTCTCTCTCTACCCCTCCCTGAAGATTGACTTTTTAATGATGGATTTTGCCCATAATGATCTTGCCACAAACAATTTTAAAACAATGATAGTATACTCTAGATTCGAGTAATATTTGACCAAATATCTGAGTTACCTGTGGCTCAGTCATACTTATGCATAAAATAAAACATCACTTATTTACTAAGAGTTAACTTGGTACACTTGGGTTCCTATTTGATTTCTAAATAAAAACAATTTACTGATGTTAATTGATACTATTTCTGCAATATAAATAGATCATAATTTTTACCTCACATGATACAATTATCCTGTGAAGAACTAAAATTTTATTGGTTCCTTTCATAAGGAAGAAAGTCTGAGAAAAATTTGATCTTCATGATGTCTCATAACTTAAATATCATATAAAATTAACAAGGAAGGAGAAAGAGTGAGGAAGAAGGGAGGGGAGGGAGGAAGAGGAGAAGGAGGAAGTCTATCTGCTTATCTCTTTTCCAATCCTCTTTTCTACTAGTTTCTCATAGTTTTTCCAAGTTCCTGAACATCCAAGCCAAACATTGGCAAAACATTATCTCTGTAATAAGGCAAGACGGTGAAGGTATATCACTGGGCATGACAGCTAAAAGAAAGCTGCTTCTTGCACTATTCGCAGTCATAGCTAAAGACAGAAGTCTCCAGATACATAGCTGCTTAGCTGCATAGCAAGTAGTAGAGGATGTGGTGATTGGCTTAAGAAATAAAACAATCATGTGGCACAAATGTTTCAGTCAGAGTCATAATTATGTTGAATGATGCTAACCCACCATTGTTCTCCAAGATCAACTGTCTTCTGCACAGGTCAATTTGCAACATGGTAACATGTGTCATCTATGAGTGTCATTCACATCCCAGATATTGATGCTAATGTTTGACATCTATCTAAGAATGCAATATTGCTTTTGTTTTCCCATTTTCCTAGAAAGAAACAAATCTAGTCTTTTCCATTTGGTCTTTCCTCGGTAGTCCATAGAATACCTAAATATTTCCTTTCTTTCAATATATTGTTTCTCTAGCTAAAAGCATTATTTTATTATTTGTATTTGGACAATGTTGAAAGAAAGATTAACTGTTTAAATTCTGGGCAGTATACTGTCAATTGCATCATTTTTTAAAGAGAACTCAATCTTTTACAGTCAAAGGGTTCTGAATCTGAAAATTGGCTAAATTCCATTTAATGATTTGTGTTCAAAAGTAGGACTCTCAAGCCTCAATCATGCTGGAAAAAAAAGTTGGTTTCCTTCTACTATATGGGTGCCATAACATATTAACACCTGCTCTGTTTCTTTCTTTCTCTCATTAATACAATATGATTCACATATGCTTTAATTCACTTGACTTGAAATGTTTCTGATTAGAATTTAAGTAAATTTTTGATAAGATCCCTGTCTGTTTCATTCCCAGGCATATCAAGATCGACTAGGTCACATCATAGGTCTGTGTGAGACAGATGACTCTCATTCTTGCTTTGATTCTACTGTCCATTTCAGTAACCACACATAGTGCATTTTGGTAAATAAGTACAGCCTCTGAACCCCAGGATTCAGTTACCAATTGCAATCATATTTTCATTTCAATCCTTACTCTTAGGTCTAGCCTACAGGGTAAAACTATCACAGAGCTCATTAAGAATGGGACCATTGGCACAAATTTACTTCTCTATTCAGGTCAGAGGTGTGTTTTCTGAATACTTTTAGTGTGGGGAAGGAGATCTTAAAGGAAAAATCCATTCTAACATCCCAATCTCCATAAATCTATACATTAAACTTAGGCAAGATGGCTGTGGGCCATCTTTTGATTATTTCACACAACATTCAACAGTTAGAGCTCTTTCTGTCTATGCATTAAATTTAAAGTCAGTTTAGTGAATATAAATTCTGGCTGATCCAACTTTACATACCTTTAATTCTTTTAATGCTTTACCTGGGTAGAATTCTAACTTAGTGGGTATTTGTCATAATCCTGCAGAAAATAACTTTGCCTTATGACCTCTCAGCTAAGCTTATATAGTAAATGCCTTGATATCCCATTTGTCTATATAATTAACTATCACAATATATATCAAATGCAACTTGAACTAATAATTATTAATGATATGTTATTAACAAAATAAAAAACACAAGTAAATAATGAGCAAATAGAATTTGTGCCATTCGGTTGATGATATCTCAGGTTGAATGTAGTGGCAATCATTTATTAGACATGATGCAAAATATTTGGTACATATTTTTCATTGTGAGTGGACTGTCCATAAGATTTATTTCAAAATCGGCATAGGTAGTGGGGTCAGTTACTTAAGCAGTTTGCACAAGTTCAAGCTCACATAACTTGGCAATTGTAAAGTTAGTACCCAAACCTGATCCATATGAACATCACCCAAGTCTTCGTTACATATGATACAATTGGTCAAGTGTGATAACATGTTACATCAGGATGAGATCATATGAACCATGCAGAACAACTCTCCTGGAAACTCACTCACTACTGCGATTCATATAGATGCTTGGATGAACAAAATGAATGCCTTCCTTTTTGGATAGATATCCCTAGGCATACATGACACAATATAACTAAGTGCTCTTGGAGACTTATTAGGTTTTGATGCTTCGAGGCATTGTGAATGGTGATAAGATTCAATAAAGAAAGTAATGGGTGGGAGGGAGATGCAAGAGAGGAGAAGCAAAAGTATAACAGTTGTGATAAATCTATTATTAGCAATTAAATGATAGAAGTCTGCAATGTCCATGTGTGGAGCAAGAAGTAAAGGATGTGACCCATACAAGGTAACTAGAAGATCAAAGAGAACATAGGACCAGCATAGGGAATTTTTTATGAACAGATGAGTAGTTCTTTTTAATTCTAGATCTTAGTGGATTCCAACATTCTATAGGAGAAGAAAATGAAAACCAGAGAAGATTTTAAGTCATTGACTTCAGTCACAGACGCACAGTAGCAGAATCATACATCAAAGCAGACAAAGCATACTCAGACTAAGAGGGAGAGGTTTCTGTTACACAGTAAGGGACCTTAAAGGAAGAGGGGTTGGTAATTTGAGGAAAGAAGGGCCTTCCAGAGAAGGGAGGACACTGTGGAGACACAAATACAAGATAGCAAGAGGCAGCAAATGTCTAAGGTGTCTCAGATGACACAATTAAACTGGTACAACACTCATCACCTTGGAATTCATAAGAGAAACCCAAGATCTGAAACTGAAGACTTTAAACCAGAGATACACATTTGGTACATGTGTGGAGGGACCAGGAATCTCCATCTCAAGCAAGCGTTCCCGGTTATGCTGAAAATAACCTTCTACAGGCCAATAATGTATGGGAATCACACAAAGCCAACTTCTTGCAAATAGGTTTATTATATAGAACAAATTAGATTTCTTCATTTTTGTAAGACTCCTACAACTTTTTTAAGTCATGAGACTGTAATTATTATAATAACCAATATTATTAATATTTTCATGTAACTGGTAAATACAAACTAGAGATACAAATAAAGAAATTAAATGCTAACTATTGACTCACTGTTTAATGTAAAATATTGATTAACTTTTCTCCATTCTTTACTCCAACTCCAATAAGGTTCAACAATTCAGCCTCCTGCTTATACCTTTTGCTTATAATCTATCTTAAAACTTCTGTTTGGGCAATCACCTGGTGTCACAAACTTTATTCTGAATAGTTGACTGAAATCAACCCCTAGCCACATGTTTATAGTCAAATAACTAGTCAGCAGCTGAACCAGATTTTGAATTCAAGCCCATCAGAAGTCTGAGTAACTTGACGTAGTACAACTTCATTTTGCTCTACCATTATTTAGAAAGGGCCCATTTCCTTTTCTCTGTGGTAGCACAGAGCTTAATTTAGTTCTGTATCCAGAATTCTATCGAAGGTAGAATTCAATAACAGATTCAATAATAACTTGGAAGAAGACATTGTCAGTCCTCAACTCCTGTCATTCTCTAAAATCATTTATTTCAGAACATTACTGTCAGTGACTGCCACCGCCACCTAAAGTCCAAAAGAACCCCTGATCCAAAAGTGACTTATTACAGGTAGATGATATTTTAGTCAACTGTCATTGTGAAATCATTAGTGAATAACTTTGTGACTTAAAATTAACTTACTACTTCTCATGGTCTGTGGGTTAAGAATTTGGCCAATTTGCTTAGGTTCAGGTTTAGATTTGGGGTTCAGGTCATTCAAACAGTGACAGTCAAATGAGAGAAGAGTGAGGTTTGCCCAGGATGTGATATCAGCCAGAAACCCAACAAGCCCCTCTTCCCTCTCACTGTAAGCTCTCTTGTCTAAATTAGTTTGGGATTCCAAACACATGACAGGCTCAGTATGACTTGTACTACATCTGGCTTTCATGTGGGTCTCTAAGAACACAGCAAAAGGGTCTCATAGCATTGTGTCTACCATTTCTACTGATTGCCAGCAGAGTCAAAACATGTTGACATGTTTGAAAACAACCCACTGAACCACTAATGATGTCTCCTGATTCTTTTTATTAATATCCAAATTCTGAAAGCAAAACATAACACAAATGCATGTATATCTCACATATAAGATAGTTTTGCTTGGGAGACTTTGACCACTTGAGCCCAGAAATTGGAGGTGAACCTGGGAAACACAGAAAGATCTAGCTCACAAAATGGCAAATGATCACTTCTATGTATACAAATGTCTCTATCAAGCTATCTGCTTGATGTTTGTGAATGTGAATATTTAAACTAGAAAGCCATATGGAGTTGTTTCCTGAGTATATAAGAGTTTCGGGACAAGCATGCATGTATCATGACTGTGAAAGTCTTAGTTGAGTGATGAAATTGCTATTTATTCAAATGGATTGAAAAAATTCAAAGAGAAAAGACATAGTGTCTTTAAAAATTGAAAACAGATCCTTGGTGGATGTTAAATTTTTAAATGACAAAAGAAAGAAACCTAC
Source organism: Typhlomys cinereus (assembly GCA_023101885.1). Lineage (NCBI taxonomy): Eukaryota > Metazoa > Chordata > Mammalia > Rodentia > Platacanthomyidae > Typhlomys > Typhlomys cinereus. The sequence continues at coordinate 3,999,603 of JALPQD010000146.1, forward strand.
TTGACGAGTAGGCTTTGCTTTGGAAGGAGGGTGGGGTTGAGTGAGAGGGCTTAATCTACTGCCAGAGAAATTCTTTCCTGACTGGAAGTGAAATTTCACAGAAAATTTATACACTGAGATTCTATCCTGCTTAGGGGTAACACATAAGAAGATAAATTTGCTTCTTCCAGATTTAACTAAACTATGTAGTAGAAGTTTACTGACATGAACTCGCTAAATCCAAGAAAAGTTATGAAAAAAAGTGACAAAAAGTTTTCTGTGTTTTTTTTTTAAATAAAATTTCACTTACCTAATTTAGATAATTTATCTATGAGAAGAGGGAGGCCATGTGCATGCAGTGGCACATGGGTAGGGGTCAGAATAAGAGAAAATTAGGCATTTTAGATAGAGTAGAAGGTCATCCTCACCTGTATTAGTCAGGGTTCTCTGAAGAAACAGAATCTATAGAATGTAATATATATATATATATAAACAAGTTTATTAAAAAAATAACTCATAGTAAAAATAGTGTCCTTCAAGGAGGCTGCCCGCAGCAACCTCCTTCCTGGCTGGAATGTTCCACAAAGCCTTAAGATCCCAAGAAGGTCTCAAGTCTTTGCCCCTCTGGAGGGTGGAAGATGCTGGGTTCTGACGTTGGCGATGAGCAGCGAACAGCAGCAAGCTCCAAAGGCAGCGGGAACAGCAACAACGAGGTGGAAAAGAGGAAGCTCCAAGTCAGCCAAGGATGGAGGCAGCAGCAGCAGCAACAAAGCAGGACACGATGCGAACAACGTGCACGCAGAGTGGACTCCACAGCAAGTCGACACCAGATCAGGGAAGAGCAAGTCCCTCCTTCTTGTACCTCTTATTATGGGGTCCACCACTGGAAAGTACCACCCACTATGGGTTGGGTTCTCCACAGCAATCAGTCAAGTATCTACAGGCTTGTTCAGGGACCATTCTAACCCTTAACCTTCCACAGCTGCCCCCAAACAGTCTGCAACTGTCAAGTTGACATTGAAGTGCAACCATAACACCACCGCTGGGATTATCCTAAAGGAACACACTTTATTAATCTGGTGGAGCTGGTTTTAATACGAAAGGATATGGACATAAGCTCCCTATTGCAAATAACTTAAGCTCCTCAAATGAAAGAGTTGGATCATGAGGTCTGCCCCAAGGTCCACTGAGCTATATGCACAGATGAGATGCAGGGGACCAAAAACCCCAATCAGGTTTGCAGAAACTGGAGTTAACCAATGAAGAAAGTCCCTTTTTCTGGGCCTGCCTACTCCTATAAATACTCTGACCCTTCCCACCATCTTTGGCTTCTTTAGCTTTCATGGACTCTCCGGAGTCCATAAATTCTTTCCCAGCTCACTTGCCCCTCAAGAACTCTATGTCCGTGAATTTTGTTCTTTCCTCTAATAAAATGTGCCTTAATCCTTCATGTATGTTCTGGTTTCAATCTTCAACGGACTCTTGAACACAAGAACCTGGACATTAAGAAAAAAACCCTGCAACAAGATGACTGCTTTCAGAAGTCGCTGCGTCTCCTCGTGTTATGGAATTTTATGTCCAGGCTCTTGTGTTCCAGAATAGAAGATCGAGACCAGGACACATGGAGAGAATTAAAGCAGAATTTATTAGGGGAGAGGAGGAAAGAGACTCCTGGACACAAAATCCACATGCAGATGGCATGGAAGCCATCTGAGACTGGCAGGGTCAGGGGTACTTAAGAACTTGGGCAAGCCCAGGAAAAGTGGCTTTTCCTCATTGTTATTTCTGGTCTCTGTAAGCCTGATTACATCTGATAGGTCTGTTCCTATGAGGCCCAGTTTGGTAGTCCAAACCTTATGGCAGAGCTTTTTTTTTCCTAAGAACTTTAGCTCATCTGCATTTGAGGCGCTCATATCCATATCCTTTCATAAACAAAGGATTGGAGGATGTTAGCAACTTTGACTTTATCTCAGTGAAGGATTGATGTCAACCTCTGCATAGCTATGGCAATACCCTTCAAAAGGCCTTCCCAGTAGCCTTTCTGTACTGTCTAAAACTGCCTAAAAGAACTATTCCAACTAAAAATCCTATTCTAAGTTACCTAACAGAATTTATGCGGACTTCTGAGGATTGAACGCGGATTTCAGGTTTGTAAGTAGGTGTCTTTCCCACTGACTTATCTCCCTGACTCCCTAAGTTCATCATAAGATGTGAGTACAATAAAAGGTGGTTGACATCTCCAAACTTCTTATTCCCTAAGGAAATCTGAGAAGACTTGATTCGACATGTACGCAAAGGTCCCAAGGGAGGTATATGATCATGCAGAGTTTCTTGTAGCCTCATTGTTCTCAGGGTTGCTGGAAAACTTACTGTCATTAAGCAGTTTTCAGAAATGATCTCTGAATTGGACGCCTCACTTAGCTATGCATGTGGCAGTCATAGCACATTCCCAGCAAAATAATCTCCATCCAATTAATTTCATTTCCTTATTTTTCCTTAATGCGATGCCATTTCTATGTCCCCCAAAAGCAATAAAAAGCTACCTTCAAAAGTCTTTAAATCTCTGTCATAGACTGGTAGCATAACTTGGCTGTGAGTACCTGCTAGACCTTGGCAAGATCACATCATTCTGAATTACATTCCACTTGCTTTGCTTTCTTTGTTTCTCCTCTGCCTTCCCATGAACAGTCTGATTCTTCACAAGGCCTTCACACTGACTTTGAAATGCTAACATGCTTCGCTCAGTTCCTTGTTTTCTTTCATGCAGATTTTAGTTTTTTTCAGTACTACGCATTCATTTAGTTGGATCTTCATGATTTTAGCTGGTTTGGTACTAAAACGGTCCATATTCAGTGTTTAATGTAGTTCTCAGAAATTTCTCACAGGGAACTAGGATTTGTACTTTATGTCTGTCTTCCCTTTTCCTACTCCACACTGGATCAAATTAAATTATCTAATTACTTTTTTAGTATATATTTATTTATGTTTGAGAAAGAGAGAGGTGGGGGAGAGAGAGAGTGAGAAAGAGAGAAAGAGAGAGAAATCACTGCACACAGGTTAAGTTCAGAGGATAACTTTCAAAAGTCAGTTCTTTTCTTCTACCACGTGAGCTCTGGGGATTTAACTCAGGTCACAGACTTGATGGCAGATGCCTCGTTCACTGACTCCCATGATGTGTCCCTTATAGTGATAAATTTTGTAGTTCTCTTGTCTGGATGCTACAGAACCTTGAATTTTATATTCATAATTATATCAAATTAATCAAATTAAATTGGTGAACTGCTTCATGTGTTATGTGGACATCTTTCATAGAATCCTTGCTTCAATCAGAAGCTATAGGAAAAAATGACATCTGTCTACATTGCATATTAATCTGTTTATGTAACAAGTACTAATATCTGGGTAATTTGACAAGTACTAGCTGGCAATTTTTTTTCCTGGAATGATCAGATAGAATCATTATTGGCAACACTTTCTGATGCCCAATTCTGCTGTCATTATAGCAGTTATTGTCAGTAGGCTATGTTCACTACATCTTCATTTATGTCAAGTGATCTTTATCTCTTCCATTGGGTCCTCCATGTAGTACCCCCGCCCTTGTTTGGGGGATTCCAACTCACATGTATACATTATCTCCATTTTTGTCATCAACATATCCATTTCACAGAATGGGAAATTGATATTGAACATGCAATTCTGGAGCACATTTTCTGGGAGGAGATGTTGTGTGTCACTGCACCAGTAACCATTGATATAAAACCAGAGGACTTCACATATTGCCATTCTGATGTGACTTAAGTGATCTTCTTGACTGCTTTTATTAGGAAGTGTGCATTTCATATAAACACGATGTAGTGTTAAATACAAAGCAGGGTGTACAGGATCCTCTGTCAATGACAGGAGGCATCTGGGTTTGGTTCAAGGCTGAGAAATTATCAAACTCCTTAGAAGCACAGAGGATAGGAGGGTAATTCTGTCTTACTTCCAGAATTCTGAAAGCAGGTGTGTAGGCAATCTATCTCTTGAGTCTCTTGAGTCTCCAGCCAGTCAAGGTCTAAGTTTGCTAACAAGTGGACAAGATGCATTGTTTTTAAGGAACATGGGGTGAAAGTGGGGGTTAGAGGGAAGTTATAATGTATAGTAAACATGTTGAATAGATTTAGGGTTATACATTATTATAAGGCACAAAATTTTGACAACTCATTAATTTATGCTATATTTTCAAAATACTTATTTCACATACGACTTTGTGAATAATTATCTATGGAGATCTTTGTAAAAATATGTTCAGTGAAAGAAATTATTGTAGGGCAAGAATGACAAAAGCCCAAAGAAAGACTCATCTTTGATTGGTATAGGTAGAATAGCTCCAGCAAAGCAGAAACTCTCAGCCAGAGCTAATTAAAGTTAAGAGTTTCATTCAGTCCAGCCTTGTGAATTATTTATTCAGGTTTGGCTTATAATAGAGAATTCAGTTGATTAACATATCTAAAATATAATTTTCTTTAAAGTATTATACACAAAGAATATAATTTTCTCAACTCTTATGCAATTTACCAACATAACTACATTCAAACTCAAAAAGTAACTGTCACAGTAACTCTGCATGTTTGCTGATAAATCACCATCAAATGGCTTAAGGGAACAAGGGTTTATTTTCTCTTATAACTTTCTGGTTACAGTTTTCAGTCCAGCTTGACAAGAGAGCTCATATCAACACCAGGACCAAGATAACTGGCCACACCATCACTACATAATGGCTGAAAAAGGGATGATCCATATTTGCCAGACCATTATGTCTGTCCAAGTGTACACAAGGATGCCAACTTTCTCAACTAGCTCTCTGTATTTTGTTCTAGGGCCTAGTCCCACCCACTATGGACTGGACCTTCCCCATTAGCTAGACAATCTCCTCCAGGTTTGCTTTAGGCTTAACTCAATCATTAATTCTCTGCAAATGTGCCCAGCACTCAAATCATCAAAAGCCCAAAGAAAGACTCATCTTTGATTGGTATAGGTAGAACAGCTCCAGCAAAACTGTCAAGTTGATACCTGTGTCTAATTATGACAATAACTAAAATAATTTCTAAAATAAGGGACTGGAGAGGTGGCTCAGGGGTTAAGCCTCTGCCTTGCAGGTGGAAGGTCCTGAGTTCGGATCCTAGACCCCATGTATAGACGCCAGGCGGAAGCGGGAGTGGCCTGTGTTTCTGGTCCTGGTAGTGCGGAGCCTGTGAATCTCGGGGCAGAGTAAACAAGGAGGAGGTGGAGGCGGTCCATGGTGGTCCCAAATTCATCCATGGTTCTACACACACACATACATACATACACACACATGCATACATGCACAATTGAATAAATAATAAAAAAATTAAAAAATTTCTAAAACAAGTCACTTTTTTTCAAATAAATATCAGACAAGCAACTATCTCTAGAATTAGGCTGACTTCGGAAAAATCAAAAGATAGCCGGAGCAAGAATCTCAGTGGATATTTTAGTGAGTAGTCACTGAAGGATTGAAATATATTTTAAAGTTATGATACATAAAGTATATGTATCAAACATAAAGTATATGTTTTCAAATAAAGTATATTTGAAAACAAACTTTAAATCCTAGAAATTGCACATGTACAAAACTGGAAAATAAATTTGTGAATTCATCTATATTTTTAAACCCATGAAAGTCTCTCAAAGATTATATCTTTAATGACACTAAAACAAATTTCCCATTGTGGGATGTGTGTATGTGTGTGTACGCACGAGTGTGCAATTCAATCCCAACTGTTTTAAAATGAAGAAAACAGTATTTCCACTTGTGTAATTGTTTTCCTTTGTCTATTCAATTGTTAAAACAGGCCTTTGCTACACAGCCCAATTATCCTTGGGCTCATGGGCCTTCTATGTGTAGAGATTATAGACCGATATCACCACACCTGGGTTATTATTATGTATAGTTTTGAAGGTCAAATACATTGTTACACATAAAGCTCATGGAACAGTGCTCTTTATATAGCACAAGATTAATGTTTATTAACATTCAAAGTTCTCAAGATCACAGCATTCAGAAAGAGTGTGAGTCTAGTCTGCTTTTTTCTTAACTAAGTATTTCTTAAATTTATATATGTGAATATGTGAACATTTTGGGAAGAAATATTACAACTCACCAGTACATATTCTAGCAAACTTATTTAGAACATTCTTATGTGAAGGACTTGCAATTGAAAGGACTTGGTAGCTATATGCAAGTAGAAGTTATAAAAATATGATTCTTCAGATTCTTGATAGCCTCAGATCTTCCCAGGCTCACCTGATCCACAATAACTTGGTTCTGTGGTTAGCATATACTTGGTTCTGTTTTGTGAATAGATGAGCCTCACCTCAATCAGTGCTTTAACTGTTCTTTTGCTACAAGGCTTTCCTGATGCATTGGTGAAATGGCCATAAACATCCCATTTACCACCACACAGGTGCCACCTTAAAGTGTGGAGTGTTGTAATTACTGCCAATAGCCAATTTTCAGCCAGGTAGAGACATAATTAATAAATAACTGTTCTTTTTTCCCTTTAAGACAGATTAATTGGGGTTTTGGTTTATAATCTTGGTAGAAATTCTCAGCAGGATTGACTGATCATCAGGAAAAGTGTTGACTACCAGCAAGTAACCCGTAACCCATAATCCTCTCTCTCTCTCTCTCTCTCTCTCTCTCTCTCTCTCATGTCTTTCAGCCTCATACCCTGAAATTTTACTCTGACTGACCTTCATGCAAACTCTTGCTCCAGACTCTGATTCCAGATAACAGAAATCACGATAAGAAGCTAATATGCTAATGTTCACACTGATATAAGATAGTCACATATGTAACAAATATGTACCATGTGTACCCTATGAAATTTAATGGACAATAAATCACATGTTCTGACTATCTTTTAGAACTTTGTGCACTATCTTTAAAGAAAAGCGTGTGATAGAAAACACATTCTTCAGTTGATAGAATAATAAGAAAAAGGGATTTTTCTCCCCCAAACTAGCACAGGTTCTCAGTAGGTTTTATCTAAAGTTCATGTGAATTAGAGTTATAAGTGGAAATACAACTGCTATGTCTGCTTTTACTTAATAAAATCTTCAGTGATAATGACCATTATAAACCAGCATAAATGTTTCAATCAAAATCTAGTAGTATGAACAGCAAGAATTTTGATCTCTGATAATTTTTATTTTTCTTCTTTTTTTTTTTCCAGTAATGAGGAATGAATTCAGAATATCAGGCTTGCTATGGCAAGCCATCTATCACTGAGCTACATTCATTTCTTAGCCCTTGATATTGTTGATAAAAGGATTGTTATGTCTATGGTCTAAAATTTCTCATTTTCTTCTTAAACTGTCTGGATTGGTGCAGAGTTCAGGGAGAGAATATTTGACTGCGCAGATACTATGGCTCTAAGCTACTTTCATTTCACAAATGCTTTTTTAAAATCTGGCTTAGGCTGGGACTGGTTATGTTTCTCTGTAGTTCCAGTAATTCAGAAAGCTGAGATAGGAGGATCATTTATATCCATAAGTTAGAAAACAAACTTAAGACAAAGATCCTTTCTCCAAACAAACACACCACTGAAGTTTGACTTGAGGAATACAGGAAAGGTGGTGATAGGTCAAATAGTTCAACTGCTTGGAAACCTGGCAAGCTGAGTTCAATCTTCAGAAGCCCACTGACCTTTGAAAGTTGTCCTCTGACCTCTGCACGCATGTGCCTTCTCTCTTTCTGTATCTCTCTCTCTCTCTCTCTCATAAATAAATAAATAAATAAAATACCACCAAAAAAATAGAAGAGAAATTACCAGCATAAAGAAAAAAAACACAAAATTTAGATATTTTCATCCAGAAAAGAGAGATTAAAAAATCAAAACAACTCTCCATTTTAAGCCACATGCATTTAACCGTTTTGTTAAGAATACTCTAAGTGAAGAACTTTGTCTTTAACCCTGACCTTAAAATATGATACCAAATTTAATATTGTCCTCATTAATCAAGTAGGAAAGCCAAAGTGTTGTGGCTTGGACTAGCTCTGTGTTCGGCAGCAGATTAATGCTAGTTGGTATGGTCCGTGAGAATCACTGGATAATTCATTTCCAGATGGAAACATGTGCTGAAAAATTACAGCTCTAAGATGAAGTAACAATGGAGAACTTTTTCTGAAATTGGAGAAAATTATGATATCTGGATTTAAATGAAGTCAGTAGAGAATTAGGTAATTAAGCAAAAATAAGACTCAAACCATCTAAGTATTTTATCCTCTATAAACATTTCACCTTCTACTTTGAATATTTAAGGCAAAGAGTCTGTTTTTATGAAACTGAGAAGTAATGGCAAGAACTTGTGAGCAATTTCATTTTTCAGTACAGAAAATTCAATCCTTCAAATGTCAAACTGTTAGAAAGTGTAAACAAATATTTTTCTTTGAAGAAATAACAATCTAGACTGCTTCAAGCATACAAAAGTGTATTTGGTAATCATACAAAGAAAAGCACTCGAGAGACTTAAATTGTTGTGCAATACAAGAAATATTGCATATCTCCTACTATACATTAACATACATTCAGTTTAGAATCATAGTTATTTGTTTAAAAAAATCTTTTCATGAACCACCATAAGATAGTTAATTGGATCATTTGAACAATTTATTATTGATTATTTAGTCTTTTACAGGGTCAACCTGGTATGTTCTTAAAGATTTTGCTTGTATCCCTGAAGAGAGGGTGTTGGGAATGTATGAGCCCCAAGGTGGAGAGGGGTGCAGCCAGATAGTATCTCTGGATAAGAGAGGACCAGAGCACCCTGAATCCACTCCAGCTGTGAGTACTTACACAAGATTTGTGCAAGATTTGGCACATCAACATTATATCACGGCAGGGGAAAGACCTCCCAGAGAATAATGAAAGCTAAAGCTTGATAAGGGATGAGGGGAGTTACTCTTCCCAATACATGTCTACTGGCATCTCCTCCTTGCTCCAGCGAGTACCTAGACACCCATCACTAACAGCAACCCAGATGGGACTTAGTGAAGCTATAACACAGAAGGCCATGAGACCAGTTGGGAGACTAGTGGGGAAGGGAAAAGTATGTAATTGGACAAAGAAAGGTATTGGATTTACGGAATAAGGAGTAAAAATGAGACAGATTTATATTTCAAGTCTTAAAAGAATATAAAGAAAATAAATACATGAAACAAGTTTAAATATAAACTGAAATATGCTTGAGAAAATCAAACATAAAACACAATAACATTGGGGCCGGTGATACGCATAAAACATGTTTGGATATCAACTCATTTTCATTTGGGAATAAAAAGCAGGAAATGTAAAACTCTGACAACTATCTATCCTGTATTGTGACATAGGGTTCCTGAATTAGCACACACTGTATTATGTGAGAATGTATCCTTCCCTTACAGATAAGCCATTGGGGACATAAACCTGTGAAAGTATTTAAAAGTTGTTTCTGGGTGTAGGCTATCTGCATTCGTTTTCCATCATTGTGAGACAATATCTAAGATAATATACAAAAAAGACAGATTTACTTTGACTTACATTGTCACTTGGTGGATTACATATAGGCCTATGGCAAGGTCCAATGTATGCAGTGGAAAGATAGCTGCTTACTTCCTGGTAGCCAGCATTGGATGTGGTTAGTGTCACAAAGAAACCAACTGTTGTGCAGGTCCTGTGGACATCACTGAAGAATTCTTGTTTCTCTTCAAAACAAAAGATCGGCTTTAGTTTTCTTCTTCTTCTTCTTCTTCTTATTATTATTATTTATTCAACTGTGTGCATATGCGTGTGTATGTGCGTGCGTACATGTGTGTGTGTGTGTGTGTGTATATGTGTGTCTGTGTATGTGTAGAACCACGGACGAATTCGCGAACCACCATGGACGCCTCCACCTCCTTCTGCCCCGGGATTCACAGGCTCCACCCTACCAGGACCAGAAGCACAGGCCGCCCCCGCTTCCGCCTGGCGTCTATACATGGGATCTGGGATCCGAACTCAGGACCTTCCGCCTGCAAGGCAGAGGCTTAACCCCTGAGCCACCTCTCCAGCCCGGCTTTAGTTTTAATATAAGGGAAATATGATCAATGTCATCAGAATAGATTTTTCTAATACATCGTTGCTTTCCCTATGGTCCAGAATATAAATTTTCAGATGTTTGATATTTTACATGAATATCCCACACAATACCAAAAAAGCATATGGACATGTGAACAGTCTTTTTTTTTTTTTTTTTTTTTTTTTTGATGCATGGGTTCTCCAGAGCAGAGCACATATGAAACTTATCAAAGTCAAGCCTAAGGTACTTGGGAGAGTAGGACTTGAATCTTAGTTTTTTTTTGTTTTGTTTTTTTTTTGACAACTTCAGTATGCATTCTAGGGTAACTTTAAATATTGACCTTTCTTTTGTCAGTTTGAATCCAAGTTAATTATGAAAAATTATTTTATTTTCTTTCTTCAACTTCAGTGTGTGTGTGTATGTGTGTGTGTATAAGGGCACTGTGTGTGCCCCAGTGGAAGTCCAAGGTTGACTTTTGGAATCATTCTGGATTGCTTTTACCTCCTTTTTGCTTCACTCTGGGATTTCCCAGGCTCCTCAGACTGGGTTGGGAAGAGCAGGCTGATGCCAATTCCCCCTGATGTTTTTACATGGAACCTGCATGCTGAACTCAGGGCCTTCTACTTGCAAAGCACTCTTAACCTCTGAGCCATCTCTCTAGTATGAATAAATTATTTTCTTAATAAAGGATCTTTTCACATGTGTGGCCTACTGAAGTTCCTCTGGTTTGTTTTTGATGGTTTGTGCCTGAGCACTTGCTAGAATATGACTCACGTATCATCAGTGTGTCTATCATTGAAAAAAGCATCTTCCTTCCTTATTATTGGTGCTAACCTTCCACAGACTCTCAAAAGAGTGTGGGACCTCCTGATATCTGAAGCTCAGTAGGCCACATATACAAAAAGACATGAAAATAAGGGGGAGGCTGTTAGGGAAAAGAAAGGGTAAAATGGGAAAATAAGGAGGGCAGGTTTGGGAATTAAAGTGTGGAAATATTATAAATGTACTGTATTCATGCATGAAATTTTAAAAGAATAAAATAATAGCAATAAAGCAAGTAAAATGTTAACAGGAATCTTTAAGAGAGAACTCCCGGATCCTCCTTTGATAGCTCATATTTTCCTTCTATTGATCTTTTACTGGAAAACTTATGACTTGATGGAATGGAACAGAACATTCTTACATTCTTTTAAAATTAAAAGCAGGGAAAATTTCCAGAGAATCCCATCCCATTTAAGTTCATCTGACTTTATGAATAGAAGAAGTGACACTTTAATTTGTATAACAAATTATAGTGTAGATTCTTCTGCTTAAAGCAATAAATTTATAAATAAGTAAATTTCAGCTAATGTCTCAATAATGAAAGCAATACAGCATAGTGAAGGTGTCTAGCATTATCCTTTCTAATATTGCAAATTCTGGATAACTGTACAGGTATTGATATGCTGTAGATAAAGCAAAAATTATTGCAGTGAAAAATCAGAATTATTTTCAAAATATTTTAATATAAATGAAATCCAGATTATTTTTGCATGCATAACTGAATGTATACTATAATTAAAAATTTAGGATTTCTTTGATAATTTTCAGGTGATATTGCCATTCCACATCCCACAGCGTGCTTCTTGTAATGTAATTATATAACAGTAGACACAATGTTCCAGTAGTGTGTGAACTGACATCCAACTGCAAACAGGAAACACATGTGCTTGCAGAGTAAGTCAGAAAAGGACACTTTGGTTAAGGATCAGGTGGATGTCGGGTCCAGCTGGAAAAGCACTGCCAGGTTCACGTCCCCATATCCTGGGAAGACAGGGTAAGGGGCTGGCACTTCTCATGTGCTCTGTGGTACAGAGAGCTCAGTCCCATGGTGGCAACTTAGCTTCCCTAATTCCCAATTTGCTCCTTTACAAAAACATAAAGTTTCCAGGAATCTGAAGAGAACTCTATCAGTCTTAGATGGTAGAGGTCTCCCAAACTTCACAAAAAGACCCAAATATTTAAAAAAATTGAATGGTTGCCTAGCCCAATATGTGATAATTCTTTTTATTTTATTTTCAATTTCATGTTTAAATTGTGGGGAATTCTGAATACGAATTATTGAAAAAGTAAAGTAGCTCAAAAAGTGGTGTTTATTAAATCACATTTTGACTATGCAATATGTTATATCAAGGATTTCATCTTCTTTCCTTCCTCTGTTGCTTTAAATTGACAATATTGAGTTTATGAGGATGACAAGGAAAACAAAGACTTGACTTGTCCAAATAAACAGACTTAAGATAGTCAAAAGTTGAGTGTCTATTTTTGCAACTATAATATGCAAGTGAGGGCAGGTAAAAGTCCTCATAAAAAGTATGTTAGACATAAAATCAATCATATTGAAAGAAGTCAGCTATTAAAAAATTTTACACTATTTTTATCCTTTTAGTGCTCCATACATGAATATAGTGAATTTATGCTATGTTCACTTTACTCCCCAATCCATCCCCCTCCTCTTCTCTTCGCAACCTTCTTCCCTATCAGACTCCCTCCTATTTTCAAGTCTTTTTGCATGTGTAACCCACTGGGAAACAGCTGGTTTGACTTTGATGTAATGTGCCAGAATACTTGCTGGAGCATTAATCATATATCAGTGGGCATTGATAAAAATATCTTTCATCTCCTCCCCATCAACATAAGTCCTTATCAGTCTCTCATGATTTTTACCGATCCAAGCTGAAACACTGATAGGACAATTTCCATGAAGGTCTTTTGGAAATATGCATAGCTTCAGTGAATTCATAGATACAATAAGCTTGTCATGTCTGGAAGATAGTGTCTGGCCATTCCTCTGCCCCACTTCAGGCTTTTATAATTTTACCGCTCTCTCTTCCATGAAAACATTAAATTTTAAAGTATGTTTGGCCCTGGCATTTTTCAAACTTTTTGATGTATAATTTGTTTACATTGTTGATTAAAATAGGAGTGATGAGATGATAGTTTAAATTTCATCAAATTATAATATTGCTAACTTTTATAGACTATTTGGACTTTTCTGTGGACACTTTAATTGTCTTGGATGGAAATTAGACCTTGTAGAACCATAGATGTACAAGTGCTAGAAAGCACTTCAGCAAAGCCAGGTAATATATAGCAGAGGAAAATGACTCCTTTTCCAGCTTCCTATTGATATTGCTCACATTGGCAGAAGCAAGACACAGATAGAATTGAGCAAACCATAGTATGTGGAAATGTGAAAGGGAAAAAACTACAAACAAGAAATCGGAAGATACTTACCTGGCAGGGGAGATACCATGATCACGAAGGTGGTTTTCCCAGGGCGAGGCTTATCCATTGCACTCCGGATGTGCTGACCCCTGCGATTTCCCCAAATGTGGGAAACTCGACTGCATAATTTGTGGTAGTGGGGGACTGCGTTCGCGCTCTCCCCTGAAAAAAAAAAAAAAAAGAAATCGGAAGAAAGAAGAAAGATTTGTGATATTTTATTTTCACTAGATATAGTGAAGCAAGCAACCTGGATTCAAATTGATTTGGATTATGCATACCCATCTTCCTTAACAGTAGACTTAGCCACCTATTAGACTAAACCCTTTCTTGAATACACTATGTATATATACCCTTCTGTAAACAATTTGCTAAGTTGTTAGCAATGTCAACTTCCCCCATCTCTACTAACCCTACCACATCTGTCTCAAACTGTGCTCATACTAAACTCCGAGTAAGGCAATGTTTCTCCTCCCCTCAACAATCATCAAACTTAGATTCCATTCACTCTTACTCTTGTTTGTATCAGACCAGTCCTGTCTGAACTGGTTTAAGGTGCATGTGCAATAAAGAAAACTGTGTTCTCTCAGTGCACTTTTAGGGACAATCTCATATGTACCATTTTATCCTTATGCATAATTGGGCATGCATGTGGTTGAAAATCACACATACCATGGGAAGGATCATGGTTCTAGAACCTAATCTATACACTTAAACCGTTCTCCTAGTAATCACATTCTGTCCTGTGAGCCCCATAAAATCTCCACCTTAAACTTAATGAGACCTACAGTCATCTGAGAGGTGAGTCTCGGAGCATGCTTATGGAAGATTATCCAGATTAGACTAGCTGAGGTGGGAAGACCTGCCAACTGTGGGTGGTACCATTGCCAGGGATGGGGTCTTGAACTTTAAGAGAAAAAAGAGAAATGTAGCATCTTGCCTCACCTCTGTTGGCTATTTTGACCATGCACCTGAACTGTGAATCAGAATACACCCTCTCATCCTTAAATGGTTTTCTCAGAGGATATCATCATCTGATAATAGGAAACAAAATTAAGCCACTAATCTCTTCTTGTTCAGACTGAAAATCTTGTATGACTTACTGACTTTTGACACAGAACAACATATAATAACAAGACCCTATTAAAGGAAAAGTATGTTTAGAAGATATTGACTTAAGGTATTACAATGGCCTACTTGTGTTTTTTCTTTATACACACATAATTCATTCCAGAAGCACATGTTGATTTTGTTATACAATTAATGGCAGTATCATTTTTTTAGAATTTGTTTTTGCTATGTTAAAAATTAGTTTTTACTGTGTACTTGGACAGCATTGAGTGGCCAATTTCAGTGTTGCTTATAATAAAGTTTGTGGAGTATTTGTAACTGAGCAAATCCAATTGCTAATTATTAAAATGATATTTCTATGATTCAGCCAAAATGTCAAACCCTGAAGTGACTGATTAAAGATTCAGATTTTAGGTGGGAGCAAAGTACATAAATCATAGCAATATAAAGGATTTTGAAAAAGCAATGGAGCTAACTCAATACCAGGAAAAGAATGGTTGAGAAAGTACATGTAAGATGATCTCATTCAATATGTACCCTTTCCCTCATTTCAACTCTAAAACAACTAAATAGGACCCACAGAAGTCTGGCATTTATGTAGATGCCAGTGACTTTAGTTATCCATTGTTCCCAAAATAGCAAAGAATACATGACTTTCGAGCTGCTTTTAATTTAACGAATGTAATCAAATTACAATAAACATAGTTGCTTATCATATCCATCCAGATTTCTGGAAAATATTAAGATTTATTGCTGAAGTAATGAGAACAGAAGAAATTGTGCCCTGGCATATGTTCTGTTAGGGATTTCCTGTTGCTTTCAGCATCCTTCTAATTGCTATAATGGTTCAGTTAAACCTCAGTAATGTAGCCCCTTCTCTGTCCTTTCCCTTGCAAACATGATATTAAGTGACTGAAGCTACCTGGCAAATGTAAATATCTAAATTGTTAGTATCTTATCCATAGCATTTTCTTTCCTTAATGGATAGGTCACTAGAGTCTTTTGAAATCCATTTTGGCATGCAGTCCAAGGTAGTCTATCACAGCAAAAGTCCACAAATCCAGCAATTTAGGCAAAGAAAAGAAGCAGCTAATCAAAATGTCAAATGAAATCCTTGGTAGTTAAAATTTATATGGCGTTTTCTGGCCTATACAACTTGGATTCCTGTAATGCTGCATGGATCAGCAGTATTCATAGCTGCAAAGCATGTACTCTTTACTCATCTCTTTAAAGTGACTTTTCAATAAAATTAATAAGAAATCATGATGCTACTGGAAATATTTGCCTCTCTCAGCTTCCAAACAAATTCAAACAATCTTGATTTTTTAAAATTTGTTAGTATATTTGCATATTTCAAAAAATTATAAACATTTTGTTCATGGGAACAAGTTAATGAGTTTAGAATTCTAAAAATAGCAGGAAGCACAAACAAGTACTTGTATTAATTTCATATTAATTAAAATATTATATTTCATATTAATAATTATGTTATATATTAACAATTATATTAATATGTTAATTTCAGATGTATTTTTGGGAAAAAATAACAAGACCAATCCCTTGATGAAACTTCTTTGCTGAAATAAGAAAAACATGAGGCTGCAGTTATCTGAAAACCATTTGTAAATTAGTTTAATGCAATTCCTTTTAATTCTTTAGTGTAACTTGCTGTGTGCCAGGCACAATGCCAGGCCTGGAGGTAAACTAGAAGATAAGACTTGGATGGTTCCCTCAAAGAGAAAATAGTTTTGACAACAAATGGCTTAAAAGAATGATCATAAATGGAGGGTGTGACAGTTAGTAGGTACAGGTGTCAACTTGACGGCTTCAAGCTGAGCTTTGGGCACAGCTCTGAGGAATTAATAACTGGGAAAGTCTTTGAGCAAGCTTGAAGGAGCTTGTCTAACTGATGTGGAGACCCAGTTCACAGGGTACCGTCCTGTAGCAGATCAGATAAAGGCAGTAAAAGAGGAAAGAGTTTGGCTTTCCTTCTTTTGCCCTGTGCTTCCAGTTGTCATTCCTTCTTGTTGCTGTGATACTCTTCTTTGATGCTGCAGTTCTTCCCGGCCATCAAAGCCCAGTCCCTTCAGCATCCAACATCACTGGCATTCAGTGATGCTCTGGGAATCCTCCGGTCCCAGCATCAGACTGACTTTGCTCAAAGGCTTGTCAGAAAGACTTCGGCCTTCAATGCCACACTGGGACTGCTGAGCTATTCAGCTCCTGAACTGAACAGATATTGTAGAACTTCCAACATTTTGTCCTGTAAATTAATCTAATAATTTTCCTTTTTGTACACATATATTGAAGAAAAGAAATAAAAGAGGACTGAGCTGGGTGCAGAAGATGGAGAAAGATATGAACAAGAGCGTTTGAGGCAGAAGGTGAGACAAAGAGCCGTAGTCAGAGGGAAGAAACATGCAAATCACTGGGGAGGGCAGGAGTGTGTGGAGATGACTGAATGAGGGAAAAGACATCAAAAGTGGCCTACATCTGTCATCCCAGCACACTGGGAAGGAGGCAAGCTTTTAGGCCAAGAAGACTACTTCGTGAAGGAGATAAGATAGAAGAGCTGACTTCTTCAAGTTGTCCTTTGACCTCTCTATACATGCCATGGCATGTGTGTGTCTGTACCCACTTCCGCATACTGAATAAATAATAAAATTTTAAAATTAAAAAAAAAGTCTCGAGAAGCAAAGTTTGAAACTGAGAATGGAAGTTGCATGGTTAGAGTGAAATTAGTTCAACAAGACGTAGGAACCTTGGATGTTTAATGTATTTTAGTGGCAACCAGGCTCTTCAAACTGCATATAATTTTTATTTATTTGAAATAAATAAATAAGAATTCATTCAAGAAACATTTATCTTGTTGTGTGAAATGTTTTTGATTGTTAATAAAGAAACCTGCCAACTACCCAAAAATAATAATAAACAAATAGATGACCAAAGGGAGTTAATTTACACTTTACATGTTTGTGTATTTATAAAATCATATGTGAATTTCAAGTAGTTTACAAAAACAAAGTCTTATTTATTGATATTTCTTAACTGTCCATAGCCATTCTTGGCAAGGAGAAGACTTGCAATAAATAATTTTTCGTTGAATAATGTGTCAGTGGTCTATATAGAGAAATACCCAATTTAACTATTTTTGGTTTTATCTTTTAAATTTTTTTCTTGTTTCATCTTACTCCCCTCTTCCCCAACAGTATTACCTTGTAGTCCAAGATGCCTGGACCTAAAACTAATTATGTAACCAGGATGGCCTTGAACATCTTCTTTTATTTTCTTTTAATTAACTTATTTACTTATTTATTTATTGCATGTTTCCCAGGCTCTGCCTTCCAGGATCAGAAGTACAGTCCACTACCATTTCCTCCTGGCATTTTTTTTTAAACATGAAATCAGCGATCTGAACTTAGGACCTTCTGCCTGCCAAACAGAGACTTAACCACTGAGCCATCTCTCTGGTCCTACTTTTAGTTTAAATCAGCGAGCCTTAATATAAGTACAATATCCTGAGATATCAGCTAACAATAAGGCAGAGTTATCCCAATTTAAAAAAAGCTACATTGTATTTCATCTTCAGCAAATCATTTTGAAATTTCTAACAATGGTTTTATTGTTATAAATTATATATAATATATAAACATGTATAATATATATATTATATATTTTATATAGAAATAGACATATAAATATATATAATATATAAATATATAAATTATATTGGCAAAACTAAAGAACAAATAGCAAGCAGCAGATCAATAGCAAAACTCATCATATCAAACTTTTGCAGCATCCAGCAGAAATAGACTGGAATAGAGTGAATGAGAAACAAAGCGACAGTACCATCATCCAAGTGTGTGCTTACTGCATCCAGCAGAAATGACAGGGGAAGAATCCCCATGCCAGTCATGCTCTCATTCCCAGTAGAGAGTTCTGGGCAGAGAGTTCTCTACATACATGAGCTTCTGATTTCTCATTTCCACTGCAGGCATCTTTATGCCATGAGATGCACAATGGTAATCTCTTTTGGAAATCGTTTACCTTCTAGCTGCTCTCCAGCATGCAAAATATTTAATACTCTTAACTGTTCGTATTCTTCTTCCTCTGATGGTTCTAGGGGTATCCATCCTGTCCTCCCACGGAGAGTTAGAAGATGCTTGAAGTTTTCATGATGGAATCTGGGGCAAGAAGTCCTTCCTCACTCTGCATGTGCTTCCAACAAGTAAGAGTGCACACGACAACTTACCAATATAATTTATAACAATAAAACCATTGTTAGAAAATTCAAAATGATTTGCTGGAGGTGAAATATAATATAGCTTCGTTTTTTTTTAAATTGGGATGACTTTGCCTTATCATTAGTTGATATGTTAAGATACTGTACATATATTAAAGTTCTTTTATTATGGCAGCAAATGTTATTCAACATTTCTAGTAGATTTCCTTATAATCTCAAATTTTCTGAAAAGTTTTCAAACCACACTAGACCATATTTCCTTCTCTTTGGAAACATTCCTAGAAAAAAACTAGTATTTTATGGAATAGAAGTTTTGTAATTTTTTAATTATTTAGCTAAGATATATAATTTTTAATTTGTCTGATTCACATAAATGTCAATATATCATGATACATTGAAAATAAATGAAAGAGGGCTGGATAGGTGGCTCAGGGGTTAAGCCTCCGCCTTGCAGGCGGAAGGTCCCGAGTTCGGATCCCAGATCCCACGTATAGACGCCAGACGGAAGCGGGGGCGGCCTGCGCTTCTGGTCCTGGTAGGGCGGAGCCTGTGAATCCCGGGGCAGAAGGAGGTGGAGGCGTCCATGGTGGTTCGCGAATTCGTCCGTGGTTCTACACATACACAGACACACACATACACACACACACACAGATACACGCGCGTGCACATACACACAGTTGAATAAATAATAATAATAAAAAAGAATTTTAGAAAATAAATGAAAGAGCTGGGCAGGAGAAGTGAAATTACTTTATGTAGCAATTTGTCCATTAATAAGTCATCCACATCCCAACATTTTCGAATATAGGCACCCCAGATGAAACCAGTCAACCGCACATGCAAAACAAAATAAAACAAAACAAAACCAAACAAAAAATTTTGAAAGTAAGAGAGAGACTGGCAAAAAAGGAAAAAGTATGAAGTAGGACAGAAGGGGAGGATGAGATTTGGAAGTAAGGAGTAAAAACTCATAAATTCATTGTATTCATTCACGAAAGTGTCAAAAGAATAAAAAATAAAATTAAGTAGACACAAAGGAGTTTGGGCTTTACTGTCAAGATTCACTGTAAGACTTACCTCCAGAAAATTTCAAATTAATTTTTCATATGTAGACAGCTGTGGAAGTGAAGGAGCATACCAGAACATACAAATATAAGAACCAATAGCATTTAATGGAGTCCCTTTAGAAACTTGCCATCATGGTGTCAAGAGTGTAACCATTACAGTGTTGTTTTCTTGTATCATGAAGGCTTTCCTCCCAAGGCGCATGTACCTCCAGGTAGAGACTAACGCTGTGAAAACCATGAGTCAAAGAAAACTATCATCACTCAAGTGACGTATTTAGTTTTCAGTGGACAGAACAGTTCTTCAGTGAGGGTTCTCACTCAGCTTGAGTATAATTTCGTCATTTTATCTAGGATGGAAAACTTTGAGATGTTCTTCAGAATCTTTGTTTTAACATTCGCTCTCTTAACAGTCTAACCATTTTCTATAGGACACTAGTACGGGGCAGTGATATGAAAAGGTCTTTAATGCTCACTGAAGTTTATAAAAGTAGAAATCATTCCTGCCAGCAGTTGCTCTTCAGAGATAGCAAAAGGGATCCCTGACTTGCAGGTGACAGTGGCTGCTTGGTGAAAATGCTTTGGCCACACGCACTGCTGAGCAGCCATGGATCAGCAGACTTCTGGAAGAAAGAGGCTGAGTTTATTGTCAAGCAAATCAACTTACGATTAATAGAAATTTTGTCTTCTATTTATCAACAGGTGCCTGATGAACCAAGATTTTTGCTTGGGTTATTCATTCCTTCGTGAACATTTTCATAAGTACAGAGAAACACTACAAGTAATGTGAGAATACATATGTATCCCACACAGTTAATGAAAGTGTCTTTTAATCCTGTTTTCCTTCAACCTTTTTAAGGAATTGGTTCAGATATTCTTTAACTTCTTTCCTTTACAGTTTCAAGATTGATACTGTGAGTCACTGCTACTAATGGCAGTTTAAATTTTTGGAAATTAATGGGAAAAATGATAGGTGTGGTAGCATTTTTCATCCCAAATCCTGGGCTACGGAGCAGAGATGTAATGGGAAGTTCTACTAATCTAGTTTGTTATACATTCGGGTGTTTTATCAAGTACCAATGTTTTAAATGTCTCTTTAGATATTCATTAGCTCTGCTTGATAAATGGCAATATGTTTGTTTTGGCACATACATTTTGGGCAAGGAGTTTCTAAAGTCATGTCCAATTGATTAACAAAACTCTAATACCTGACAAGGGAGTGCCCAGACTGGGCAACCACAAGGGAAATAAAAGGATTAAACATTCTAACTGCTGTTTTGTTTTTTTTTTTTCCACTTAGGAAATACAGAACACCAGATGTAGATAGTTCGAAAATAAAGTTTGTACATGGGCAATTATTTTTCTTTCCCATATTATACTTTCCCTTGGACCATAAGACAGGATCGCTACTGTTGTCTCCCAGGAGGCAGACATGGAGCAAAAGGTTTGTGTGTAGGAAGTCTATGTGGAATACGTGATAAACATCTGGAGTAAGAAAGATAGACATAAGAAGGGAAGAAGCTGAGCTTCAAATACAGCAAATACTTTCTTCAATCTCATGAGTTCTTAGGAGAAGCAATGATTTTTCAAAGTGTCCCCATTTAAGGTAGGTAAAATTGATCTTAAAGAAGGGATACAACAATTTCTTATGGTCTAGGCCAGTTTCAGGAGAGAGTTTTTGGTATATACCATCAATAGGCAGCCTCATTCCAGAAGAATCTGATGGCTCAAGACAGTATTTGATCTGTGTATGCAACACGTGTAGGAGGCACCAAGCAGCTGTTAGGGCATATATGTGATACTCAACCTCTTATTTCCTGTCCTGAGGGCTAGCTATGCAAATGAAAGAAATTTTGCAAATATATGTGTTATGCTTAGCAATGAATTATGTAAACTCTGTGAGTGTTCTTCCTCTTTGTAAACAATGAAGCCATTCATAATTCTATTTAAGCAGCATTTCTTAAGATCTACCTCAAGTCACAGATAATAAGAGAAGATTAAAAACTTCATACTCAACCCTTGGAAGGAAATGATACACAATGACAGATTAAGTACACAGATATGGAACACTTGTACATAAGAAGAGGATAATCATGTCCTTGGGACGAAAGTGATTAAAAAAATTACGTTGGGGAAGTTTCCAGAGTGGGTTGGTCTTCGTGTGGGTGGCAAAACATCATTATCAAAGGCAACATGTGAAACTATTTTATTTCTTTTAAAACACCATTAACAGTTGTGAATAGGCACCATCTCACTAATTACTCCATTATTTTCATGAACACCTAGGTTATTAAATCTTATAAGATTAAAAAAATGGGAAAAAATAGTTTCTAAAGTATTACATGCAATAAAAGTTCTCTTAAAGGATACTGCAGTATTTGTGATTTGGTTGTGATCTGGACTAAGTAATCTCCCCAATATAGTTATCGCTATATCTATTATGATGAAGGTAAAACACAGATACACAAGTGGTGCTTCTGTGCTTTGATTTTGGTAAAAACACATACTGTGCTGTGAGAAAGATGTCTCCTGTAATGCCCTAGGATGAGAAGTGTCCTTTAGGCTTAAAAAAAAATGACTTAGTTGTACAAGTCCTATAGTTCTTGAAAGACCATTCAGAAATTTGCAAGATCTGAGGTGATTTATACATGGATTGACTATAACTACACAATTGAGGGAAACACATGAATACAAGCATTACATAGTGTAAGCAAGACCCAGTCTAGACTAGGTTTTGTTTGAAAGTGCCTTTGACAGGTAGAAGTTTGTGTTTCACAGAAAAATGTACTCAGTGACATTTTTCATAAGTAATGTTACAAATGGGTGTCACTCTAGACTATAGATGTCTATTGAACAAGATTTGGTTGTTAAATCTCACATGTGTCAAAGATTTTGCTAAATGTTGATTAGTTTTGGTAGGAGGGATTTAAGACTCCAGAATTTGACAGAGAACTATGGTGACAGGGAAAACAGGTGGAAAATCATTGGGGTCTCACTAAGGACTGAATAATTTCTACTTTATGAAGGTGAAGATGGACTGGTTGCTAAATGAATTAGTGACATTTCAATCATCTTTGATTATGTTTTCATGTATGAAGAATTTTTAGGGACAATGCTTTGAATAAATGTTTAACTCATGTATGGTAGTTTCATAACATTTTTCTTTTTCTTTTATTTTTAGATTTTTTTTCTTGACTTGTATTGACTATCAATACAATCTCAAAAATAGTAAGAGATCAAATGGGAGGCAAACATCCCCAATCTCTTCTGCTTACACATCAATGGCTTTTATGTTCTGTTCTCTATTTTGTCCATATACAAACATCTTTGTAACAAAAGCATGGATCATTTTGTGTTCTGCTGTCACTCACTTGACACTGTATTATGTTTGATGATTTTTCATCCTTTCCCCTTTACCACTTAAAACAAAAAATTAAAGCAAAGGAGAGAGAGAGAGAGAGAGAGAGAGAGAGAGAGAGAGAGAGAGAGAGAGAGAGAGAGAGAGAGTTATCTATATACCCTTCTTCTGCTCAGGGTATAAACCTGCCAATGTTGGTGGCATGTAGCCTCTAGTGGAGATGGGAGCTGTGATTGGTTTGCATCTTTCTGGATGTTCTGTTCGACTATATCTAACAAGAGGAAAGAATTTTCCACTCTCCTCTCAAAAGTTGGAGGAAGTGCCCCTTTCCAGACACCACTTTTGAGCTGCTTGTTCTCTTCAGTGTTACTTAAATTTAAAGGTAATTTCGAGTTTTATGACTCATACTTCTCAGCTGGTTTCCTTCGAGTAGTTCCTAGCATGGAACAGACACCCAATAAATGTTTATTGGCTGAACAATATTGTTCACACAGCAGTTGCTTTAGCAAAAGAAAAATTCTCAGTTTCTGCAGATATTGTATGTCAATCTGAATAACTCTTTAAAAGAAACAAAGAGGATTAGGATAAAACACTTGTCATGGAAGCATGAAGATCAAGGTTGAGATCCCACGAATCCACATAAAAATCAGCAGGTGTGATGGTTTCATATAACCCCAATACTCAAGAAGTAGAGACAATAAATCTCTAGGACAAGCTGTGTAGCTAGACTAGCCAAATCAGAAAACTCTAGGTTTATTGAGAAATTTTGCTTCAGTATATAAAGTGAAGAGTAATTGAGGAAGACACATATATCAATGTCAGGTCTCCAAATGCACATGCACTTTTGTGTATACATACATGTAAGCCCCATGAATATGAACACACACACACACACACACATTCAAAAAGATTCATTTCCTTATAAGATAGGCAATAAAATACTTGAAAATCATAATATTACTACTTACTGCCCTGAATGCTGAATAGATGTTTTGAACTTCTCTGTTTCCCAACACTTCTATAGTTCTGATTGCAGAAGAAGGCACAGAGAAGTTAAGAACCTTGCCTAAGGTCACATGGTTACTAATTATTCAAGTCTAAATTTGGCCACTGCCATTCTAATGAAGTCTGTGTTCTTTTCTTTGCAGTATCCACTATCTGCTTTATGGTTTCAGATAGCATGAAGGCCACAGTTCAATAGAATGACATCCTGGTAAGTGTCATCATCTGCTTTGGAGCAAACCTTCGATTTTCTAAATTGGCTTGCAAGTGTGTTTGTAATCTTGAAATCCTGCAGATTGCTTAGATAGCCACAGAGAAAATAGTAGTTCTATTATTCTTGTTCATAAGGTATGAGGCTGAAGGTGTACCATGGATCCTGACCTAGGAAATTTTCAAAATACTAAGCTTAAAATATAGTTAAGGAAAAGAAAATAGAGTGAAGCAAAATAAATTTTATTACCATTCTACAACATGAAAGACATTGAATGTAATCCTTGATTATATGCAGAGACACTTTAAACAATTATACTTTTCTTACTAACTAGTATGTACATTCTATAAAGAAAATCCACTCTATCTCCTGAAATTCTGTAAGTGGATTTTACTTTTATTCATTTTAAATAAATCATATCATAGAAATACCTAAATGTAAGTAATAATGACTTTAATACACAAAAATAAATGTCTGGAATTTCAATTTGAAAGAAGATTAGTTGTTGAGACTTGTAATTTACCTTTGAAAAACTAGTAGTGATATTGGAATGTTGTTTTATCTGTGTCATTTCAATCAATGTTCACTTCATGATCATTTCCTTTCTAATTTGCTGAATTATTTTTTAAGTAAGCTAAAGATTTCTAAAATTTCTACATGAAAGATTACTCTACTTCATAAATACAGTAAGTCTGTCAAAAACATTAAATGCTTGAACAAAATGATGATGTTCTATTTTAGAATCAGGAATAAATTTTAGGAAAGATGATCCACTCACAATGCAATACCATAATTGCAGGTTATAGAATATGCTGAAAAGACAAAAACATAAGTGCTGAAGTGGGTTGGTTTAAAATAAAACCAAGTACTCTTTTTAATGACAGAATTGGTTTGTGTCATTCAAACTATTCAATTTTTGAAAGAGGCATGTAAGATACAAACCAGTAAATTAGAGCTAAAATATATCTATATTTGGAAAATACATATGAACTGTACTTCTAAATTAGAGCAATCTCTTAGATTTTTAGTAGGAAAAAGTCACAAATTTGAACATAAACTTACAAGTTTAAATCTGAACCTACACTCAAAATATGCTATTCACCTAAAGTTGTGTTTTAGTCACAACTAACAAAGTGAAGACTTTTTATTACTGCTTCATTATTACTGTTTGCCATGTATCTATTTAGGTTGTATATATCTTCTTGATTTACATTTTAGTAGGTTATTTGTGTCTAGAAATTTGCCATTTCATCTGGATTTGCTGTGTTTTTCTGGAATATAATTTTCCTTCAAAGTTTCTCTAGATTTATTTCCGTAGAATCTGCTGTCATTGTCCCTTTTCTATTTCTAACATTTTTTAATTATTTATTCAATTGTGCATGTGTTTATGTGTGTGTGTGTGTGTGTGTGTGTGTGTGTGTGTGTGTGTGTGTGTAGAACCACAAGCGAATTCGGGAACCACCATGGACGCCTCCACCTCCTCCTTGTTTACTCTGCCCTGGGATTCACAGGCTCTGCCCTACCAGGACCAGAAACGCAGGCTGCTCCCGCTTCTGCCTGGCATCTATACATAGGGTCTAGGATCCGAACTCAGGACCTTCTGCCTGCAAGGCAGAGGCTTAACCCCTGAGCCACCTCTCCAGCCCCCCTTTTCTATTTCTAACTCTATTAATTTTTGTCTTCTCTTTCTTTCAACTAGAGGCTTGTTTATATCATCAAAGTACCAACTTTCTGTTTGATTCATTCCAGCTGTTGCATTTTTAGTCTCCATCCTCTTAATTTCTTCCGCGATCTTCATTCTTTCTTAACTCCTTCGCTTCGTGCTGTTGCTTTGATTTGCGTCATCAGGTTATATGTTGTAGATCTCTCTGACTTTTGCTTTGTTTTGTTCTGTTTTCTTTTTGCCCTATTTTCATGTGTCTGTGTACATGATGTGTGTTTAGTATGTGTGTATATATTACATGTATGTGCTTGTGTGTATGGTGTGTATGTGGAGTACGCTATGTATGTATGCTTGTTTGTGGTATCCCTCTGTGTGTTCATGTTTGCATGTATGTTGGAGCATGTTATGTGTGAATGCACTTGTATGAGTGTGCAGGTGGATTCCCAAGAATATTAGCAATCATTCTTAAATACTCTTCCACCTTCTAATTTTGTAATTAGATTCAGAGCTTGCCTGTCAGGCTAGTCTGGCAAACCAACTTTCTCTGGGGAGTTCCAGGATCCACCTCTCAGGGCTAGAATTAAATCAGGCTACTTTCCAGCCTGACATTTTACATGAGATCTAGGGATCTGAACTGTAGTTCCTTTGCTTGTGGAGCAAGAACTTTAACTGCTTAGC
This sequence comes from Typhlomys cinereus, assembly GCA_023101885.1. Taxonomy (NCBI): domain Eukaryota; kingdom Metazoa; phylum Chordata; class Mammalia; order Rodentia; family Platacanthomyidae; genus Typhlomys; species Typhlomys cinereus. The sequence goes on from JALPQD010000146.1 coordinate 4,026,240, forward strand.
CTCTCTGATTTTTTGATGTGAGCATTTATAGCTATAAACTCTTAAACTGATTCCTAAGACTCTGATAAGTTCTTTCATCTTTATTCTACTCTAGTACTTTTTATTTTCCATGATTTTTTATCATAAAAATATATTGTTCAGCTTTTACTATTTGTGTAGTTTTTCTAGTTTTTTTTTTGCTATTTATTTCTAGTGTTCTACTATAATTTATAATATAAGAGAAGTTAATTTAGCACTTGTTAAAATGTATTTTGTGACCTAGAATGTGTCTATTTTGGAAGTTTTGTTGTCTGCTGAGAAGAATGTATATCTATTTTGATTGGATGAAATATTTCATACTGTTGAGAAAGTAGTACTGAAAGCAATAAGGAGAAAACTTCGACTTACTTACAAAAGCAATCACATGATAATATCTGTTCTCTCAGTAGTGATCCAGAATCAATTAGGAAACATAACTCAAGGCATGTCTGTGAGGAAGTTTCCAGAAAGGAAACTTCACTCATTTTCAATGAGTGGGGAGCATTTTCTAATGGGTAGCCCAGGTAAAATGAGCAGCGAGAGGAGAGAAAAGCATTGGTGCCTGTCTTCACTTCTTGCTGACCAAGTTCATCCATTTCTGCTGCTGCTACTGCTGCCCTGATCTCCCCATCATCATACTCCAGCTTCTTCAGACTTTCAATGTGAACCGAATACTAGCGACTCCACTGGAATCTTCTAGACCTTTCTTTGAAAGATTAGACCATAGCGTTTCATTATGAGTTTGCTGCATTATACTGATATTAATAGCATTCTTTCTTCTAGTTCAGGAAAATCATTACCATTTTAAAGAGAGAACTTTTGGGGCTGGAAAAATAATGGGTAAGATGAAGGCAAAATAAACCTAAATTTGATCCCTGGAAGTTGGATCCCGATGGTGGGAGGAGAGAAGGATTTCCAATAGTTTTCTCACGCCTCTACCACACACACCATTGCATACATGTATGCGTCTCTCTCTTATATAAGTAAAAAAAATACATTAAGAGAGAGAAGAAATCTTTAACTTTTCTGTTTATCTCTTAGTATAAACAAAGTTTCATTAGATTTCAGTTTAAACAGCAACGTGTCATAAAATTCCCAATATTATGATTACTGAGGTTTCCAGCTTTGTGTGCTGTACAGTTACCAGGTTCTCAGCCTGTCCAACATTCAGACAGGCATCTCTTGACTTCCAAGCTCCTATAGTGTAAACCAATCATATAAACCCTTCTTAACTCTCTCTCTCTCTCTTCCCCTCCTTTCCTCCCTCCCTCCCCCATTGGTTCTGTCCAGCAAGAGAACACTAAGTGTAGCAGTTTGGTACAGGTGTGAACTTGACAACTTAGAACTGACTCCTTAGAGACCCCCATGAAGAATTATTTATTTCAGGTGAGCCTTTGAGCACGCCTATAGAAAATATCGAATTGATATGGGAAGACTCAGCCCACAGTGAGTAAGATAGAGACAGAACTGGCTATTTTCTAGTAGTTTTGCTTCTCTCCCAGCACTTCTGTGGATCTGGTGTGGAGGATCTGGTGTGGATTGTTCCCTTGGTTCCTGCTGTTGTTGTAAATAAAAGAGGAAGGAGACAGTGAGTAAGAGATGGATATCTTGACAACTTAGCGTGCCCTCTGGGCTCTGGTCTCAGGCTCAGAACTGTCAAACTCCAGGGTTATTCTCCCTTATTGTGGAGTTCTGCTTCTAGGCAATGAAGCTGAGGTTTTGTGTTCTCTGCCTGGTCCAAGTCTCCTTCGGCCTAGACTTTTCAGCTTGTCAACCTTTGCCTCTTGCTGCCCATAGATGCCTCTCTGAGTTACTTCTTACCTCAGATTGTGGCAGATTTCATTCAGGCTCCCTGACTTGTGATTGACCAAGATTCTTAGGTCTCTAAGGTAACTCAACTTCAAATCCCAGATTCTTTTTCAAGAACTCAACTTTGTTCCTGTCCTCTCAGACATGGTGAGTGACAAAATGGGCTTTTTGACCACTGCGGATCCACCTGCCAGAGGAACCACTGTTTTCCCCAAAACTTTGAGGTGCCTTTGAGGTTAGTGTGGGTTATGAGCTTGTGCTGAGGGTAGATCGTCATATTTTTACCAGGATGGCTGGCATTCCTTTGGGAAGGGACTTTCTGTTTTTTTTTCACCTGGGAGTCCTGCACTGGAGCTGTGTTGGACTTGGTTTTGCATCCACGACCTGCCTGGTATTTTCTTCCATGCTTTTCAGGTATTCTATTCCTATCACTACTTTGTGAATTTCTGGAGCCATTCTCTGTTTTCCTTTGTGAAATAGAGTCATACTTTTTTTCCTTGTTATGACTTTTGCCTGCACCATGTCACAGAGCTGTTCCTAGTCCTCCATTTTACCCAGTGCTCTCCACAGAACCATTTTACAACCCCCTGTAAAGAGATGATTTATTCTTTTCCATTGACTTGGAAAATGTCCTTTTGGGGGTACTGAAACATTTATTAGCTTTATTTTCAGGGTTACCACTAACTCTCATTTCAAACAAGTTCACCATGACCTACCACTGACACTGTTTAGAAATGATTACATTTGGAAATTAATTGCAGATATTTTCTGAAATACAGTGTATAAAAGTTTTTACTGAGGGATCATAAATCTAAAACTTCCCAATGTGACTACTACATAGTTATAGAGAAACTGAGTTAAATGAATGAATGATTAAAAAGAATATGTATGTATTTGATTAAGCAGGAAGAACATGTACTTTTATTTCCTTTGGGTAAATACTTGGAGATGTTGGGCTAACTCATAACAGGTATTTGTCTAACTTTTTAAGAAACTTAAAACTATTTTCCCAGGTGTTTGTACTATGTCATATTCTAAGTAGCAGTTTAAAAGAGTTCTCATTCCTCTGTTCCCTTGTCATCATGTGGAATGTTAGCCCTTCTGCTCAAAATGGATAGTACCTAATGCTGGCTTTAATGTGCATTCTAAGCAGGACAATTCTACTCCCTTCATTTTCTGGCTTTATTTGCTTTCTTTGTCTTTCTTATTGCAGTGAGTCTTTGCTTCCTTTTTTTTGTACTTACCAGATGTTTCTTTGAATTTTGAATTTTTTTTTTACTCAGGATAAACATCGTCTGACAGACATATGATTAGCAAATCTTTTTTCCTCATCTATGACTTGTGTCTTTTATTTCTTACAAGGACATTCGGAGTAGTTACATATGAAATTTTATTGGTAGTGACCGAATTTACCTCAGTAGGTGAACAGATAAATGAAGTATGATTATCCAGTTAGTGGAGAATTATTTAGCAGCATACATCAATGAGGTATCAGAATGTAAACTTACATGAATGAGTCTCAGAATAATTACAGAGTCAAAGAAAGTAAATGAAAAAGTATACAACTTATGTTTGCATTTATATAAAATCTAAGAAAATGCAAGCTAAAGAGTCAGTTAAAAAAAAAATAGTGGCCTGTGAATAGGAACGTGGCAGCCAGAAGGAGTGAATTAGTACAAAGAAACATTTGGAAGTTATGACCGTATTAATCAGTTTTCTTATAGGCGACTTCATGAGTTTATACACATGTCAAAACAGCCAATTTTCCATTGTAGCTGTTTGTAAGTCAGTTATACTTCAACAAAAATGTCTCAAAATGAGATAATTAGAAAGTGTGCATTAAACAACTTAAGCTTTTTGTTAAACTATGAAAAAGGAAAAAAAAAAAAAAGGAATGTAATCATAGCCTGTGGCACTCCCACACAGAGATACTATGTTATGTTACATTGTTTAACAGGGTTTTGTTTCAATCTCAGGCAAAACATTACATTCTTACCTCTCCCACAGAAGCCTATTAAGTTTGAACAACAACGTATCAAGAAATTCCTGGTAGTGGTCTGTGAGAACATATTGTGAAAACACTAGTTTTTATAAAAAATAATTAATTTTTGTGTTGGCAAGGCATATAATTAAAAGCTTAAAATATTATGGTCAGACATTAATTTCATATGTTTGATAATGCAGTAGGAAATAATTAATTTGCTTTTTAGATGATTAAAAAGAATAGCACAGAGTAAAGCAGGTTGACAGAAATATTGTGGCATAGGTGATAAAGACTCTGAGTGCTTCTGCACATGTTCCAGTTTCCTTCTTTTATGACCCTTGAAATATAGAGTATGGTTCTTAATACTAACCTAAGTGAGGTTGAATTCCAGCAAGGGCAGCAAGTGAGTTCTGCCCATCTGTTGAGAGAAGAGCAATATGCTGTTTATAAAGCATGTATAGACAACATGCTGGGATTGACCTCCACCTTTCTGGTCCATGTCCTTCAGAGGTCTCAGAGGAAGCAAAGAGACTGTCAATCTCTTGTTCTTATTCCATTACTCATCCAGGGAAAAGATTGGCTGTGTTTTTTACCTGAAATCTGTGGTGTGCCTTTTAATTGAATGAATGTTTTTCATATTGTGATATTACTATTTTTTTCTTAACTTAAATTTTTGAGTCTTCCTCCTTTGTTTATACCTACCTTCCTGTGCTGGTTCAAAAAAGTTTCAAGTACATATTCATACATTATACATTTATGAAAACTTATATCTGTATGTTTCTAAATTAAGCCAACTGTGATCTCATGTCTCTAATTCAGTACCATATAGTTCATTCTAGCTTTTTCTATAAATGAGACACCAGGATCCCACAACTCACCCTCAGTTCACTTATTTCTTTCATCATACAAAGTTTCAGAACTTTTAAGACTTGGCTCAGTGAGAAGTAACTATATAATGCAAAGTACCTAAGCATAGTTTCCTTTGCCTAGTTTTGCACTGCAGTTATTTTCAGAATTATCTAGGTTAGGATCATTCTGTCACACTTTCAATGATATTTTTATTACAGATCTTGCAATATATCTAGCACACTCTAAAGGTATTTGCAATCACTAGGTATTCCTGTTGATTATTTGATTTGCATTTAACATATATATTGTGCAAAGTTCTTTAGAATTTGGCAAATTTGCCATACTTTACAAAATTACAGCATATTATACAGTATAATTTTAACATATTAAAATGTCCTTGCACTTTGCCCTGGTCAATACCTCTTCCTATATCATTCCTAATATAAAATTCTTTTTTCTATGTATGTAATGTTCATCCTTCCAGAATATAATATGTATGGGATAATATCATATATTCGATATTAATGAATTATTAGGTCAATTCTTTTTGTTGCTGAATAATATTTCATTGAATGGCTATATCATAATTTGTTTGTTCTCCTGATGAGGAAAATTGAGTTTTTCAAGCTCTGGCAATTATAGCAAAATATTATAAGCACTTATGATGAAATTGTTTTATAGTCATTTTCAAATCCATTAGATGTAATTTGGAAATTAAAGTCTCAGAGGTCTATGCTCAGGTAAATATACAACAAAGCGCTCCATTGCTTTCCAAGCCACCATTTTGTATCCCACCAGCAGAGCCGCTCCATATTCTCAGTAGCACTTAGCACTGTTTTGTGTGGCTTCTAACTGTGCCAGTGATTGTGGAAAAGTTTTCATTTGTAGTTTTCATATGAAAATTTTCTGTTCATATATCTTCTTTAGTGACTTACCTGGATTTTCAAATTGAGTTTTTCATTATTTATTTTATTATTTATCATTTAGAATTTCATATATGGTTTTAATGAATTTATGTCATTTTCACCCCTTATTGTGCAGTCCTATATCCCTTCCTTTCCCACTGCAGAACCGCTTATTTTACTAGTCTCTGTCCTAATTTCACATCTGTCTGTATGTGTGGCCCACTGAGCTTCATCTGGGTTGCCTTTATTGCTTGAGCACTTGCTGGGCCATGGATGATATCAGTGGTTAAACCAGTGAGGAAATTAGCTCTTTCACAATCCATCAATAATATATGATATACTCTTAGGAAACAGGAAACCGCTTGAGATATTTCCCCTTACATGGTAAAATGTTGATAGGCCAAATTAATGCTAGTCTTGTGGAAGTAGTATCAGTGATTTCATAGATCCAGCGCCTGTCACGTCTACAAGATAATGTTTGGCAGCATCTGCCCCCACCCTCATGCTTTTTTCTTCTTGCCACCCTCTCTTACATAACATTCCCTGAACCTTGGGGTTGAGGATAATTTAGATGCCCTGTTTGAGGTCAAACAACTAAGTGGAACCTAGCTCTTTGAAACAGCAAATCTATGTGCTAAACTGAGAATACATCTTAAAGCCAAGAAAGGAAAAAGCCTTCTATATTGTAATTTTATCCACAAACTAATCATTTTTAAATGAGTGTGAACACACATATCCTACACAGGATAGCAGAGAAGAAAAAAAGGTATAATGGAAACTGCTCTAAAATGCTTCAAAAGATATCGGCAATTAAACATAATTCCCAATACCAGATATATGATACTTTCCAATAAGGTCAAAGAGATTTCAAAGGTTCTCCCCCCCCCCCAAAAAGGGCTTTTTCTATTACACTTTCTTGCCTTCCAGAAAAGACACTATTGCTAAAGATACTACAGGCATTCATCACAGGATGTGGAAAAAAATTAAGCTGGAACAGTTCTTTAGGATTCCTTCATGTTGGACAGATTTCATAGTATCAGAAAGTTCTAGGGAGAAATGCAATCAATAGTCTCACCTAGCTGTGAAATCTGAACGCTACAATAGCAACCACCCTGGCAAGAGGTGCTCATTGGTAATTAATACAGACAATCACAACTGACCAAAGTGCAGAGAATAAACTACTGGGTTCTTTTTTCAATTTTGTTTTCTATCTGACAGATCTGGGGTTTGAACCAGCAACTCCTCGTGTGTAGGCAAAGTGTCCAACCCCTGAGCTACCGCCAGAAAACTATCTTCTTATTTTTGAATTTGAGCTATGTTTGCATTTTCTGCATATAGCTCTCTTGTTAAATATTTCATTTGTAGAAATATTTTCTCCCATTGTTGGTTGTGTGCTTATTTTATCAGTTTTACACAGTAAGATGTTTTTAAACATCAGTGAATTTATCATTAATTTTCTTTTATGGTCATGATTTTACCATCATTCAAAAAATTTATCAAAATCTTATGATCAGGCAGATTTTTAAAATATTTTTCTTTGAAATTTGAAATTTGCATGCTATTTTAATCAGTGATAATACATTCAGAGTTCATTTATGTGTCAGTCATGTCTGCATCAAGGGACACTATTTTTTAAACTTATATTTGACAATTGTGCCAACACCTGATGATTTTCCATGGAATTTCCTTTAACCTTTATTAAGAATTAGTTGATTTCAACATAGTTAACATTTACAATATGTATGGATTTCTTTCCCAAGCCATTTTAAAGCTTGAATTTGCATTTGCTGTTAATATTGTATTGTAAATATTACTATTCTCTGACTTGAAACTATGCTTACATCTGGGATTTCTGTTTTGGTCATTAGTCTTGTCAAATCCATTTCCATTGCAGGACTTTGTGGTGACACAGTGACTGTTGATGAGAACAGGGAAATATGAGAAGCTCCTGGAGATGATAAGAGTAAGTTCAGAACTATTAAAACCTAGGCTTCAGTTCTCTCTGTTTCTCTCCAATATCAATGAGCAACATATTTATTGCTTACATGGGAATCACTCCTCTTAGATGAAGCTTATGAAAATTGCTTTGCCACCTTGTGACCTACATAGATGAAATCTGTCATACTTGCCTCTTTAGAGACTCTAATACAGAATTATATTCTGTAAAACAATATTTTACTGTGTCATCTTTCATATGCTTGGGAAAATAAAAAGATGCCAACAATTTTAGACATCCTTTGGATATACATAAAAAAAAGAATAGAAATTCCTGCTTTGAGGAGAAGAAAGAAATGCATAATGGGATGTAGTGAGTTTCCAGACTTTCACATCTGAACTATTGCAATTGTGGTGGTGGTGCCTAATAAACTCTTCTGCAATAGGTCCCTCCTGCAACTAATATATGGTGCTAAGACTGAAGCATTGAAACATTCTTCTTGCATGAAAAATCCTGTTAAGAGGCAATCCAGGCATCTTTCTAAAAACCAATTTGATCATTAGAGTACTGTAACTGACAACTTCAAAGCAAATATGCAGAGGGCCCAAACAAAAAAATGTTAAATAAAATCAAAGAAAAAAAACAGAAGTATTATTATGGGGAAATATGATTATGGAAGAAATGTAATGGAACTAATTTAGAAGAAAAAGGTCAGTATGAGCCAGATGTTATTTTTTTCACTTATTCTAAGGGTTGAATTAGGATAAACTTGACTAGTACATGTCATTCAATTAAAGAAGATGGACTAGAAGATAGAAGCAGTTTCTATCAAAATCACATTGCAAATTTATCAGTTAAAAAAGTTCTCTGAAAGGAGGCAAGGTTAAAAATTGAACTATATATACTGCAACATAAGCAGTTGATCTAAGATTAGTTTGAGAAACTCAATCAACAGATAAGCATTTTTAGTTTTTGTCCCAGGAATTATTTTGTATCGAATCAGAAAAATATAGTATATAATAATGAAGGTGATTTTGTTCCATATTGACATGACCCTCATCCCACTATATTATTTTATAACTGAGAGGGATTCATTTGACTTTGTGGTTTGATTTTATCCCAAATGAAATGGAGAAATTCTACTTGTGCTTTTGGGTAAAGTAGCAGGAGTAAGTTTATTTTACTTTCATAAGCAACATCAGAACCTCACTCCAAACCCTCCTTCCCCAAATAATCACCATTCTTGGGCATTTGACTAAGAGAAGGAAAGCGAGTGAGACAAGTACTATGGTTGCTCAGTTACTAAGTATAGATAGTTCCCAGGTTGCAGTGAATCCATAAAAAACACAGCCAGATCCCACAGATCTTACTGAGTTGTAAAGCAGAAGAAACAAAACAGCTCAGATTTGTAGGACAGAGACGAGAGAATTGACAAAATTAAAATTTCAAAGATCTGTCAGAGGTGAGGAGAGTTAGAGGATGGAGAGTTAGTCATTGACTGAATATTTAGCATTGATTGATATAAACAAAAGAAATTGCTGAAGTCTGGGAAAAAGCAAACAAACAAATATCAAAAATTCCGTAAACCAGTGATCTAAACAGATGTGGGCACACTTTCGGTTCTTATGAGTGAGATCAGTAAAAAGTTATGAACTCTGGGGTATTAATTGGACCCTCACTGGATTATCTCCTTGATAACTGGCCTTAGCCTGAAGAAGGTTATAAGTTCACCCTAAAAAACAAAAGATCAGTCACACAAGTATCAAACAACTGCTTTTGCCTTGAGCCTGACCAACTGACAAGAGAAGCTGCCAGTACTCCATCTAGAAGCTTCCTTTATTAACAGAAGGTATTTAATACAGAGAATCACAACAGACAAGAGTACAGAGAATAAGAGACTGGATTGCTTGGCCCCAGGCAGGATACATAAATTACCCTCTAATCCAAGGCTCAGAGAACTTCATAGAGTGAAGATGGTAAAAGTGTGGGAGACTGGGGGCAGAAAGAGGGTACTGCTAGACATTCTGGAAAAGTCAGGGTTGCTTCATCCACGAACTCACCACAGCTATGTCTACAGCCAGACACCTAAGATTTGGCCTACAAGCATTGTACCATGGAAAGGGGAAGAAAAGACTCTGTATTTCCCTAAAGAAATTATTGTGGGTTAATGCTGGATTGGGAGAAGAAGAGGTGTTCTCTTCAATGGCATGTATACCTATGGATATATCATCCACTCTTCAGCAAGTACTTACGCACATACTCTTAAAGGCAGCCCAAATGAAATTCAATGGTTCATATATACAGATAGCTGTGAAATTAGGAGAGTTTGGTAGATAAGAAAAAGATTTACAGTGAGGAAAGGAAAGGGATAGGATTGGATAATAAGGGATATAAATGACATAAATCACTTTACTCGTGTATGACTCTAAAAGAATAAAAGAAGGAAAAAGAAAGAACTGTGAAATGAACTATAGCATTCATGAAGGTAAAATATAATGCAATCCAATGATGAACAATAGGTTGAAACTAACAGCATTCACAATAAGCACAATTCTCATTATTCCCGTCACTTTTCTTGCTTCTTTGAATGCAGGCAAATTTAAAGAATGTAGGAATTTAATGATACAAGAAAATATTGCCCGTAACTGGGCAAAAATCGGCCTATAGAAAGATATCCAAAAATAACAATTAAAATTAATTTATTGCTTTTTTCTTTTTCTCAAACACTCATTGTTGCAGTTATCCTGCTGATAAATATCCATCAAACGACTTAAGGGAACAATGGTTTTATTTCCTCTTATGATTACTAGTTACAGTTTTTAGTCCAGCTTGACAGGAGAGGACGCACCAACAAGGCCATGGGAATTGGTCACACCATCACCACATAACGGCTGAGAGATGGACAATCATTACTTGTCAGACCGGCATGACTGGCTAAGTGTACAAAAGGATGCCAACTTCTTCAATCAGCTCTCCGTGATTTTTTCTAGGGCCTAGTCCCACCCATCAGCTAGACAATGTCTTATAGGTTTGCTCTGAGCTTAACTCAATCATTGATTCTCTACAAATGTGCCCAGAGCGCAAACCCTCAAGAGTCAAGTTGACACCTGTGCTTAACTATGACACTCATCAATGGCCCATGTTGTACTTCTTGGTGGTAGAAATCTCTTCAACTGGTAGTGGGGATAAGAAATATTACAATTAACTTTGGAAACATTTTGAACATTCATCTGAAGATATACATACATGTATCATACGTAAGATTCACATTAAAACTCCTCTTCTCCCTTTCTTTTTGAGTTGCTAAGGATGTAACCCAATGCCCTGAACATACTAGGCAAAACCAGGAACTCTAATTTTCAGTATTCAGGTGAATTAAAAAGTATATTCACAAATAAATTTTTATTCACAATTGTCAGAGTACCCAGGCATCCACCAACAATGTGAATAGTTAAATCGACTATAATCATGTATTTGATTATTCTTTTCTAGTTTTAATAAAATAGAACCATAGGGATTGTATAAAAAGCATGTTTAAATCTAAGTATCATTATTTTAAGTGAAATAAGGCAATTCAGACATTTAGAAAATATTGCTAGAAAAAGCAAAACTCAATTGACTGAAAGAAAATTGGAGCTGTTAGAGACTGAATTAGGGAAGAAGAGTGCCTACAAAGAAACACAAAGAAATATGTACACATGAAAGTTTGTTTTTTTTCTGAGATCATCAAATTATAGACTTGTGAAACTCACTGTAGGTTAACTTTACTTTCAATAAAACAAGTAAAAATAAGTTAGTGGGCTTCCAAATGGAGTAAGTTTCTATGACTTGAGGCCACTTGACCAGATTTTAGATTCACTAATCTTAAAAGAGAAACAACTTGGTAATAAAATCAATAGGAAATAACTGCTCATGATAATAAAGCTCCTTGAATTTTTGTCAACTTAGTAAATGTCTGCTCATGCTCAGAAAGAACCTTGAAATAGTGCCAAGTAAACTGACGTGCACTAAAATTGACAAAAAGGAAACACTACATCAATACATTGGGAAAGCTAAGACTTCTGCAAGGTTTAACGTCGGCTTAGCAATTAAATATATGTCATAAGTCCATTCCTGGAATCATTTAGGTTTTTATCCTTCTTTGATTTATATAGTATCAGACACTTGTAATGAAAAATAAAACTTCAAGAACAAGAATAACACAAAATCAGTGACAGAACTCGTAGGTCTTTTAGAGTTGGCTCACTCTTTGTGGAAAAAGACTGTCACTGCTCTCATCTAAAACTCGGGTGGGCAGTTCCTCCCCACCCTTGGACAACCAAAGTTTCTGCTTAGAAGGATTTTCTTAAGAATTGTTTATTGCTTTCACACGCAACTGATGCAGTTAGGAAAATATGCTACTTTCAACATTACCACTCCTTCTGCTGATTGTGTCTCTTGGTAATGTGAAAAACTTGTATTAGTGATTGCACCCACAATCACAAGGCTGGCCCTTCACTTGAGATGCATCGTTTGTTTGGTTCATTAATTAATTTCCTCAAGATCTATTGAGTATCTTCTGCTAGGTGCTGTAAACATGACTGTGAAGAAAATGTGCAGTGATGTGGATATCAGAACATCCAGTCTAACAGGACAGAAAAAAAAACTAGCAATAGTAAAGTGCATAGGGTATTAGAGAACCTTAGACAAGCCATAATCAGATAGAATAATTAGAAAAAGAACTGTGAGTAAAAATTAGGAAAATGACAAAAAATTAGTGCAGACAAGGTATTATGGACAGTTGAATGGGAGCATTAGAATTCAAAGAAGAAATATTTTGAGGAAAAAAAGTGGACTAAAGAAGTAAGTGCTACATGTACACATTATTAAAGTGCTATGTGCACACATTATTAAAATACATACATGGAAAAATTGCGGAGTGAAAGAGATAGACAATTGAAATAAGTATTAAAATAATCCATGTGTATTACTTAGATTAATTCTCTAGGTATCTATTGCTCTTCCTATAAATAAATATTATTTTCTATTTCCCATAGCTACTTTTCCATGCTATTTATTTTCCAATTCATATTTTTAAGAAGCACACATTAAGGTTCTTTATATCTACTTAATCCTGGTTAGCCTCCTTACAACAATCTGAACTTGCTAGATGTCTACACCTCTCCTTTCTTGTTTATAAAAGATCATTTTTAGTCTCTTTTACAAGAACTTATATATTGAAGCCATAACATTGATGTTATTTTTCTTCTACTTAAAACATTTATTTATTTCAGGGGAAAAGGAGAAAGAGAGAGAGCATGAGAGAGAGTTAGAGAGAGGGAGAGAGAACACATGAATGTCATGTTGCATGGGTGGCAACTTTCAGAAGCTAGTTCTCCCCTTCCACTAGAAATTGAGCTCAGGTCTCCAAGTTTGTGAGCAGGCACCTTATCTTCTAGCCATCTTGCAAGTCTTTCCTTATACACAGGAGATCACAGTACCTAAAAGAGGTAGGAGTTTGTAAATTTATTTACTATAAAATACACTTATTTAAAAATGGAGTTCATGAAATTTTCCAATGAAAATTTGCTCCCTATTGTCTGCTTTCCCTCTAAATCTTTTCTAGAATGTCTATTGCATGCTGCATAGAGTTCAGGAATTCTATGTATTCAGGACAAACAAGGCTGTGTATGACTGCATAGAACACTCTTGACATCTGGCTCATTAGAACAGTTCAGTTGACACATTGCTAGGTATACGTCCACAATCATGTGTTTAGTAAGCTATCATTGTGTAGTAGTCATCTACAGCCTGTTGGCTTTATTACACTCGAATAATAATAACCTATATTTTAAAACATTTTCAAGCTCTTAGAGAAGAGCTGAACCTCATGCTTGTTATATTTTATGCTACTTACTCAACTTTCTGCACTAAGTTGATTGATAGTATCTTTCCAAAGATTATGTTATTGTCATTTAGATTTATGAACCAGATACTTCCAGTAGCTTCCTTTCAGTTGGATAGTAAAGCATATTTTTTACTTTTATTTATTTTAATTAATCAGATTTGTTTCTTGACAGTGTCATACATACACAGAGCACATTTTGTTTACTCTTGTCCCCTCCCTTACTTGCAAACAACTAACTCACTCTCTACAAGTTTCTTTTTCCATTTTTATGTCTTTTCATTTTAGTTGGTGACCCAGTGAGTTTAGCCAGGGCAGTCCATGTGAATGACTGTGGATTTGGAACTCTCCATTAGAACCTGGTAGCAGTGAGTCACCATTTTCCAGAATCTATTAGTAAATATCATGTAACTGCAGGGTGGGGGCAGGCCTTCTTGAGCCCCTCCCCCACCTATGACAGGTCCTTTCTTGGGCACTATCAATGCAGACAAGTGTGACTGCATTAAGTCAATGGGTGGAACAGCTGCACCTTGCTCCAAAGATGGCATTTCACAGCCCTTCCTCCTATTTTGCAGCTCTTACATTTTTTCTGTTTCCTTCTGGTGTAATATTCCCTGAGTCTCAGAGGTATAAATGTCTTGTTTATCTTTGAAAATTTGACCTTCACTTATTCTCAAGCCTTTGGGCAGCCACGAACCTCTGCATTCACCACCTTTCATTGCAAAGAGAAACTTCTCTGATTAAGACTGAGAGTAGCATTTGTCCACAGTTATAAACACAAATAATTAGAAGACAGTTTGACTCTATGTCAGTTCAGCTAAACATTAGTAAGCTTCTTCTCAGGACCTATTACTTACTACCCCAGCATGAGTTTTTAACTAGAAAACATTCATAGAAACAGAAATGAATACTCTTGTAGAATGGACCTTAAAGTTTGAGAGTGGTTGGTTACCCCATACCTCTCATGCCAGTATTGCACATTTCAGCACATCTTGGATGGCACATTGTTGTTATAGTTATGGGATCCACAGGTGGGTAAGACCATTACTTTGCTTTGCTGGCATCCTGCATAGTACCTTTTGGTACTACAAAAGTTTGTCAGGTCAGTTCCGGCTTGATCTCTATATCTTTCATTCAAGCTGTATGGTATTTTTAACAAAAGCTTTTTATCACCTTAACAACTTCCCACTTTGAAAGTCAGCAAGTAGAATGACAGGAAATTCTACTGTTTGGGGTGGGATTCTGGGGCTTTTTGTCCAGCAACTCAAAAGAAGAGATTTTTTTTTTAAAGTAGTTCACAACTTCTAGGAGCAGCATTCTACAGATTTGTATGGGTGGTCTGCTTAAATTATTACATATAAGAATATACATGCATTATATATGGTGTATTTTCGATTGGATTATAAGATTGTATGTTATACGATTTTTTCACACATCTTTCAATTTGAATTATTCTCCCTCACTCTCACCTTCTTCTCCTTCATCTACCTTTCCAGCTACCTTTTTAGACCCTTCCATTCCAGGTGTTCCCATTATCTATGTTTCCTGCCTTCTGCTCTGCCTCCTCCACTAAGAAATCCCACCCACATCCCTTTCTAGCTAATTGGCTTCTGCAGTGTCATAGTTTGATTGTGAATTGCTCCTCACAGCCTCATGTATCTAAATCTTTATTTACCTGGTGTTGATGTTGGGAAGGTTGGGTCACCTTAGCAGATGAAGCTCCTGCTTCTGCCTCCAGTCAAGCCTTCTGTGATTTCCATCATAATGGACTATATCTTTTTTGGATTTGAAGCTGGGATCCACAGATAAGGAAAAAAAATGTGGTGTTTGTCTTTTGGGGGTTGGGTTACTTAATTTTCACAATTTCATTTTTCTTTAAGACTGAATAAAATTCCATGTTTAGTTACTGCATTTGTATTATTCATGCATCAGTTGATATGCATCTAGACTGATTCCATTTCATAGCTATTGTGAATGAAACAGCAATGAACATGGAAAAGCAAGTGTTTTTACAATAAGATATAGGGTTTTTTGGTGATACCGTATGAGTGGTACAGTTGGGTCCTATGGTTATTTCTATTTATTGTTTTTGGCAAACCCTTCATACAGATTTTCATAGTGACTGCACAAGTTTCCAACAACAGTGAATAAGGATTTTTATTTCCTTACATCTTTTTTATGGTCTTTGTTGTTTATGATTCCTTAATGGTAGCTATTTTGACTAGGGTGAGTTAGATTCTCAAAATAGTTTTAATTTGCTTTTCCCTAGTGGCTAATGATCTTGAAAACTTTTAAAAATGTTTATTAGCTTTTTGCATTTCTTTGAGAACTGTTCATATTTACAGCTCATCTTTATTGGGTTGTTTTTCTATTTAGTATTTTAATCTTTTGTGTATTCTAGATATTAATCCTATGTTAAATGTATAACTGGTGATTTTTCTCCCATTCTATAGGGTGTCTTTTTGTTCAATGGATTACTTCTTTTGCTGAACAGAATTGTTTGGTCACATTTGTCAATTGTTGGCCTTATCTCCTGAGTGAATGGAATACTATTCAGCAGGTCTAAGCTATGATTATATCATTTTATTTCTTTACATTCATGATGTTTTTATTACACAACTTTCCAGATAATTCATTTAGGTAAATCAGTGTTTACAGAGGCACAGAATTCAGCTGAAGCATAGGAAAGAACCAGTATACTGAAGTCAGTTCTGCTCACTTAGCCTCTCTGCAGTTAATAGTTATGGCCTGAAAGATGCTCAATAGATGAATGCTGCTAAACAACACAAATCTTCCAACCACATGGAGGTAGGCAAATAATTTGTGTCTAAAGTTACTGAGGAAACATTTCAACCCAAAGCTGTCATTGTCTGGCAGACTCCATTACACTAGAAAGTCAAGAAGTTGATTACAACTGAGCCCATCTAAACAGTCCATGGACTTTAACTTGCATGATATGAAGTTAAAGCAAGAAATAATGGTAAAGGAGAGAAGTATGCCCTCAAAGTTAATGCACAGTCTATGCCTATTCTTATATCTTTTATTATTCTCTCTCTATCTTCTTTGAAACTGTTTAAAAAAAAGAGTTACACCTTTTAGGTGAGGTCTTTGATCATTTAGAGTTGATTTTTTTGTTGTTCAAGGTGAAAGTTAAGTATCAAGTTTCATTCTTCTACACATAGACATTCAGATATTTTCCCAGTGTCCTTGTTGAAGATGCTGTCTTTCTTGCAGTATCTATTTTTGGCATTTTTATTGACATCAGGGGGACTATAAGTGTGTGGAGTGTATTTAATCCTGGAGTTTCTATTTCATTGATTTACATGTGTATTTTTGTGTCAAGACGATACTGTTTTTATTACTATGGCTCATGTACTACAACACTTGCAACATTACTGCTTTTGCTCAAGATTTCTTTCTCTATTTGTGTTTTGTATTTCCAATGAACTTTAAGATTTTTTTTTCTGTTTCTGTGAAGAAAGAAATTGAGATTTTTATTGGGATTTATTTATATCTGCGAATTGCTTTTGAAAAGGTGGTCTTTTTTTTTACAATTTAATTTTACCAATCCATGAGCATGGGAGGTTTTTTCATTATTGAGTGTCCTTCTCAATTTTTTTTCTTTCAAGTTTCAAAATTTTAATTGTGTAAGTTCTTCTTTTTGATTAGGTATGATCTGATTTTTTTCTATTGTGACTGTAACTATTTCCCTTATTTCATTCTCAGTATGTTTTCTATTGATATATTGACAGCCTGTTCATTTTTGTATGTCAATTTTGTACATGTCACTTTGATAAAAGTGTCAATTAGTTCTTAGAATTTTCTGGCAGGTACTTTGGATCTCTTAGGCATACCATTACATCATGTGCAAGTAGGGAGATTTTGTATTTTTCTTTTCCTACTTGTATCCTTTTTGTTTTCTTCTCTTGTTTTATTGTTCTAGAAAACACTATAAGCAGTACATTGAGTAGAATCACAAAGCAGTAGGCAGACGAGCTTTGTTCCTGATTTTAATGGATTGCTTGGGGTCTTTCTCTGTTAGAAATAATGTTGACTATAGATCTGTCACATATTGTCTATTATGCTAAAATACATCCCCTTTAACCTTTTTTTCCTAGTATTTTTATCATAAAATGATTTTGAGGATGTTGCATTTCATAAAATACATTTTCTACATAATTGAGATGATCATGTGATTTTTGCATTTAAGTCCATTTGTGTGATTTATTATATTTATCAGTTTATATATATCTTTGCATTTATGGGATAAAGAAAATTTCATTATGGTTAATGATCTTTTTGATATTCAATTCATGTGTATTTTGTTTGCAAGTACCTAGTTGAGAATTTTTGTATCTAGGTTTATAAGAGATTTTGGTCTATAGCTCTTTTTTTGTTGTGTCTTTAACTGCTTTTGGTGCTTCATAGAATGAATTTCTCAGTGTTTCTTCTATTTTTATTGGAAATAATTTTATTTGAAATAATTTGAACTTTGGTTGTAAATTTTCTTTAAATGCTTGGCAGACTATTGCTGAGCATTGTTGTGTGAAGTACTTTTCCTGGGGAGATGCCACAGAACTGTTTTCCCTGATACGACATTCAGGACAGACCAAGTAGGTGACAACCAACAAGTTTTTTGGGGTTACTGATAGGGAGCAGGGGTAAGTTACTGACAGGAGCAGGGACAGCTCACCACATCATAGCTGACAGCTTCCCAGGGAGCCTAGATGGATCTCTCTCTCTCTCTCTCTCTCTCTCTCTCTCTCTCTCTCTCTCTATCTCTCTCTCTCTCTCTCTCTCCTTGACTGCCCTGGGATCTAACTAAACTACTTGGCTCTTCCTCTTTAGCGGTCTCTCAAGGCTTCTTCACTGTTTGAGGGTCTCTTTCTGACTGCTTCTAACTGCTAGGCAGACTCCCCTTCTGTGTGCTCTGCTGGCAGGAGCAGCTACTTCCTCCCTGCCAAGATTGTCAGTTTCAGGAACTTCCAGTGGTTTACTGACTAGGACAGGGGAAAAGGCCAAGATGGCTGCTCAGAGGAAAAACTGCCACACAACAAAGAGTCCATGTGGACCTGGGATTTTATTAGTCAAGAGAATTTTTATTAGTTTCAATTATCTTAATTGCTCTAATTTATTTATTTATAATAATTTATTTAAGCTACTAATTTCATCTTGATTTAACTTTGGTGAGCTACATGTGTCAAATAATTAAACCATTTCTTTAAGATTTCTACCTTAGTTGAATATAGGTTTTTAAAAATGTTCCTTTATGATTTTCTGAAATTTTTTGACCTATTTTGTGATGGCAATCCCTCTTCACTTATAGTTTTATCAAATTTGGTCTTCTCTCTTTTTCTTTTCATTATTTTGAATAAGTTTTTTACTCTTCTTTATCTTTTCAAAGAACCTACTCTTGATTTCAATAATTTGTCACATTGCTTTTGTTTTTCATTTCATTTCTGCCATTGTTTTTATTGTTTTTCCCAGACTACTGATTTTTGGTGTTTTAGCTTGTTTTCCAAACTCTTGAGAGACTTCAGTAAGTTATTTTATTTTTCGATCTTTCTGAATTATTTTCAGTGTGTGTGTGTGTGTGTGTGTGTGTGTGTATGTATCAGAGGACATTGTGTATCATTGTAGAGGACCAAGGGTGACTTCAAGAGTCATCCTGGATTGCTTCTACTGCCTTATTACTTTGCTCTGGGATTTCCCAGGCTTCACGCACCAGGGCCAGAAGTGCATGCCGCTGCTGTTTCTACCTGGCCTTTTTACGTGAGACCTGGGATCTGAACTCAGGACCTTCTGCTTTTGAGGCAGATTCATAACCCCTGAGCCATCTCTCCAACCATTTATTTTTAATGTAGGTAATTAAGTTTCTAATTTTCCCCTAAATTTGTGTAATAAAGACTGCCTACCCATATTCCCCACACCAGATTGCTTCACTTCTGTGGTAGAGAATACTATTACTTTCCTCAAAAAAAACTCTTAAGACTTTTAGTTTTATCTCAGAGGTTTAGGTACATGGTGCTTTCTTTAGTTCAAAATGCATTGTGATTTCTTCAATACATAGTTTAGAAGTCTGCTCCTTATTCTTTACAACTTTGTGCTTTTTTCTGAGGATTCTTTTGTTCTTGTTTTCAGCAGTCTTCCATGGTGGTTAGATGGAAAACAGGGGTGATTTCAGTTTTCCTATATTCATGAAGATAATGTGAATTTCTCTACCTACTCTGATTTATTTTTGGCTAGAAGTTCATTTTAGTAGGTATTAGATTCATGATTTCTGTTTGTTACTTACCTGGAATACTTTTCTTCCATTCTTTCTTTCTAAGGTACCGTCATAGCTTGAATGTGACTTGTCTACCCACAGATTTATGTGTTTAAATACTTGATTATTAGATTGTATGAAAGAAATAGGACTTTTCAAGCTTGGGCTTTGCTAGAGGAAGCACAGTTCTGAGGGTGGGACTTGAGAGTTGGTAGCTTAGCCCCATTTCCTCTTTTTTTCAACTCTGCCTTCCAATAATTGATATAATTGTAATCAAATTCCTGCTTGACTGCTGAACAATATTTTTTTACCATGTTTTTTCCACCATAATGAATGCTGTCTCCTCTGCAATCTTAATCAAAATAAACAGCCCTTTTCTCTTAAGATGTCTGGGCCCAAGTATGGTCTCATAGCCATTGAATAGTAACTGCAACAGATAGTATCTATCCTTGAAAGTGAGGTGTGTTTCCTGCAAACAATGGTTCTCTCCTTTTCAGTTAAATAAAGATTATATAAATATAAATACATAAATATGATCTTTTAGTATGTGTATATGGTTTGTATGTGTATATTTGCATGCATGTGAGTCCATGCACATATGTGTCTAGTGGCTTTGACTTTACATCTTAGTCATTCATCACTTTATTCCTCAAGGCAGTATCGCTTGTTGAACCTGTAGCTTGCTTATTGTGGCAAGTCTGGCTAAACAACTTACTGCTGAGATCCCTTGAACACTGGTATTACAAATGAATTGCCAAGTATACCCAGTATTTACCTGGGTTCTGTGTATCCAAATTCCAGGCCTCATGTCTATGTGTCAGGTATTTCACCTGTTAAGCCTGCTCTCCAAGTATATTTATTTTTTGTTCTCTAGTAAATGTCCCATTGTCCTTCTTATATGTACCCTCTTATCAGAGGATACAAATCCCTCATAAACCTTAAAGGTTGAATACCTCGGAGAGAATTCTTTTTTTTTTTTTTTTTTTTGAGGAAAGTAATAGTATTCTCCTATAGAAGTGAAGCAATCTAGTGTGGGGAGTATAGGTAGGCAGACTTTATTATACAAAATTTCCATAATGTATTAAAGGTAAAAAAATATGGTGAAAATAGCTATTGTATGGGATTTTTCTGGATTTAGAGTGGAGTTCAAGTACTATCTTAACCACAGGAAAGAAATCATCTAGATTTTACATCATATTTCCTTTCAACAGAAGGCTCTGCTAAAAGCAGAAAAAGACTCCCTGGGTTTCTTTCATATTTCCCAGAGTATTAACATTAAGATGTAAAAACAGTCTCCAATCTTTGAAAACAACTTTAAAACTCTACAGAACATTTGAACCTTTGGAAATAAAAACATTATAGTACCCTGATGTTAGTGCAGGATTCCTTTTATCATAGAATGCTGGAGTCACTTAAAACAAATCTGTAATGGATAGTTCCCAAAGGTCAT
Source organism: Typhlomys cinereus (assembly GCA_023101885.1). NCBI lineage: Eukaryota > Metazoa > Chordata > Mammalia > Rodentia > Platacanthomyidae > Typhlomys > Typhlomys cinereus. The sequence goes on from JALPQD010000146.1 coordinate 4,047,340, forward strand.
GGAATTTCTAAGAAATCAAGTCCTGAAATTTTCTTGGGCTTCTGGGTTATTGAAACTGGACTACGTTATGTTTATTAAATTCATCTCTGTATTTTGGCAATTAACTTCTCACACCTTCACTTTAGAATACTGGAAATCATTGACATACAAAACCGTCAGAGTTTGTAAGATCAATTTTTTCCATAAATCGACATGTTTAATTACATGTATTACCTTTTGAAATGTTTCTCTCACTGATTCACAAGTGATTCATACATGCTAATTGCATCAAATGCTATTTATCATCTTTGAATTTTCTTTTAAACCCTTAGGGAAATATTTTTGTAAACAATTAAACTTTGAATGTATCATTTCAACCAGGAAGCTCATGTTTCATTTGACTGAGAGGATAAGCACATTTCAGAGAAGATGCTCTGAGTGCAAAACTGTGAATCTAGGTTCATCACATTCTGTCATTTAACCTGACTCAAGTGATTTCATAAATTGAAGGCTAAAGAGAGCCACTAAATCTCACCTCCCAAGAAATTCATTTTATACTTTCCAAGTTCTCTTGTGAATTTTTTTCAATTTAAATATTAGCATGAATTGTTATGAAGCTATAAAGAGTTATTGCTATGATCTGCAAAGAATATGACTAAGTTCATGTGACATAATCTAAATAGTATAGATAATTATCATTGTAAGAGATAGTTAAAGAGTCATAAATATAACTAAAAATGATGTTGGTGATATTTACCTAGCTAACTGAGTATTTTAAGGGTTGCTTGGAATGCTGGTAGGCTAAGAAAGGAACTTTGCTGAATTTGACATTGACATTGTAACAAGAATCACCTGAATTGATATTAGAAACATGGTTCCTGAATATCACCTCGAGGAGAATGCCATGTACATCAGTAAATTTGAATGTCAGGTAAGAAGCAAATGATTGTTTCAGATAAATGATAAATAAGTCTGTTACTATATTCTCTAAATCTGGCAGATGTAAAAAATGGGCCAGAACTTTTAATTAGAATCCATGTGATTATTATTATGAAGGCTTGAATTAAGGTGAATTATGGATTTTAATCTTTTTTGGGGGGGTGGAAGATAGCTAAAGCACAGAGTTCCAGAAACTTCTGACAGAAGACTAATGCCAAAATATCCAGAAGTTAGAAACTCCAAATCATTTTCAAATAAATATAAGGAAACATCTGTCTCCATGTGGATTAGATTTATCCTTTTCTTGCTGAAAAATCAAGTTCAAGGAATGTGGCCTGAGTTTTATATTCTAGGCAGGAAGGGAGCAGAAGGAAGCAGAGAGTGCTTTTGTTTTGAAAAGAGTAGGATCAGATGGTATCAACTTACACGTAATTATCCTCTTCTCCTGATGTTTTTCAAAATGACTACAAGTGGAAAATGACCTGAATTAGTTAATCTTACATTTATGAACCCATACAAATATGCCTGCATGGTGTGTGTGTGTGTGTGTGTGTGTGTGTGTGTGTGTGTGTGTGATTGTGTGTATGAAATAGTATGACATAGAAAATCTGCTTTAGAAAAATTTGGATTTGGAGTGAAAGATATAGATAAGAGAGTATTTACTGATACACTGAAACCACATGTTATAGATCTGGTGAACTATGATGATATATGTTTATTAGAAAAACAAGTTGAAGATTTCCTTTAAGATGCTTCTGTTATCCTTTACTATTATGTAATAAGTAGTGCATCACAAGCTTTCTCCATAAAATCCCCTCATAAAATCCATAGCTTTACAGTGATAACTTCAGAAACTTTTATTTTTTACTTTTGCATTTCAATTGATTCTATTTATCAACAGTAGCTGACATCTAAAAATCTTGTTTGAGATTCAGTTTTTGGTTATGCGTATCAGTTAAAAAATTTTATAGTGCCTGTACCATCTTCATTCCTGTTTAAAACCTTGGCCCTTGCAACTTTGAAAAGAATATGAGTCAGAGGCTTAGGTGGAGTACTTGCAAAGTGTCTCTGGTCATAAGACCACTGTAACTATGTTCACCAGTATGGGACAAGATTAAACCTATAAGCATAGTATCATGGATAAAGGAAAGTCTCATGTGACCCGATCTCTCTGTGAGTGAATACTGCTGATTAGTGCTGACTGGAACAAAGAGTCCACTTGCTTCAGTGGTGTTGACAATGATATATGTCACCTATGCTGCAGCAAGTGCCTAGGCAGTCCTTGTTTGAGTGAATCATATATACAAGAAAGGACAAAAAATTAGGGTGAAATCTTGTTGGGAGGAATTCCTAATGGGAGAAGGCATGGGAATGGAGTAGGACAATATGGGAAGAAAATGACAAAACAAAATTGAAAGAACTAAAAAATAGCTCAATCCCCCACACCCACAAATAAATCTCCTAATATCTACTACTCCTAATATCTACTACTTAGTAATTGAGACTCAAATGAGATAATTCACATGCAAAGCCACACCCAATACACTAACCCTGCAGACTTTCCACTTCCCTTTTCATCACACCTAGACAGTCTGTTTGTTATTTTAATAGATTATTTTTAAGTGAAACAGCCAAGTCTTTTATGAGTTAGTAGTGGTAGATCATTGCACTGAGTTTATGAACTCAAATACATGCAAATAGGTCCAGCAAACATAATCCCTGTCATGTACGTTCATAGATCAGACTTGAAGGACTTGAGAACTCATGGGCTGGCCAACTAGACAGGCACCAATTCCTTTAGCTGCTGGGTCTGTTCATGCTTGCTCCTAAGGCAGAAGACAGAGCATCAAGGAAACAGTTTTAGTCTACTCTGCCCAAGCTAGAATACATGATTCTTCCCCAAAAACCAATAAATTGAAGGGTAGGACAGAAGTGTTGATGGCTATTGTAATCCAGAGCCATCTGAAATTCTGAAGAACCGAGGTATTGCTCCTGAAGAGATAATCACAACAGAAATATGAGGGGTAGACTGCGAGAATGCTCTGCAGAGGTCACCAGCTTCTAGTAAAAGCCATGCATCTAGAGTCATGCATGGTTATGAGACAGTAAGGGTAGGTTTTGACCTACTAGGCATGAAAGAAGTTTCACAGGATGCCTGGAAGCATGAAGTGTCTAGAAAATGCAAAAGGCCTTGACATTCAAATAGAAAAAGGCAGATATGTATGCATGGCTATAAACTTGAGGACCCCAGCATTATAACATCTATTGATAATGACCAAATAGGAAGTATATCTCAATGGAAGCTACTTTGAAAATTCAGGACCGTATGTTTCTTGCACGAATGGACTCAATGCTCTGGGTTTCTGCACATGCCTGGAACTTTGGAGGATAAGAAAAGAAACGTGACATTTTAACTTTTTAACCCAATGAGTTTATAACCTTAAACCTTCAAGAATTTAAACCTGAATAAAATATTTCCCACTCTCTTTTATTGATAAGGCAGGTACTTTTAAACTGAACCCAGAACTCAACAATTGATTAGACTAGCTAGGCAGCTTGCCCTGGGAATTGCCTATCTTTGCCTCTTGAGCCAGAATTACCTGCCTGGCATTTACCAAGGTCCTGGGGATGCAAACTCTGATTTTCACACTTGAGGAATAAATGCCTCGCCTACCATGAAAATTTGATATCATTTTTTTATTATTTATTCAATTGTGCATGTGTGTGTGTGTGTGTGTGTGTGTGTGTGTATATGTGTGTATATATATGTGGGGCAGGATACATGGGGTCTAGGATTCGAACTCAGGGCCTTCCACCTGCAAGGCAGAGGCTTAACCCCTGAGCCACCTCTCCAGCCCCCTGATATCATATTTTCATGAAAGAATTAAGTACAAGGTATTCTGGGAGGACAAAAGAGACACCACCAACTTGAGTCACTGTAAGAAATGTGCCCAAGATGTGTTGTGCCCTCTGTGGTAACTGGCAAGATGGAGCACTTAATTAAATTTGAGATAACTTTTTAGGGACCTTGCCAGTCATGTACAAATTGACTTGTGAAATGGGAATAAAGAAACAGGCACTTAGCACTTGGGGAGACAGTAACTGCCTATTTTGCTGCTTGCTGGGCAAATATTGGGGTTTTCTGAACAGGGAGGGGAGCCTTTCTGTTTAGGGGCACCTTGACCTCAGCTCTGGTAAATGTCATCCAAACCAGCAAACCTCTGACATTCTCTTTCATTTTGAGGAATAATATTGCAATGATAAGAAATAAGTGATTCATTTATTTCCACAAATGGAAATTATGTTTAAAACACCAAGATCGACTTCAGTAATACTCTGAAACAGATGGAGATGATTGAATCAAGAATAACTTGAATTCATAATGCCTAACATTATATACTGACTGTAAACACCACATGGACATTCAGAACATGGAGTTTTTTTTTGTCATAACTTAACAATGGAGAGATAGCTTAGTATTAACCCTATGTAGAGACCATGCCAATATTTAATAGACTAATTTCTTCAGTTTTCTTTTTCATTTTTGGAGGGTTAGGGGAGAATAATAATATTAGTAATACATACAAAGATTACATGTTTCATTTCCACTTTTTTCTCAAGAAATAATAGCCAAGTGAAGTAACATAGTAATAATTGTGAGGAAATCTTGTTCTAATCAACTAAGACTACCCATTGGCACAGGCAACAGCACATGGAAAACTATTTCATTTCCTTTCTCAGTGCAAACAAAAAGACTATTCATGGGCTGCTATGGCTCTCTTTCAGCCTTGGAAGGTGATTAGATGAGATTCACATCTCTTTTAGACCTTGCCATACCCTTGTTGAGAATTGTCTATGATCCCACTTCTGTAGCAAACATAGGTTTCTGAACATGGAATGATACTTTGTCTCTTCAGTCACTACCTGGAAGTAAACTCCTAGGCAAGCAGCAATACCTGCATATGCAAACCACTCATTCTAGGTTAAGATCTCAGTGCTTACATGTTACTGGAGAACAGTCAATTCATCTTGATAAAAATACTACTTTATTAGGGCTGGAGAGGTGGCTCAGGGTTAAGCCTCTGCCTTCCAGGCAGAAGGTCCTGAGTTCGGATCCTAGACCCCATGTATAGAAGCCTGGCAGAAGCGGGGGCGGCCTGCGTTTCTGGTCCTGGTAGGGCGGAGCCTGTGAATCCCAGGGCAGAGTAAACAAGGAGGAGGTGGAGGTGGTCCATGGTGGTTCCTGAATTCTCCCATGGTTCTATACACACACACACACACACACACACACACACACACACACACACACACACACAGAGGCATAATTGAATTAAAAAATACTACTTTATGTTAAACGACCAAATTATTTTCTTATATAAATATGAACTATTCATGATAACTGAAGAAAAACTCCAAACTTTTTAACATGTATAATTGAAAGAGACTTCCATGAATAGCTTCAAGTAATCTGAAAATTTGAAATACAAAGCAAATTTTACAATAACTCGTAGAGTTATTGATACTAGCTAAGTAAGCAATAAAAAGACATAAAGGAAGCAAAGATATTTCATGAAAAGATCGTAAAAACAATTTTTCTTCTAAAAATAAAGCTAAAAGGATACAAAATACTCCCAGAAAACTGGGAAAAGGAAAAATAACAATTTTGTAAAAATATAAATGTTTTAATCATTTTTAAAAATATTAAAACTCACAAAAGGATGAAATTTTTATTGAGGTACTTCTCGCTCTTCAAATAAAAGTCAGAGACCACTTTCATAGCATATTTTATTGAAGAAGTTATGGAGAAATAATACCATTGTATATTATTCTTGAGATTGCAAATGACAGAGTTTCTATAATGGGAAACTTGGTTGCCAATGACAGTTTCTATAATGGGAAACTCGGTTGCAAATGACAGAGTTTCAATAATGAGAAAGATGGAATATCTGCAGTTACTTGCCCATTTATTATTAGATTTAGAAGGCCCAGGTATTAATATGAATGTTTAAATATGTGATGTGCTTATATGAAAATATTCAGAATAAAATTATTCATAGCATCAAGACTGAAAATTGCTTTTATATTTAGAAAAATTTTATTTTCATTTATAAAATAATTTTGAAGGCTTTGGATAATCTTCAAACTCAAGAAGCTATCTTTTCTCCAAAAAATAGTTTCACAATTGACTTAAGACAGGAAGAAGAATTTGTACTATGCTGTTAAAACACTATAGGACTATCCCTATTCATTGAAAACTTCCAAAAATACAAAATTTCACAAGATTAAAGTTTTTAAGCTTGTAACAATTTGCGATTTTCTTCCTCTTATCCTCTTAGATGCTATTTTGGATTTGAGATAGTCTGAGCCATGAATTTTACTCTCTGGTATGTTTCCAAATAAATTGTGATGAACTGGGGAATCACAAAGTTGATTGTACAATAAAATCCAACTTTACAATATCTAGGAAAAAGTTGGGAAGGTCGTTCTGAAGACTCTTAGATCCAGCCAAATGGTATTGCTTTCTGTTCCTATTTTTTAATACAGGAAAATCAGATGTGATGAATTGATTTACATTTCCTAATTACATAAACATACTTCTCTCATGTGGCAATTGCTTCTCTAATGGAATGTGAAATAGATATAGTAGGAAGAAAGATGAACTAAATAGGAGACAAAAGCACATGATGTGAATAAGTGATTATGTATTACAAATATTCCAGATGAAGTTTTTCATGTTTGGAAGTGACCATTTCTTATGTGAACCATTTATTATTATTCTAAAAACATTTGTATAAAGGAATGCCACTCATATGAGCTTTTCATGTTTGCAATGGTTGTAAGGAAAATTAAAAATAGATGATAAAAATGCTTGAGTTAAATCTAAAATATCCTGAGAATTCAAGCACAAAATCCTGGACATACTTCTGTCCACCATCTGTGTTTATTATGCATTATTACTTGTATCCTAATGTCTTGAGACATTAGGAGGAAGAATTTGTACTATGCTGGTAAAACACCATAGGACTATCCCTACTCATTGAAGGAATATTGGAACTAACTTCCACGTGTTGGAATACATTCAACAGATTTAGAACTATGTTTAACTTGAAGTCTCAATCTCCATTTTACATAATATTAGAAGGTACATCTTCAAAGAATTAGGTTTGGAAAAATTTTTCTGCAATAGGAATGGAAACTATTTCAAACAGAGTCTTGTGATGACTCTGTAACTGATTTCTTCATAGGAACAAATTGATTAATGTAAAGAGAAGGAAAGGAAGAGGAAAATATAGAACAGTAAACAACTTTTACATTCTTTCATAAAATTCACATATTACCAGTACTTCCCTGATATCCCTCCAATGCAGAAAAGTATTTCTTGAAATTGTATTGAAAAGTACACTTGAAAAGGAAATCTCTGAAACAGGAAAAAGGAAAGGAAAAAAAAAAGAAAGGAAGTCTGTTTCTTGTATAGTCCTCATTTGTGGATTCCAATGCTTTCTAATTTCCTTATAGATTTTCTTATGGCTTGTGAATCAGTTTTTAATACAAGCATTTAGGAGACTTGGTTACTTATTTATTTACAAGTGAAGCTATTTTCTACCCAAATCGCTTGGGATATAAGATAATTTTTTGAGGATGATAGCTTTAGAATCCTTTCTTTCTCAAATCATAATATTACATAACTAATAAGCTGCATGACATAGAATTGAGTAAGAGTTTGTAGCAGGATGCATACATTTCCTTACATACTTATTGTGACTGAAGAGAGAGATTCATGAGAAAAATAAGGTTTGAATTACAATGTAAGGTCAGAAGATAATGGAATGGCTTGGATCTGTGATTCCTATACTAAAGGTTCACAGGTTCATGCAGAGATACTGGCATTATCTGTTTCCCACCATTACATGACTTTTTCAGGTGGATGTGAGCAAATATTTCTTCATTCCATATAGAGTATCAATGACAAGCCAATGTAGCAATTCCACTCAAGCCAGTTTGGTAAACCAATTGCTGGACTGTGTATCAAGAGTTCCTTACTGAGGTCGTGGGTCACTCAGAAGTAATTGTTTCACCAAACAGCCCAGGATGGGCAGTAGCTCAGGAAAGTTGCACTGTTACTTCATCCATCCTACCTTGCTGGCAGTTCTACCAGAGTGCTTCAGCACCTGCTTGCTTTTCTTGTAGTCTCATGCAGGAATCTTGTGAATCTTATAACTTCCGATATTCCTGAGCCTTGTAAACCTAGAGTCTCCTATACCTTTTCATTCACTCCAGGAAGGAATGTTTCAATTCAAAGGAAATGGTCACACAATCATACAACACTCTATCCTTACTTCCTGCACTTATATTCCTTTCTTCCTCTTTCATGACGTCTTTACCTTTTTTATTCCTGGAGGGATGATGGAGGTGTCTAGATGTCTAATTATCTTCATGTATGGCTAATATTCAGCCATTATACTACACTGAATAAGTGATTTTTAAGAACTTGACTGATTATGTGTCTACAATCTATTGCAAAGAAAGAAAATTCTCTCTATTACCAATCAAGACTGACAGCAGCAGTTTAGAAGGTATTTTGATTGGCATTTCATATCCATTTAACAGAAATAGTGAGCCCACTAGGGCCTATGACCTCCCCAGCTACAAATCTTTGTCTTCAGCAACAGATATGAGTTCCTTCCTATGAAACAGGCCTAATAATCAATGTAAGGCAATTTTTTTCAACAACTATCATGCTACTATGTACCAGCAGCCACATCTTGTCTGATAGTCGATCATGTAGCATATAGAATCTGAGCAGGATTTTTGGCAGGAAATTTCCCTGAGTAGCCTACAAAGTGCTATATAGAACTATGAAAACCAACTAGCATGGAAGGACCTTCCAGCTCAATTAGCAGCCCTGTTCTTACACAGTGTGTGGTGTCTTCACAATGGGATGCAGTCATTTAGCTTTGACTTGTACCCAACAGTCACGACAATAGTCTGTATTACATAGGGATCCTCAGGGGTTTCACGGATAAACACCTCATAGGGAGATAGCTCATTGGATTTTTTTTTAAATCAACAATCTTATGGTTTGTAAGAGTTCCCTTTGCACTCCTGCAGGGCCCTGAAGTTAAAACTTCTTAATACATATTTTTACTAGTGTTTCTATTTTTTAACATTTAAAAAAAACTATAAAATACCTGTTGCAGTTAGCCTGCATGGTTGCTGATGAAATCATGATAAAACTGCTTAAGAGAAGAAGGGGTTTATTCTCTCACAATAGTTTGGTCACAGTTCTTAGTCTGGTTTGACAAGAGAACACTTGGGCGAGGAACTGCCACGTCATCTCTACATCAAGATCCAGCGCAGAATGAAAGGAAAAGGTCCTAGCATTCGTATGCATTGTTTATTTAAAACAATGTTGGGTAAAAGTGCATGGATGGGAAATACCCAATTTACACTATATCATTCATATATATATGAATATGAATATATATGTGTATATATATATATATAATGTGAATGTGTGTATGAGGGCACTTGAGTATGTGTGTGTGTGACATTGAAAATCATTTTGGATTGCTTTATCTCATTGCTTTGCTGTAGGATTTCCTGGGCTTTGTCATCCAGGATCAGAATGGCAGACTGCCATTTCTGCCTGTTTTTTTTTTTTTTTTTTTTTTAACATGGGATCTGAGGACCTGAACTCAGGTCTTTTGCTTGTGAGGTAAAGTCCTTAACACCTGAGTCATCTCCCTAGCCCAGTCCAGTTACATTTTATGAACCATTTTATGTGCTCTCATTGGTCTTGAGGGGGTCAGTTTGCACAATGTGCCTGGCTTAGATCTCAGAGGGAGCAAGAACATGCTGCATCTGCCCTCAGAGTGGGCTTCCCAGTTCTGATAGGCTGTAGGCTAGGAACAAGCCCTTGTTTTTCCATTAGCTACAGAAAGCCCCCTCCTCTACCCCCGCCACAGCCAAGGTGGATACATTTCATACCCAGTTTACATTTTTTTGCAAGGGAGAAATGTACACAGCATATTCTAGGACAATAATACTCATTCACAAGGGCAAACTAAGACTTTTGAAATTTATTCTGTCTTATTGCTATGTCTTTGAATTGTTGCTCGAGTTTTGTAACTTGTTTGAGTTTTTCCCATTTTTTTAAAACTAGGAGTTCTAGATTGGCATAGCACTTGCAATAATTGCCTTTGAATACATAGAAATCCTTGTTTTTGTACCCTCTTGATTATTTTAGTACTTTGTAAACCTTATTTTCATACCAGTTGGAATGATTCAAATCCTGCAGAATTTTAGCAACTTAGACTGAGCCTTCTAGTCAGAAACAATTTGTTTATATAAGGGAGTAATTACAATTAAAAAACATGTCAATGCATTCTCTAAATTAGCCTCTGATTTTTCATGAACAGAGAGAGAGAGAGAGAGAGATGGTGTTGGCTTGTAATTTTTTACAGCTAGCTAGACATAGGGAAATGAGAATATATGTTCAATCTGTGCTAAAAAGTATTAATGACATGTAAAATCTTGGATCCCATGGGAATAATTACACTTTCTGTGTAATTCTTTTTACTAAAGGGGAAAGAATGAGGTAGAAATAATAGACGATATTCCTTGGGTCTGGTTTTTAGCAGAGAGGAAGGAAAAAAGCCCATGATCCAGCAAGCAGATAGTCTATATCCTAACTACTTGAACTGGAAAAACTCTCAGATAAACAGAAAGAATCCCTCACAGCCTGGCTCATGTGGCTGTGGGTATGAGGACAGAAGGGATCCATCTCAGTGCCATGGAAACAGAAAAATTAAGTTCTATAGTTCTAGGGACTTTGACAATGGCCTGCAAAGGTCCTTCAATATCATGCAGCCATTTCACTTGAAGCTTTCCAGAGCCCAGCTGCTAATGAAGCAAGCAAGGGACTAGCTTGGGCTCCCAGACATAATTCTGGCTTGCGTGGGTTGCCTGAGAAGTAGATACTAAGACCTGACTGACTGCGTGAATATTTTATTGAAGGGAAAGCTTATGTTAGGGGAGGTACAGAAACCTGAAGAAGGCTGGAAGGATGTCCTTTTGAGAGACAAATCTGACCCAAAGTGAAATAGAGGGTAAAGGAGAGTATATGGGCATTTCTGAAGTCATTGTATTAAGTCATTGGCAAAAAGATTTAACTCCCTTAAAAGCCAAAGTCCTGTTGGGACCTGATCCCCTAAAATTAGTTTTGCCAGTATGTTAAGTGATCTGGATTCTGTTATTGACATCATTAAAATGGTGGTTCTCCAAAGATCAGTGGTTCTTTTTTCCTAAAAGATGTGGCTCTGCAGCTTGATACCTCTGACATTTTCGTAACATTCCTTAGTGTCAGGGTTGGCTTGTGAAATGTCAACCCCCCCACTCTAAAATTTTCCTTGTTTGAAGCATCAAATGAAGACTTCCTTGGGTTTTACAGTGACTTTCTGATTTTTGGTAGTTGATACAAGAAAGGAGTTTGAAAGTTCTTCTATACTGTTACTGATTGTCTGCCCATGTCCTGCCTGAAATACCATGAATATTTATGAAAAGTATCTTTAATAAAGCTAGATACATTTTGACTTGGATAAAATGTATGTATGTATGTGTATATGTATATATGTATGTATGTATGTATGTATGTATATAAGGAGAGGCATGGTAGTAGAATGAGAGGTGGATAAAAGAAAAAAGGAAGCAGGAAATATTTTTTCCTGGGCACCATTTTTAATACATTGGTTTCACTGAGTAAAAATATTTTCTAGAATAAATGAAGAACAATTTGATATGTGATTTTACCATCTTTAGGGAGAAGTTATACATTGATATACACATATAAGTCTAACTTGTATTCTCAAATTTTGATAGGAAAGAGCACTTTGCGCAGAACGTTGTAAACTAAATTACCCTATCAGCAGCTTCCTTTTCATTATTCTTCCACCTGGATGCAGTAGGGTATTTTGGCCCTGCACTCACATTCTTTTAATCCCACATTGCTGGAATGAATGGACCACATCAGTTCAAGCCTCGAGGACTATAAATCTTTTACTTTTAAAAATAAAATAGGACATAACTCTTAGTTCCCCATCATAAATTGAAGAATTCATTATTTCTGGCATTACAAATATTAGTTTTAATTGCAATGCCAGGAGCAATAAGTTTCCAGTAATGTGGATGAACCCTGCTCATTTTGCTGTCCCTCTTGATTTTATTTTTTCATTGAATTCTCAAAAAGATCGAACGGGGCTAAAGATCTCTGTGCTAATGAACATTTCATATGTGCAGCATGATAAAACAGAGGAAAGATGCAGCCCTTAACAATAGGCCTCTACTCTACAGAGACATGCTGCAAATATAAACATTTTATAAACATGTAGTATGACCTTATCTCTAAAGGTAAAGAGTATGTGCATATTTTGAGAGAAAGAGATCAAGTTTTAAATGTAAGAATGGGTGATAATGGAATAGACATTGAGAAACTATTCTAATCAATTTCCATTTAATTTTTTTAGATTTTAAAATTTTAATTAATTTTTAGATTTTACTGTCAGCCATAATTCTTTCCTAGCAAAGGTATGCTGTAAAAACTAAAACAATGGCTGATTCCAAGAAAATTAACATAAGTTGTACAGAAATGATGCATAAACATTGTCTGCCACTAGCTTAGTAGTGATCCATTTTCTTTTCACACCATGAAAAAAAAGCGCACTGTACTGAAAAAACAATAAAAATAAGAAAAAAATATCCCTAATGAGGTACAAGTCAGCATCCTACACCTGGGTTCAGTATTTCTTGCTGAATTCATACAGTGTGTATCATACTGGGATTCTAGAGAGCTTCAATTTTTCTTTTCCTTCTTTGTTTCCTTATGGTAAAGGTAAGAAAAGACGAGATATCATACACAGGAAATGATAATGATGTCAGTTTTGTTTGTGAATTTGTTCACTTGTTTTGAGAAAAATCTCCCACTTACATAGAGTTAGGTTGGCCTGGAACTATATGTATCTTAAATTGGTCTCACACGTATTATATTCTTGCCTTGGGAGCCTGACTAATGGGCTACAGTGATGAACACCATAACTAAATGATAAGTAAAGGTTTCAAACTATTGTACCACAGTTTCATTTTTCTGATTTCATAAAACCATTTAACTATTATTAGCGTATCTACATTGTACAAAATGAAGGGCTTCCTTGTGGCATTTCAGTGCTTGCAGATAATGTACTTTGGCCATGTTTACCTCTTCTATTCCTTAAAATAATATTCATATCCTTTCTGCATCCCTGGTAGCAACCACTTATTTTTGTGTTATCCCACCTTCAATTACATATATGAGATAAAACATGCAGTGCTTGTGTTTGTGAGACTGCTTATTTAGTTTAGCATAATGATTTCTAGTTTCAATCATTTCCTGGTAATGGTATAATTTCATTTCATACATGGCTGGATAATACACAATTGTGCAGATATTATACGTTTTCTTTATCCATTCATCTGTTGCATGTACCTAGGCTGCTCCACAACTTGGATATTACAATAGTACATCACAGATCATGGTCATGCAAGTGTCTCCATCAGATTGTGATTTCAGTTCATTCACGTGTACACAAAGGTGTTACAGCTGGATCACATGACATGTTTCTTTTCAGTTTTTCAAAGAATTTCCATAATAAAATGGCTGCATGAACTTGTATTTCTATCACAGGATTTATGAGGTTCTTTCCTTTTGCAGTCTACCCAGCTTTTTAACTGATACTTATCTTCTTAAAGATAGCTATTCTGCTGGGTAAGGTGGAATTTGAATGTAGTTTTCAGTTGTGTGACCCAGCGGCTAGATGTGTTGAGCATATTTATGTGCATATATTGGCCATTTTAATTTCCTCCCTTAAGAGTCATATATTCAGTTCATTTGTCTATTTATTGAATTGATTATTTACTTTTTGGGATCCTTTGTTTTGTTACTTAAAAGTGTATTCTGGTTTTTGTGTGTCAGATAACCCTCTGGCAAAGATTTCCTACCATTCTGTAGTATGACTTTTCACTCCATTAATATCTGTTTTATTATGTAGACTTTTTAATTGAGGGCCAAGAATTTGTCAATTGTTGCTGGCATTGTTAAGCATTTGGAGTCCTTTTCAGAAAATTATTGCCTAAAGTATTTTCCCTTTGTTTTCTCTAGTAGCTTCAAAGTTTTAGTCATTACACTGAAGTCTTTGATCTATTCTGAGCTGATTTTTATATGAGTTGAGAGATGTGTATCAAGTTTCAGTCTTCAGCATCACTTGTTAAAGAAACTGGCTTTATTCCATTGTGATTTTGGCAACCTTGTCAAGAATTGGTTGGCTGCAGGTGAGTGCTCAGATTTCTGGGTCTTCTAGCTCTTTGGTCTATGTTTTTGTCTACTTGCCAATACCATGTTGATTTTATCCCTACCGTTCTATAGCTTAATTTGATTTTGATACCTCAGACATTGCTCTTTTGTTAAGGATCTCTCTGGCTGCTTATAGTCATTTTCATGTTTCCATGAGAATTCTATATTTTTCTACTGTGAAGAATGTCACTGGGATGTTTGATGGACACTATACTAACTCTACAGTTCTCTTGGTAATACGGCCATTGGGACAATATCAATTCTGTAGTTGTACAAACATGAGAAGACTTTATATCGTCTAATGACTTATGCAACTCCTTTCTTCAGTGTCTTGTAGTTTTCATTTAACATTTTGGTTTAAGTTTAAACTTAGGTACTTTAGTCTTTAAAGCTATTGTGAATTGGATTTTTTTCCTGGCTGCTTTTTTTTTAAAAAAAATAAATTCATTGCTGGTGAATTGAAAACTTCCTATTTTTTAATTTTTTATTATTTATTAAATTGTGTGTGTGCGTGTGTATATGTATGTGTGTGTGTGTGTGTGTGCAGAACCATGGGTGAATTCGGGAACCACCATGGATGCCTCCACCTCCTCCTTGTTTACTCTGCCCCGGGATTCACAAGCTCCGCCCTACCAGGATCAGAAACTCAGGCCACCCCCGCTTCCGCCCAGCGTCTATAGGTGGGGTCTAGGATCCGAACTCAGGACCTTCCACCTGCAAGGCAGAGGCTTAACCCCTGAGCCACCTCTCCAGCCCCGAAAACTTCCTATTTTTAGGTACATTGATTTTTGTATCCCGATGCTTTGATAAATTTGTTTATTACATCTAAAAGTTTTCTTTGGAATTTTTACTGTCTCTTACATATGAAAACAAGGATAAGGTGACCTCCTCTTTACTCTTTGTATCACTTTTATTGCATTTTCTTGCTTCTTTGCTTTGACTAAACATTCAAACACTGCAGTGTTCTTCATTCCTGATTTGATATGAAATGTGTTCAGTATTTCATGACTCAGTATAATGCTGGCTATTAACTTATATTATATGGCTTTTATTATGTTGATTTATGCCTCTTTTATTTTTAGCTCCTTTATAGTTTTTATCAAGAAGGGATATTTGCTTTTGTCAAAGACTTTCTGCATTTAGTAAACTTAGAATATGGCTTTACTGTTGATTCCACTTGAGTATTATATTAAATTTATTGGCTTACATGAGTTGAACTATTTTTACATTTCTGATATTAAATGATGGGTGTAAAGAATTTCATTGAAGATTTACAAATTTTCGTGTCTATTTTCTTCAAGGAAATTGACCTAGTTCTTTCTCTCTCTGTCTCTCTCTCTCTCTCGTGTGTGTGCGTGTGTGTGGGAGTGTGTGTATGCATGTGTGTGTGTGTGTGTGTGTGTGTGTGTGTGTGCATGCATGTGTGTATGTTTGTCCAATTTAGATATCTGGGGAAATATTGTAGAAAAGGTGTTACTTCTTTCAACATTTCTTAGAATTTAGCAGTGAAGGTTTGTAGTCCCATCTTTTCTTTGATTTATTTATACATTTCTATTTTTTATTCTGTTTATATTGTTAGGTTTCTAATCATCTGTGTTTGTATGCGTATATATGTTCATGTGTGTGCATGTACATGTTGAAAATAACCTGAAGTGTCAACCCTCAGGAGCCTTCCACCTTGGATTTTTTGAGACAAAGTCTATTGTATACCTGCAACTCTTCATGGAGGCAGATGGCCAGTCAATGATCACCACAATCCTTCTGTTTCAACCTTTCCACTGTTGAATTACGATATACACGGACTACCTAAACCTGTTATTGATTATGAGTATATGCATGTGTGTGTGCACAGTGGATTCTTGAGTGTGTGTGTGCGCCAGTGGAGGCCTAAGGGTGACATCAGGAATCACCCATGATTGCTCGACGTACTTATTGCTTTGCTCCGGAGCTTTCTAGGGATAGAATTACAAGCAACTACCATATCCACTTGGGGATCTGAACATATGGGAGGCAAAGACTTTAATCCCTGAGCCATGTCTAAGCACCTGGCATTAATTATTTTAACATTGGTTATATGTATAGATCTCAGGTCCTCATGTTTGCAAGGCATACACTTTACTGACTGAGCTATGCTCACAGCTCTCAGGTTTTTGATATTTTTGTAGTTCATTCTCGATAGGCCATACATGCATAGAATTTTATTTATTTATTTATTTATTTCACTCATACAAAGTTGATAAGTACCCCATTCCCCTCCCTCCTTCCACCCCTCTCTGGATCCCCTTACTCCCTCCCCCTTTTCCTTTTCTTATTCCTCCTTCCCCCATTCCTGGAGCATCCTTTAGGGTGCATGTCAAACTTCCCTCTGGGTCCTCTTCTCTGATGAGATGTAAGGACTCAGTGGCATTGCCTAGAGCTCTTTCTTGTGTTTCCCTTTATTATAGGAACACTATTGTGGCTGTTAATCCCTTGCCTAGTGCATGTGATCCATGCTAGCCATTGGAGGTTCAATGATATGTTGGTAATTGCGCAGGTCATGCAAAGTCCTATTATGATTACTTCGGCATTAACTTGTATGGAGTATCTTGCATATCATTGCTCCTCCCCATCTTTAGGTTCTTACAATCTCACTGCTCCCTCTTCCGCAAATTTCCCTGAACTTTAGGATGGGGAAAGATTAGGCTGACCTAGTTCCAGGTGGTTGATATAGAGTCTCTGATTTTCCAAATTATGGTTTGTTGATTTTTTTTCCAGTTTTGCTGTTCCTGCACCATCCTTGGCTCTATCCTGATGGGTATTGGATATCACCCCCTAGACAGAGATAAAATGCTATTAAAATAGAGTCTTATTATAAGAGTAGATTGAAAGGTAGATGGAATAAGAGTAGGAGACCACTGTGTGTGGGGGTCAGTCTTCCATTTGCAGGATGGTTACCTTCTATCTGCCAGACTTTATGCCCTCCTTTCTGGTGAGATCATACCCCATCAGATACAAGTGACTAGTAAGGAGAGTCTGTGAGCCCACCAGATGTCTCATTACTTACTTGCAGTCCTTGATGGAGGCCTATTTTCTCTGCTGTAGCATCATCCCCTCTGTCCTTGTTTCTGGCAGGGCCCTCCTTCCCCTTCCCTCTCTGCTTATAACCTTTGCAATTACTGTAGGTATTACAGAGTTTTATCTTTGAGTGTGTCACTAAGTGGGTTTGGTACTAGGATCCACCTATTAGGGAGTACATATGGTGCTTAATTTTCTGTGTCTGGGATACTTCACTTAATATAATTTTTTTCTAATTGCATCCATTTCCCAGCAAATTTCATTAATTCATCGTTTTTGATGGCTGAGTAGTATTCCATTGTATAAACGTACCACATTTTCCTTATCCACTTGTCAACTGTTGGCATTTGGGTTGATTCCATGACTTTGCTATTGTAAACAGTGCTGCTATGAACATGGTTGTGTTTATGCTATCAAGGTGAATTTTTGCTGTATAGGGGATTATTCCCCATAGTGGAAGAGCAGGGTCATATGGCATTGCAATCTTTAACTTTTTTAAGAATCACCAGACAGCTTGCCAGAGTGTTTGCATAAGCCTGCATTCCCACCAGCAATGTAGGAGAGTTCCCTTCTCACCACATCCTCTCCAGCATTTGGTGTTGTTTGTATTGTGGATTTTTGCTATCCTGACCTGGGTGAGATGATACCTCAGGGAGGTTTTGATTTGCATTTCCCTGATGGCTAAGGATGAGGAGCATTTTTTAAGATATTTGTTAGACATTTCAATTTCTTTCCTGGTAAAATTTCTTTTAAGTTCCAAAGTCCAGTTTTTAATTGGGCCATTGGTTTCCTTGGTGTTTAGTTTTCTAAGTTCTTTGTGCACTCAGGATAATAAAGCTCTATCAGATATGTGGTTAGTGAAGATTTTCTCCCATTCTATGGGTTGCCTTTGTGCTCCAGTTACAATCTCTTTATCTGTGCTATTGGATTTCTGATTAGAAACTGTTGGCCTAGCCCAATCAGCTCAAGGGAATTCCCTACGCTTTCAATTATGGTTTTTATAGTCTCTGGCCTTATATTGAGGTCTTTGATCTATTTGGAATTAAGTCTTGTACATGGTGACAAGTTTTAATCTTCTGCATGTGGGCAACCAGTTTTGCCAGCACCATTTGTTGAAGATGCTGTTCTTTTTCCATTGGATTTTTGGGCCCCTTTGTCAAAGATCAAATGGCTGTAATTTTGTGGGCTTATATCTGGATCTTCAACCCTTATCCATTGATCTGTGTGTTTATTTTGGAGCCAGTACCAGGCTGTTTTTATAACTGTGGATTTGTAGTATAGACTAAGGTTTGGATTCTTGCTCTGGTATTCCATGAATACGCATGTTAGGCTTCTTCAGGGTGTCCCATATCTCTTGAATGTTTCTCTTGAGTATCTTTTTGGCATTAACAACCTCTTCCATTGAGCTGGTTAGAACTCCCACTTTGTCTTCAAGGTCTGAAATTCTATTTTCTGCTTCATTTGTTCTGCTGATAAGACTCTCTGTTGAGTTCTGGGTTGAGGATAACTTGTCTTTTAGTTCAGTTTTAAACTCTGCTTGAGTCTGTTTTAACTGCTCTATGCCTGTTTTTGTTTCTTGAACTGTTTTTCTCAACTCCTCCAAGTGTCTGTTGTATTCTTCTTCAAAGTGGTTGATGCGGTTGTTTAACTCTTCCTGGATTTCCTCTTTCATAGTTTCAATCATGGTAATGATCATACTTTGAAAGTTGTTATCTTGGGTCTGGCTTTCTTGCTATTATCTGTAAATTTGTGCTGGTTGTAATCTGTAGCTGGACCACATGAACAAGCATGTGTTCAGGGTTGGAGGAACGGGGGGACATGCATAGAATTTAAAATAGTGTTTTCTAGATTTTTCAATTTACTGGGTTGTAATTTTCAAGAGTCCCTTGTTATTTGGGTTTCACTGGTATCTCTGTTTTCATTTCTAATTTCATTGATTCAAATCTTTTTCTGTTTGTTAGTTGGATTGGTTAAATGCCGTGTCCTCAACCAATCATGTTGTCTGACAAAGTCGCATGATGGGGAAAACTGCTTTAAGAAAGACGTTTTCCAGGAACAGGATATGGCTTATCTGGAATAAATATAGGGAGTGTGGGGGTTGTCAGACCTAAAGGCTACTCTCTAGAGAATGACACATTAGTGTCTAAAATGGGCAATTGTTAGGGACCACTCTCATTTTGTAAATTGAGTTTTGCCTCTTGTCTGCATAGACAATGGTAAGTGAGTTCCTTCCTCTGGGAGTCAAGTTTACCTCCTATCTGTTCTTAGATCTTTTTTTTTTTCAGTACTGGCTAGGTTATAACCTCCCCCTACATTTCCTTCCCTATGCGTTCGAGATATGTTAACGCATGGACCAGGTAACTCTGCTTTAAGATATTCATTGTCCATTCCCTTTTAGCAACTGTCATACCTGCTTTTAACTCTACCTGGAGACATCATGTCTGGTCCCACGCAACAAGTAGATGTCACTCCTGCCTTTTCTTTGTTAGCCAGAATGTATACTGTGGCTATTTGGTGGAACACTGTAGAGTAGATAGATTTGGAGATACTGGGGAAATGGAAAGGAGCCCATTAATGTGTAATGGACCATAATAGGTCCTGACTGTGCCTATATCTTCGAACAGTGGGTTAGGTTCTTGAAAATTGTTTATACAAAGGGTGATTACTGCTGAGCACATAGAAAAGGAGATTTAAAAAGTACATTTCTCTTTGTTTTCTTCTGTTTGTGGGTGTAGCTATGCATTCTTTGCCCCCTACCCTAGATTTTCTGATATAAACTCTGCTGTAAGCTTCAATAAAAGAGTTCAGGTTCACTGCCCAGAATTGTATGTCTGCTGTTCTCTGCTCTCCGCCAACTCCTTGTCCACCTGTCAGGATCCTGGATCCAAGCTGCAGCTGGACTATAGCAGCTAAAGGCGTGCCCATCTTTGTTTATCTAAAAGAACCCACTCTTTGTTTTCTTGATTCTTTTACATTGTTTTGTTTCATTAATTTCAGCTTTGATCTTTACTCTTTCTTTCCACTAAATTGAGACTTGGATTTTTGTTGGTTTCTCTGAGATCTCTTTGTTTTAATGTATATAGTCAGAGACATAAACTTCCTCTTGGAATATTTATTGTATTTTGCAGTTTCTGGCAAGTGATTTTAATTTTCATTAGATTCTAAGTAATTTGTACATCCTCCCACCTGCTCATTTCCTCAGTGATCCCCACATGCCATTCAAAAGTATTCTATTTGATCTTCATGTGCATTTCTGTATTTTCTCTTAATGTTAGTTTTTCAGCTGTATTCCATTAATTTATTATTAGATAGCAGAAATTATTTCAAGTTCTTATATTTGTAATGGCTTGTTTTATGACCTCATTGTGATCTATTGTGGAGAATGCTTTGTGAGTTGCCAACAAGGATATTGTATTCTGCAGCTGTTGGATGGAATCTTCTGCAGATATCTGTTAAGTCCATTTGATCTATACTGTAGTCTAATTCTGAAAGATATTCCTTTGTGTCTGAAAAGGTGGGATATGTGTCTGTGTGGGCATGTTTGTGTGCAAATATGTGAAACTGAATATAGAGGCTAGAGGTCAATCTTAGTTTTCATTTTCAAGGAGCAATTCACCTTGGTTTTTAAAATCATTATCCTATTGTTTGACATTTTCACATATAAATGTGTGTTTTACCCTCTTACTAACCAAGTCCATCTCTTTCTTTTCCCAATACAGACTTTCTTCCATCTAGTCAGTTTCCCTTCTACTTTCATATCTTTCTATGTCCCACTGGATTTCATCTATGATGGCTTTCCTGGTGAGTACCTGAGTACTTGCTGGGCATGGATGATTTATCAGTGGATAAATCATTGAGGAAAGAAGCTCCCTTATCACTGTCTGATATTAACCTAAATAGACTCTCAGGGAGGTGTGTCTTTTGAGATCTTCCCCCTTCTATGATGAAGTGTTGATAAGCTAATGATAAGATAATGATGAGTATAATGGTAAATGTTTAAGTGACAATTTACCAACAAAGGTTTACAGGTAAAACCCAGTAGTTGTTCCTAAGATCTACCATCTCCCCTTCCACGGGTACTCAACTTGGTTTACAGTACCAGGCATGTGTTCCTTGTTGAAAAGTAAGGCCAAAGTAATCATAATAGGACTTTGCATGACCTGTGCAATGACCAACATATCATTGAACCCTCAGTCTAGCATGGATCATAGGCACTAGGATCCTTAGAGGCAAGGCATTAATAGCTACAATAGTGTTCCTATACTAAAGGGGAACACAAAAAAAAAGAGCTCTAGGCAATGCCATTGAGTCCTTACACTTCATCAGAGAAGAGGACCCGGAGGGAAGTTTGACATGCACACTAAAGGATGCTCCAGGAATGGGGGGAGGGAGGGAAGAGCACTGGGAGAAAGGGAGGGAGGAGAAAGGAAAAGGAAAAGGAGGGAGGCAGCAAGGGGATCCAGGGAAGGGTGGAGGGAGGGAGGGGAATGGGATATTTATCAACTTTGTATGAGTGGAAGAAATAAAAAAAAAGAAAAGTAAGCCTTCAATCAGAAAATAGTTATGCACTCCTATATCATATATGCCACTATTGCATCCATGTTTACCTTTGCCAGAATGGCTGTTGCTCTTTATTCCCCTGACAACCTTCATCATTCCCTCTACTGCTCTGAAAGCTATCCAGCAAGGAAAAGCCCCCATATATGTCCCAGATTGTTTTTCCATGTCCTGTGATCCTTGTGTGAGAGATGTCTTCAACAATTCAGTCTTACTAGCATGTTCTGGAAGGAAACCAAGAGCTATGAAAAAAACCTGATGTTTTGTGGGGCTTTGAAATCTCTCTGACCAAATGCCTCATTAGGAGGTATTATATACCTGGTATTGAAAATTTTGTTTAATTGCTGGTAGGAGCATCCTAGGACAGTTTCTGTTTTTACCTTTCTTCCCTTCTTGTGTTCCTCAATGTATAATATATTGGTTAACACTTTTTTGTAATTATATTTTTTCACAATTATAATTTTGATAGGTTTCTTTTTGACTGTATCTTGCATCCTTAATGTTAACTTTTAATCCTCCACCCCTCCTGTATCCTGTCCCTTTATTTCCCCTCTTAAACCTTTTCTCACTGTATTCTTTTTTTATTTTTTCACCACTGGTCTTTTGCTTCCTATCTTTTCAGTTCTTCTCTACCCCAACCCTCAGCTTATGCTCTCCTTTCAGTTCAACTGAGTATCCCTGTCAAAAGGTTCAGTGCTAGCATCCACACATGAGAGAAAGTATGTACTGTTTGTCCTTCTGAATCTTCAACTTGTTTTTTAATGTCTGTTATTGAACTGGACTTGATTTATTATTCTATGTTGCCTGGCCCACCTTGTGGATCTGCCTGTTTCTGTTTCCCCTACACATTGATCAAAGACATTTTCAAATAAAGCACAAAGAAATGAAATTACCACACAAAAAAGAAAAAAGCAAGGGCAGAAGAATACATGATAAATGTAAACTAACTTTCAAGAAAACATTCTTCAGCTAGGTTTATACAAAATAAATTTTGAAAATCATGGCCTTTCTCAAACCGGTATAACCATTATTTATAAACAGTTTCAACTTGGTCACCACATAGCAAGTTTGGATGAAAACAATTGATGTTTGCTTAAGAAATAATGCAGCTACTGAAAGTTGACATAAAGTGTAGGAATTTAAAAAAAAAATGCCTGCTCCCCTGAGAAGGAATTAAGGTACGTGAGAAAATCTTTGGTGTACACAGAAAGTCAGGATTAGCCTGCAGATCAGATAAATCTCACCATTGTACTGTGAAGATGAAAAGCAGAGTGAAATTCTCCAGGAGTTAGATTGCTGGGGGCTTCATACCTTCCCTGAATAGTCTTCTGGAAACACAAGGCTTTTGGGTCCAAGCATTGTTAGAATATTATGATAGTGAATGGTTTCAGCCCGGAGTGACCCTGAGTATGTACCAACTATTAAAAATCAGACTAAGGTTGGTGTCAGTATAGATAAACATAGTACCACATGTCTCATTGCTGGAGATGCATATTCACATATACGAATATGACATTAGAAACCTTACATAATCACTTTGAAAGACATGCATCAAAATCATAAGCCCAGAAGGATAAAATTTTGGAATTTCCAGAAATTCCGCATTTGGCATATATTGATTTTTAGATAGCAGATAAAGGTCTTTTATTTAGAAGAATTATAATGAAAGAGTGATTTTCTTCATTTTCTTTTTTGAAAAAGGTTTATGGACTTACCCTTCATTTATAAATTCTATATTCCATAGTTGTAACATTTTCCAATAACAGATTCAGACTAAGGCAGTATTAATGCTCTCATCAGCTTTATTTAATGTAGGGAAGATTCTTCCTGACTTTAGGCCTTTTATTTTGGAGATAAAATATCATGTGTAACAGGCTATGTGGCTGAGGATGACTTTGAATTTCTGATTCTTCCACCTTTATTCCTTCTCCCCAGGACTGGAATTGATCCTAAGCATCAAACTCGGGGTTTTGTGAATGCAAAGTGCTACCAACTAAGCTATAGCTTCAAGCCTCTGGCTATGTATCTTAATCTCCACTTTCATCACACAAGAAAACATAATTCTTTCCTCACCTCTTTGAGATACAGTTATTTATGTTGGTTTTTATGTCCAAGGTTGTCTTCCACAAAGTCCTGGGGGCCATTGCTTTAAGATTCAGTCATCAAGAAATATAAAGGCCCTATCATTTTGTTCCTGGAGCAGGCTAGGATCCTAAATTCAATAAATACAATTAGAAAAAAACATGTAATTTAATTGCCTCTCTCTAGTACTTTCCTATTAGCTCACCCAGAACATATAAATCCTTCCTCACAACTTTGTTTTAATGAAATTGAGTTCTTTCTAATAGCAATATTGTTGAAGAAAACCTTCTTTTCCTGTTTAACTATGCTTGGCACAAATTTTTCCTTGGCTAATATTTATGAACTGCAGTCTAAATTGGCTACCATCGACGATAAATTCTCAGAGGGAAGATTTAATATTGTGTTGTTGTACTATTATATTTATACAGTTCAGTTGTTTGGCTGTGATGATGAATTTTGCTCTTTATGAATTTTTGACTTTCCAGTGCTGTTTTGCTGTGTTCTTATTGAACAAAAAGATCATTGGCATTATTGTTCTTACAATTTAGCTTTCCTCCTATTATCACACTGTATAATGTAACTTTTGAAGTATTATTCAAATAATATAATGGATTGTCAGCATAAAATTGTTTTATTTTAAACACTGGGCAAAGAATCCAAGTGTTAAAGAATAAGCAAATGCTCAAAGATTTCAAAACCTAAAGTATACCATTAAAACAATTTAAAGTATGTTGGCTGCTTAAGTTTGTTGAGAAGAAAAGTAAAACCACAGAGAAGATTATTTTATGCCATGCTCTAGAATAGCCAATTTATGGATAACTTCATTCAATTCTCACAGTTACTGTTTATACTATTTATATCAGGAAACAGCAGCTCAGGGAAATTAAAGTATTTCTCCACAATCACCTTCTAAGTGTGATTCAGTTTCCTTGGATCTTATTTCACTGCAAGAGCAGCCATAACGCTGTCTAAAACAGAGGCTTCAGTTTGAGCAGAAAGGCCACAGGTGTCTGTACATTCACTCTCTTCAGCGTGCACACTGGGAATTGCAACCTGGGATTGCTCACCAATGTCTGAGGGAGACGCAAAGCAGAAATTCCAACAGTCTAAAGACGTGTCCTGGGAATTTATATACTTCTCCCCTGTCCAGATGTCAGCCAGATGGTTACACTGGGTGCTAAAAAGGTTAGGTAATAAAGTCTATTCTGGGAGTCATGTGTCCAACTGAGACTGCAAAAGTTCCTTTATTAGAGAAGAACAAAATTAAAGAGGAATAAGTCACTATCACTGTGAGTACCTTTTCCACAAATCATTTCTCCATTGTGTAAATATGCATAGATTTACATTTAATATAGGATTTTCAGTGTTTTGTATCACAGTAAAGGTAAATTTGGGACCAAATAATGGGAAAAGATTCCTAGTACTTGAATCCCTACTTGTATGGTCATCTTTCTGTCACTGTGAAAAAATACATTTAAAATAAGCTTGAAACAGGAAAGGTTCATGTTGGCTCACAGGTACGTAGATTTCAGTCCATGGTTCTAATATTTCCAGGGTCACTGTGAGGCAGAACATCACGTCAGTGGGAGAGGATGAGACAGAAGCTCCTGCCAAGGTCAACATACACTCTTCAAAGGCATTTGATTCGGGTTCCAACATTTTCAACCGGGAAACTATTTCCCAAAGTTTCCACTACCTCCCAATCATACTCAACATATGAGAATTTGAGTGACGTGTAAATTATAACACTACTTCTAGCTATTTTTTATGCTTCAAAAAATTGGTAAATGACTGGTGTGGGTTATGGATGAACTTGAGCTTGTACTGGAGGCAATGTTAAGTGAAAACACACTCGGTGTGTTGATTTTTAGACTGAGTCTTCTCCACCTTACTCCACAGTTCCAACCTCACCATAAACTGTCTAGATGGAGAATCATTGAGCTGAGTTTGGGATTTGTTTTTCTTTTAACTTGACTCTTTCCCCCCTTCCCTCCCTCCCTCCCTCCCTCCCTCCCTTCCTCTCTCCCTCTCCCTTCCTTCTTCTCTATTCATGTATCTATTCATGTATCTGTTAATACTATCCACGAGTATGCAGATAGCTTTGAAATTGAGAACTTTTGAATTCACTGTATGAAGATTCAGTTTCCAAACTTACACATGCACATGGAGTTCAGTCTAAGACTTTGCATTTTTAATTCATGTATGTAGATGCAGTTTCTGGCTTATAACTACATAAGAAGTCACTCAAACACCATGAGCTGCATTACTTGTTTTTCTTCAACTTTTAATCTGCCATGCAGACCACACTGTATCAACCTGAAAACTGCTTACTTCCTCTTGAACTTATATCCCAAATCTCCATCTGCCCTATAAAGGCCTTCATCATCAGAACTATACTCCCTCTTTAACCTCATAATTTTCTTGGAAAATGAGAGAACCCCTTGCTTTCAACAAGTGTCATGATCTTTCTTGTTCCCAAATATTGACCCATGCTTTTGATTTTTTCCTCTTGACCTTCATGCTTACCTTTCCTTCTGGTGACAATTTTGTTACCCTTTAGTTTGTGGCTTTCTGCTCATTTCTTCTTTGTTCTTTCTTCAAAAATCCCTGCAAAACTAAACCATGCCTTTCTCTCCATCACTTCCCAAAGTCTATTCATCTCTTTCTTCTATATATGCATTCTACAATTACATCTTCATGTTCATTTTTCTCCATAGGAAGGAGTCCCTTGAGGCAAGAAGCCACCAACACAAATCAGATAAACGAAGAGAAAATATTAAAAAGAAGGAGTTATCTCCTTGCTGAGTGACTTTTCCTGGGGTAACATCAACATCCTGGGGTATTCACCACAGATATGGCACTGAGAACAGGTCAAAGAAATGATTCTGCAAAAGTCTAGCTGAGAAAATAAGTGGATTTATTTGTGTTTCTTACAGGAGTACAGGTGAGAAGTTAGTTACAGAAACACCAGTGACTCAAAGGCAACAACATTGCTGAAAAGCCAATCTCATCATGAATGATGACAAAAAAAGTCCCTGTATAACCTGACAGCAGCTCAACTGGCTGGGAGTCTCCCCCTCCCAGCAGTTGTGATCGCTGAAGTAACCGCTCTCCAGCAGTTATTACTGTTTTTTCTCTAACCTTGGGAAAGGTCCTTATGAATCTTGTATTCGATATAAATGAAATATATGTATATGCTAACTATGTGAAATAAGATATTTTCAAAGAGGGACAGTGAGGTATCTTAGTCACATAATATTTACTATATTATATTGTTACATTTTATTTTACAGTTTGTTCAGTATTACCTATAGTTTTGAATGTGAGCTGGAGGTATTAAAAAATATACAAAATATATGAGGGGTTACATTTATGACATAAAGATCTTAAAATATTGTTAAATGAAATGTATATAGCTGTTTCATTGTGGGTAAAAATGAGACCTTGTGATCTGTTTTGCTTGCAATAATGTTTTCTGCTTAAAAGTCTTTAGTAATTGTTATTTAATAATTAACTGAAGCATTCATTCTGAGAAATAAGCTGTTAGGCTAACTTTCCATTGTATGAATATCGTGGAACATATTTATACAAACCAGACAACACAATCCAACCCAAGTGTCATATTTTCTGCACTACTTTTGAAATATTATGCCATACATGGCTTTGATTTTCCAAGTTTCTTTTTGTCTACATTTTGTGAGTGTTCCTCATTGTTTCTCTAAAGGTACACAAAAGCTTTTTCAAACCAATATTATCATTGCTATCTTTTTGAAATAGTATTTCAATTTATTTTTTAATTATGTGTGTACACACTTTTTAAAATAGTATTTTAATTTTTATTAAATTATGTGTGTACATATATACACACACAATTATACATACTTCCTACCTCCCCTTCCTCCTACTCCCAAGCTCCACTCCCTCAGCACACAGTAACTGGACTTGGTTATTTGCTATTACTGTCATCACGGGATGGAATTTACGTATCCAGATCTCATTGTGACCTTAATGTATTAATATTTATTTCTACTATGCCATAGTTTTGTTTCTTTCTGTCATATCTCTCTTAGGTTACTTTTTCTTCTTTGGACATTTTCTTTTCAATTAAGAGATTTTTTTTTCCTTATGTTATTTTCTTCCTTGTTAATTTAAATTTATAAATCCTTTTCAATCACTTTTTACTCAATTGTTGCTTTGAAATTTTTTTCTACTTTTACAAGGATATTGAGTATTCATCCAGTGAAATTTTAACTTAAGCCCGAATTTAATCTCTTTGCTTTCTTTTTTTTTAGAGTTTGGGATATGACCTTTATTGAGCTTATCCACCAGGGTGGAAATAATGTCTGTACAAAACCAAATGTTTGTTACTATAACTTCTGCATCAAAATTAAAATCCAAAACAGTCAACTCAATCAAAACCCACTACTTCAGAATCAATAGCTTCTTTGAAGCCACAGTAACACTTAAATATGGTTAAGACTCGAATGCAGAAATTTGGTTGGTTGGAAAAGCTAATTAAGCTTCCAACTTGCTCAAATAGAATTACAAAAAGGCAAAATTGTGTTTTTCACAGAATTACAGTCCACTGGAATCACCAACACTGGACAGCTGTTACGAGTATTTAGAGTCCTGAGATAATAAGGAATCCAGGCATTCTTAGACAGTCTTCTGTTGTCCTTTCTTCCCAATCAGAGATTTGTGGATGTGTGGGATGACACCACCACCAACAATTGTAGCCTTAATGAGAGAATCCAATTCTTCATCTCCGCGAATAGCAAGTTGCAAATGACGTGGGGTAATATGCTTTACCTTTAAGTCTTTTGATGCATTTCCTGCCAATTCAAGTACCTCTGCGGTGAGGTACTCCAGGATGGCTGCGCTGTACACAGCGGCAGTCGCGCCCACACGTCCGTGGCTGGTTGTCCTAGATTTCAGGTGCCGATGAATACGGCCCACGGAGAACTGCAAGCCGGCTCGCTGCGAGCGGGAAACCGCCTTTGTCTTGGCCTTTCCGGAGTCCTTTCCAGCCTTGCCGCCAGCCATTTCGGATTCCGCGGAAGCTCCGTAAGCCAGGCAGAGAAGAGGCGAGTCGGCCCGCAGCGAGAGCCCACCACAGACTCCTCCGCCGCACCGCGATTCAAACTCTTTGCTTTCTTTTAAATAATATAAATCCTTAAATTCATAGCTCCTCTTTCATTTTTTTATGTAAGAGATAGTCACTATATTTTTTCTTTTTTTCTGCGCATTTTATTTTTTTCCTAATCATGCAAGCTCAATAGGTAACCCATCCCCGCTCTCCTCCTCTCCTCCCCAGTCGTCCCTTATTGCTCTTTCCTCCCTTTCCCCCTTCCCCTTTTCCATTCACTCTCTCCCTTTCTCCCCCTCTCTGGGTCCCTCGCCCTTCCTGCTTCCCATCCCCTGGAGCATCCTTTTGTGGGAATGCCAAACCTCCCTCTGAGTCCTCCACCCTAATGAGGGTTCAGGACTCAGTGGCACAGCCCAGAATCCTTTCTTGGGCTCCCCGTTAGTATGGGAACTCTATTATGACTGTTGAATCCTTGCTTCTAAGGATCCACCTGCCTAGAGCTTTCTCCCCTGTGATCCATGCTAGACTTTTGGGGGTCGTTTACAATGTGAGCCATTGTGCAGACCAGGCAAAGTCCAATCCTGGCTGCCACAGCCCGAACTTGTGTGGAGTATCTTGCATATCATTAGTCCTCCCCATCTTTAGGATCTTACAATCTTGCCGTCTCCTCTTCTGCAAGATTCCTTGAGCTTTAGGATGGGCAGAGATTTGGCTGGTCTGGTTCCGGGTGATTAATGCAGTCTTTGGTGTTCTGAATTGTGGTTTGTTGTAGTTTTCAGTTTTGCTTTTCCTGCACTGCCTTTGGCTGCATCCTGATTAGTATGGAAGGTCATCTCTTAATCAAAGATAAAAGACTGTTTAAATGAAAATCTTAATATAAAAGGAGACTCAAAGGAGGAAGAACAGGAGTAAGACCAGCAGTGGGGAGGGGTCTATTCGCCAGTCCCCATATCCTCCCTGATTGGTGAGATTAAACCTTTTCAGTCCCAAGTGACCAGGAAGGGAAGTGAAAGTGAGGTGCACCAGATGTCTTGCTACTTACATGCAATACATGACTGTGGCCTATTTTCTTGACTGAAGCATGTTCCCCTATCTCCTTTCTTTTGAGGTCCTCCTTGCCCTTCCCTCCTTTGCGATTACAGTGGGTATTACAGAGATTTACCTTTGAATATGTCATTAAGTGGGTTTGGAACTAGGATCTGCTTATTAGGGAGTACATACAGTGTCTAACTTTCTGTGTTTAGGATGCTTCTACTTCACTCAATATAATTCTTTCTAATTCCCTCATTTCCTAGAAAATTTCATTAATTCATCTTTTTTGATGGCTGAGTAGTATTCCATTGTATAAATGTACCATATGTTCATTATCTATTCATCAACTGTTGGGTCACTTTTCTTCCTATGGAAAATATTGAAATATGTTGGCAATAAATTCATTTTTGATCATGTGAAAGTATTTTTATTTTATCTGTTTACTAAATATGCAATTCTATGCTGATATACATTCTTCAGAGAAAATAATTTATTTTTCATTTTAGTATCATAATTTATATTTTAATGTTTATTTGACACCTTCGTACATAAATCCTATGTCATTTTTACCCTTTATTAAAATAATTCAATGTCTCTTCCTTTTTCCAATATAAACCTTGTTTCCAACCAGCAGGGTCTCACTTATTTTCATGTGTGTGTTTTCGTTTGTGTGTTTGCATGTGACCTGCTGAGTTATTTGGGTTGCCTGCACTGGCATATGTCTGAGTACTTGCTGCATCATGGATGATGTGTCAGTGGGTGCACCATTGACAAAATAGCTCTTCTACGCCACTCCAACAATAGCCCTTAATAGTTGCTCAGGGAAGTATGCTGATTCTTGAGATCTTCTCCTTTCATTGATGAAATGTTGATAGGTCAAGTCTCGTAGATCTTGGGAACATCTGCATAGGCTGCAGTGAGCTCATTGGTGCAGCAGCAGCCCTATGATATCCACAAAGTACTGTTGAACAGCAAATTTTCACTCACTGCCTTTTACATTCTTACAACTTTCTCTTCTGCAATATTCACCAAGTCTTGGAAGGAGAGTTGACTTAGATGCTTGTTTAGACGGTTTGTTAGAGTTGACTTAGATGGTTTGACCAGTTGTGATTCTTTGTGTTAAACACATTTGATTTCAAAAGAAAGCTTCTAAACTGAGAGCTAAGAGCTACCCTATGATATGAATATGACGGTAAATGTTTAGATGGCAATTTGATATCATGTCCTTATAACTAAACTGCAGTGGCTTGTTCTACCCTGCGAGTGTGTGTGTGGGGGAACAGTACTAGGCTTTAACTACCGCTTAAAAGTGGACCACAATTTATTATTTTGGTGCTCTTCAAATATTTTCCATTCCAGCCAGTCTCCTTCCTATACTTTGCATTTGTCCATCTGGGATCTCTGCACTGGTAAGTATCTGAGTTCTTGCTGGAAAACAGGTGACTTATCAGTAGGTAAATTTTTGAGCAAAGAAGCTCCCCTTCTCTTGTCTGGAAATAGCCTTCAATAGTCTCTCTATTTTGGAGGTAGTTGTTCAAAGTCATTACTAACTAGCGAACCTATATTTTCTTTCTAGATGGTTTTAAGATAAATATTCCGATGGCTCACAATTCTCAGGATGCATAAGACACTTCCCCAAGGCTGCCCGAGCAATCACAATTGCTGGGGAGAGGATACTCTCCAACCAGGTGAGCTATCCGTTCTTCATATAGGGAACTCCAATATGGGCTTTGCAGGATTGCAACTGCTCCTGCAACAAATCCCACCTGCACATTTCAAGAATAACCCGAATAAACACAATGATATTTAAACTAAAAAGGAATAAAAGAGATTTGTTTTGATGCTATAAAATTTCACAAAAATTGAGAATATCTATTTATTTATGCTAAGAAGTGTTGTTCATCTAAATATAAACAAACATATGAGCTATGGAGTCTTTACATTTCAAGAGAAAGGACCTATATTCAGATCCCCAGGTTCCACATAAAAGGGCAGGACAGGGCAGTGCAGGGCAGGACAGGGCAGGGCAGGGCAGATACGGCAATGGCCTGTGTATAATTCCAGCCTTAGAAGGCAGAGTCTGGAAAGCCCCAGAGCAAAATAATGTGGAAAAGCAATCCATGATATTTCCCAATATCACCCTTAGATTTCTACAGATACACCTCAATTGCCTTTCTGAAGACATGCCCTCCCACATATATACCCACCCATGTGAAACACACACACACACACACACACACACACAGAGGGAGAGAGACAGACAGATGGGCAGACAGACAGACAGAATCAAAGTACATATCTTTTTCTCATTTTTGGAAATCTGTTTTCATTATATTTCCAAATATTTCTCTTCGTAGATGTAGTACCTCTTTTAGGAGTTTTTTTTTTAACATTTTTTATTATTATTTCCTTTCATACAAACTTAACAGGTAGAAGAGTTCCCTCCTCCCCTCCTCCTCCCCCTGAACCCCTTGCTCCCCTTCCCTCCCTCCCTGTCTCTCAGTGCCTCCTCCCCAATTCCCAGAGTCCTTTATTGTGTATGCCTAACTCTCCTCTTGGTCCTCCTCTCCGATGACATACAAGGACCCAGTGGCATTTCCCTGAACCCTTTCTCGTGTTCCCCTTAAGCATAGGAACACTACTGTGGCTGTCAATCCCTTGCCTCCAAGGATCTTGGTGCCTTTAGCTGATGCTAGACTTTGTGAGGTCAATAGTGTGTTGGACATTGTGCAGGGCATGCAAAGTCCTATTATGATTGCTTCAGCCCTAACTAGTGTAGAGAATCTTCAGATCATTGCTCCTCCCATCCTTTTGCTCTTACAATCTTACCAACCCCTCTTCCGCAAATGTCCCTGAGCTTCACGACGGGAGGAGATTAGGCTGGCTTAGTTCTATGTGGTTGATATAGAGTCTCTGAAGTTCTGGATTGTGGTTTGTTGATTTTCAGTTTTGCTGCTCCTGCAATGCCCTTCACTCCATCCTGATGGGTACTGTATGTCACCCCCTGGTCAGAGACAAAAAACTGTTAAAGTGGAGTCTTGTTATAATAGCACATTCTAGGGTAGATGTAATAAAAGCAGGAAACCTCAGTGAGGGAGGGGTCAGTCACCCATTTGCAAAATTATCACCTTTCATCTGCCAGACTATGTGCCCTCCCCTTCTGGTGAGATCATATCCCCTCATTTGTACATGATCAGGAACGAACCTCTGTGAACTTAACCAGGTGTCACATTACTTACTTGCATTCCTTGGAGGCCTATTTTCTCTGCTGTAACATGGTCCCCTCTCTCCTTGTGTCTAGTGTGGCCCTCCAACCCCATCCCTCCTGTTCACAATCCTTGCAATTACTGTATTACATAGGTTTACCTTTGAGTGTCTCAATGTGGGCTGGGTGAGTTTGGTACTAGGAGCCACCTATTAGGGAGTACATATGGTGCTTAACTTTCTGGGTTTGGGATACTTCACTTAATATAATTGTTTCTAATGACATCCATTTCCCAGCAAATTCCAGTAATTCATCATTTTTGATGGCTGAGTAGAACTCCATTGTATAGATGTACCACAGTTTCCTTATCCACTTGTCAACTGTTGGACATTTAGGTTGATTCCATGACTTTGCTATTGTAAACAGTGCTGCTATGAACATGGTCGTGCTTGTGCTATCAAGGCGAACCTCTGCTGCATGGGGGGTTATACCCAAAAGTGGAATAGCAGGGTCATATGGCATTTCAATCTTTAATTTCTTTAAGAATCTCCAGACGACTCGCCAGAGTGGCTGTATGAGCCTGCACTCCCACCAGCAATGTAGGAGAGTTCCCCTCTCTCCACATCCTCTCCAGCATTTGTTGTTGTTTGTATTGTGGATTTTTGCCATCCTGACCGGGGTCAGATGATATCTCAGGGAGGTTTTGATTTGCATTTCCCTTATGGCGAAAGAAGTGGAGCATTTTTTAAGATATTTGTTAGACATTTTAATTTCATCCTTGGTAAAATTTCTTTTAAGTTCCAGGGCCCATTGTTTAATTGGGCCATTGATTTCCTTGATCTTTAATTTTCTAAGTTCTTTGTGCACTCTGGATAGTAGAGCTCTATCAGATATGTGGTTAGCGAAGATTTTCTCCCATTCTCCCAATGGCAGTGACTGTGCCATTGGATGTCTATTTAGGAAATGTTGGCCTAGCCCAATCAGCTCAAGGGAGTTCCCTATCCTTTCAACTATGATTTTTATAGTCTCTGGCCTGATATCAAGGTCCTTGATCCATTTGGAATTAAGTCTTGTACATGGTGACAAGTACGTACGGATCCAGCTTTAATCTTCTGCATGTGGAGACCCAGTTTTGCCAGCACCATTTGTTGAAGATGCAGTTCTTTTTCCATTGGATTCTGTGGGCCCCTTTGTCAAAGATCAAATGGCTGTATTTTTGTGGGCTTATATCTGGGTCTTCAGCCCTTATCCATTGATCTGTGTGTCTATTTTGGAGCCAGTACCAGGCTGTCTTTATAACTATGGATTTGTAGTATAGACTAAGGTTTGGTATGATAATACCTCCAGCAGTGTTTTTGTTACTCAGGATTGTCTTTGCTATTCGGGGTCTTTTGTGCCTCCATATGAATTTTGAGATTATTTGGTCAACTTCTTTAAAGAATTGCTTTGGGATTTTAATTGGTATAGCATTGAATTTGTATATTGCCTTTGGTAGGATGGTCATTTTTACAATGTTGATTCTGCCAATCCAGGAACATGGGAGGTCTTTCCATCTTCTGGTGTCTTCTGCAATTTCTTTCTTCAGGGTTTTAAAGTTTTCATTGTAAAGGTCTTTTACCTCCTTGGTTAGGTATATACCAAGGTATTTCATTTTTTTAGGGGCTACAGTAAATGGGATTGTTTCTCTCCAGGCTTTTTCACTTCTTTCATTCTGGGCATATAAGAAGGCCTCTGAATTTTGCACATTTATTTTGTATGCTGCCACCCTGCTGAACTTCTCAATTAGTTCCAGGAGCTTCCTGGTGGAGTTTTTGGGATCCCTCAGGTATAAGATCATGTCATCTGCAAATAGGGATAGCTTGACTTCTTCCTTGCCGATTTGAATCCCTTTTTTGTCCCTTTCTTGTCTTATGGCTTCAGCTAAGACTTCAAGTACAATATTGAATAGAAGTGGTGAGAGTGGACAACCTTGTCTAGTTCCTGATCAAAGTGGGAATGCTTCCAATTGTTCCCCATTGAGCATAATCCTTGCTGTGGGCTTGTTGTATACAGCTTTTATTATATTGATAAAGGTTCCTGCCATTCCTACTGTGTCTAGCGTTTTGATCATAAAATGCTGTTGGATCATGTCAAAGGCTTTTTCTGCATCTATCGAGAGTATCATGTGGTCTTGGTCTTTGGACTGGTTTACATGATGAATTACATTTATTGATTTGCGTATGTTGAACCAACCTTGTGTGCCGGGGATGAAGCCTACTTGGTCCCCGTGAATGATCTTTTTAATATGTTTTTGAATCCGATTTGCTAAGACTTTGTTGAGAATCTTGGCATCTGTGTTCATCAGAGAGATTGGCCTATAGTTTTCTTTTTTAAGTGAGTCTTCATTAGGTTTTGGGATTAAAACGATATTAGCTTCATAGAAGGAATTTGGTAGTGTTCCTTCCTTTGGTATTTGATGGAACAGTTAAAGGAGTATTAATATTATTAACTCCTTAAATGTCTGGTAGAACTCTGTGCTGAATCCATCTGGTCCAGGACATTTTTGGTGGGAAGATTCAAGATTACTTCCTCAATTTCCTTATGCGTTTTAGGACTATTTAAATAATTCACAACTTCCTGATTCAATTTAGGTAAGTTGTGTTTACTTAGAAATTCATCCATCTCTTTTGTGTTGTCAAACTTCACTGAGTATAAGTTTTTGAAATATGATGTTATAATTCTCTGGATTCCTTGGGTATCAGTAGTGATAACTCCATGTTCATTTCTAATTTTGTTAATTTGGGTTTTCTCTCTCCTGCTTTTGGTTAATTTAGCTAGGGGTGTATCAATCTTATTGATTTTTTCAAAGAAACAGCTTTTTGACTGGTTGATTTTTTCTATCGTTTTCTTAATCTCGATTTCAGATATTTCTCCCCTTATTTTGCTAATCTCCTCTCTTCTACTACTTTTGGGATCAGATTGCTCTAGTTTCTCTAAAGTTTTAAGCTGCACTGTTAAGTTGTTTATTTCTGATGTTTCCATTTTTTTGATGGAGGCATTAAGAGCTATGAACTTGCCTCTTAGAACAGCTTTCATTGTGTCCCAGAGATTTTGGTAAGTTGTATTTTCAGTATCATTCACTTTCAGGAAATCTTGAATTTCCTTTTTAATTTCTTCCTGAATCCAATTCTCATTCAGCATCATATTGTTAAGTTTCCAGGAGTTAGTGTATTTTCTCTTGTTTGATGTGTTGTGGGTGTCCAGCTTTAGGCCGTGGTGGTCTGATAGGGCACAGGTTAGAATTTCAACTTTTTTGTATATGTGTAGATTCGTTTTGTGGCCCAATATGTGATCTATTTTGGAGAAAGTTCCGTGTGCTGCTGAGAAAAATGTGTATTCTTTTGTGCATGGGTGAAAAGTTCGATAGAGATCTATAAGGTCCATTTCTTTCAGGGTTTGATTAAGTTCCAAAGTGTCTCTGTTAAGCTTTTGACCTGTTGATCTATCCCATGTTGAGAGGGCAGTATTGAAGTCCCCAAGAATTATCGTTTGGGGGTTGATTTCTTGCTTTAGACGCTGTAGGGTTTTCTTAATGAATATGGAGGGGCCAGTATTGGGTGCATATATGTTCAGTATTGTGAAGTCTTCCTGGTGAATTGTACCTGTGACTAAAATGTAGTATCCATCCATCTGTGTCTTATAATTTTCTTTGGTTTGAAATCCACTTTGTCTGATAGCATAATGGCTATCCCTTCCTGTTTTCTGCTTCCATTTGCTTGTAGAATTGTTGACCAGCCTTTTCTTTTTAGAGTGTGCCTATCTTTTGTGGTGAGATGGGTTTCGTGCAGGCAGCAGATTGATGGATTGTGATTTTTAATCCAAGTTTGTAATCTGTGTCTCTTGATCGGTGAATTAATTCCATTAACATTTAGTGTTATAATGGAGAAACTATTAATTCCAGACATTTATTATGTTTAGTAGCTTTTATAAGTATATTGCTTTGCTTTTAACGGTGTTACACTTGCCTTCTGTTCTTCTGGATATGCCTGTTTTTTTCTTCATGCTTGAGTATCATTTCTAGCATTTTTTGAAGGCCTGGTTTGGTGGACATGTATCCCTTCAAGTTGTCTTTGTGCTGGAAGATTTTTCTTTCTCCCTCGATCATGACGGATAGTATTGCAGGGTAAATCAGCCTGGGTTGACATTTTTGCTCATTCAATACTTGAAGTATGTCTCTCCAAGCTCTTCTTGCTTTTACTGTTTCAACTGAGAAGTCATTTGTTATTTTAATAGGTTTATCTTTAAAAGTGACTTGTTTTTTTTTCCCTTGAAGCTCTCAGCACCAGTTCTTTATCTTGAATGTGGTGTACTTTCACTATTATTTGCCGTGGCGTGCTTCTGTTTTGGTCATATCTGTTTGGGGTGCGGAATGCCTCTTGTATATGGATGGGCCTCTCTTTTTTTAGATGAGGAAAGTTTTCCTTGATCTTTTGAAAAATTTCCTCAGGGGTGGTATTTTGAGATTCTTGCTCTGGTATACCATGAATATGCATGTTAGGCTTCTTCAGGGTGTCCCATATCTCTTAGATATTTCTCTCAAGTATCTTTTTGGCTTTAACAACCTCTTCCATTGTGCTGGTTAGTACTTCCACTTTATCTTCAAGGTCTGAAATTCTGTTTTCTACTTTGTTAGTTCTGTTGATAAGACTCTCTGTGGAGTTCTGGGTGTAAGATAACTTGTCTTGTAGCTCAGTTTTAAACTCTTCTTGAGTCTGTTTTAACTGCTCTATGCCAGTTTTTGTTCCTTGCACTGTTTTTCTCAACTCCTCCAAGTGTCTGTTGTGTTCCTCTTCAAAGCAATTGATTCGATTATGTAATTCCTCCCGGATTTCCTCTTTCATAGTATTGAACATGGTAATGATCATATTTTGAAAGTCGTTATCCTGGGTCAGGCTTTCTTGGCCATTTTCTGTGGGTTTGTTCTGGTTGGAGTCTAACATTATGGGATTAATTCCTTCAGTGGGAAATTTGTTTACATGAGTGTTGCTTCTCATGGATATGCACTTTTACTTTGGCATTGTCGTTTTAACTCTTAAGATCTTTCAATTTCACTAAACTGAATTATTTGGTCTGGGGGTCTGGGGATGGGCAGGGACGGAGCTTACCTAGGTCGCAGATGAGGCCCGGCTGGACCGCGCTCGTGTCCTGGCCGGCGGAGCGGAGTGGGGAAGGGAGGATGGGGGCGTTGGCGTGGAGGTATTTAACCCGAGGGGAGCTGGGGTGGGGCCCGTGCACAGGGAGAGGTCCTCCTCGTCCCTTGGCCCTGTGCGCCGCTCTGGCTGGATGGTGGGGTAGGAGCTGGGCTGGATGGTGGGGTAGGAGCTGGGTCCTTTGGGCTGACCTGGGGTTCTGGGGGCGAGCGCGGGCGGAGCTTACCTAGGTCGTGGATGAGGCCCAGCTGGACCGCTTCGCGTCCCCACTGGCGGAGCGAGGTGGGGAAGGGCTCTTTCTCTTTTCTTAAGGGCGTTCAGGGCCACTGGTGCTATACAGAGAAACTCTCACTGGACCTCCTTGTAGATCTTGCGTGAATGCTCTCTGAGGATTTACAGAACCATACAGGATCAGCACACTTCTCCAAAGCAAGTTGTTGACGTTGGATTTTTTTCATTTTATTTATTTATTTTTTGCATGTGTAGGTGTGGGTGTGTATGGATGAATATAGAAGAAGGCACTGTGTTTATGCCAGTGGAGGCCCAAGTGTAACTTTAAACATTGTCTTGACTGTTCTATGTCCTTATTGCTTTGCTTTCCAGGGCTGGAAGTATAGGGATGCTTCCATTTCTTCCAAGTTTTTACATGGGATCTAGGGATCTGAACCTAGGTGCTTTTACTTGCAAGGCAAAGGGTTAATTCCTGAGCCATTTTTCCAGATCATTTTAAACAATTTTAAAATGCTTCTGAGAATTCATGTGCCTACTTCAATCTTGACTTCTGAAAATAGACTTTAGTGTTTTCAAAGATTGTTTTTTCATTTAAAAAGATACATTAATGTTTGAAAGATGTTAGAGTAAAACCTCAAAAATATTTTAGGTTATTAGAGCACCAGTCTAGTCTGTATGTTCATTTTAAGTCATTTTACAATTATGATTTTTAATTATGTCTGTTCCTTTTAATATAAGGAAATTTTTTTGTTCTGGGGACAATAGTGTTAATGATACATAGTACTATAGAAATCAAAGAATTGCTGTGGCCAAATTACTCTTTATTTCTCCAACTTTCCTTTTATTTATATGCCCACATTTCTGTGGGTTTTTATTGCTTTGTTTTCAGTCTGTTAAACAATTGAGATCATGTTTTTATCCTCTGATCCTGGGCTGTGTAACTGCATTTTGATTTGACAAAAAAAATTGGTATATACTGCCCATCACATTTCTATGAGAGATAGTGCTCACACCCTACTTTCCAAATGTCCATATCGAGAGCTTTTGGATTGTATGAGAAAATTTACAATACATATAATATATAAAATATACATACAATACATAATATACTGAATGTATATATAGTACTATATATTGTACAAATATATAGCACATATAGCATATAATACATACATAAAATACCTTTTTGAGATTGTTACTCAGTAATTTATTTTGAATAATTCTAGGTCATAATTTATTAAGCATGTAATCATCTCCTTATCTTTTAAAAAAATCTTTCCACTAGCAGAAGTGCAAAACTTCAGTTGTTAAGATTTAACAGGGTCCTGGTGATTTCAGGAATTGGCATTGAATATAAAGTTACAGCTTTTGAAAGCAATTGACATAATCACAGAAATATGTTTATATGTATTTATATGGTAACAGAACAATAGACACAATGTCTCTGGAGAAAAGCTGTGTACACATGCAGACATGTATGTGACTGGCCATATTTTTATCTAATTTGAACATCATGTTCTAGCCTCAACATTCAAAGAAGCTATAATTTTGGATGTCTTATAAAGTTGTTTGTCTTTTTTAATATTTTATTTATTTACTTACTGTGTGTATGTGTGGGTGTGAGTGTGTATTGGAGGTCACCGTGTGTCCCTGTGAAGGACCAAGGTGACTTCTGGAATCATCCTGGACTGCTTCTACCTCCTTCTTGCTTCACTCTGGGATTTTCCAGGCTCCGCCCACCAGATCTGGAAGTGCAGATCACCACTATTTCCACCTGGTCTTTTTACATGGCATTTGGAATCTGAACTCAGGACCTTCTACTTGCAAGGCAGTCTTAACCCCTAAGCCATTTCTCCAGTCCAAGTTGTTTGTCTTTTAAGAAAACCTCCCACTGAAGAGAAAACACTAATGGTATAAACATGGTAAGTGGTGGAAAGCAGGAAAAGATGAAAACAGGTTGTAATTTATCCTTTGAAGCATTTTTCTTTTCTTTTGACCTGTTCTCTGTTAAATGATAATCATCTTTCTCTTGAAACTGAGTAGACAAATTTAATTCTTTGAAAAGTAGACAGAATGAAACTGCTCATTCAATATAGAGATTAAAGATTAACTTGATAATCCTCACAGAGTTAAATGATTTATCACTTTATTGAAGAAAAACGCAGATAGATTTTCATCATTGTTATTTACTTTCCTGACATCTCTCTTTAACTTTATTTCCTTTTGGTAATTCCCTAGTTCTCAAATTTACCACTGTTGAAGAATAGAGATCTTAGGAAAATGCTGATGTATAGGGCCCTTCTCTAGAGACTCTGATTCAGGTCTGGAATAGCTATGTATAGCTGAAGAAGTAGCAATCTACATTAGAGACAGGAAACTATAATCTATGAACCATATTAGCAAAACCCTCCTAGAGA
Organism: Typhlomys cinereus; assembly: GCA_023101885.1. NCBI lineage: Eukaryota > Metazoa > Chordata > Mammalia > Rodentia > Platacanthomyidae > Typhlomys > Typhlomys cinereus. The sequence goes on from JALPQD010000146.1 coordinate 4,088,492, forward strand.
CAAAGACTCTAGGTCTCATTTTGTAAAACATGCATAAGAGTATTTTTCACATTTTCATTGAAGAAAGATTAAAAGAAAGGAAGAAAAATGTCCTAAACTCTTGATTCCTTGATTTTTCTAAAATAGGTGTTAATGAGTTATTATATATAGTGGCAAGAAAAGGTATATCCTAAGGACACATTTCTTAACAACTAGCTGAAGGGCCGAACAACAGTTTGGGGGAAAAACGTCTAGTAGAGCTAAGATCCAAGAATATTTTAATCAGGAAATTTGGTAAGGGGAAAGATAAATTGTTGAATTTTCATTGGTTATAGACAAGCTAGGCAGGCACGAAGCAGGAAATGTATGAGCTGGACCAGTCCATAAGGAGACCTCACTGGGATTTCTGAATTAGTTGGGGTTGGCAGTTCATATGTAAACAAGGCATCAGCTACCAGGAACATGAATCCAACTTTTAACATACTTTCAGGAAACCAGGAGAGACTTTTGTGATTGTTCATTGGTTTATTTCTATTGTCTGTTCCTCTATCTATACTTTTGATCTTCAACCAAACAGGATATCTCAGAAGTTTCCTTATATCATAAGGGAAAAAAAGAAAGAAGGGAGAGAAATAATGAATGAATGAATTCAGAAGAGAAAGAGGGAGAATCATAAAAGTTAATCACTATAGCCCACAAACCTGTTTACCCAGGTCTGGTTCTAAGAGACATAGACCCCCCACTATATGCGTGCACGCGCGTGCACACACACACACACACACACACACACACACACACACACATACACACATACACACACACAAAAGGAAGAGGTTAATGTCTGGTATTTTAGGGATAAAAACCCAGGGATACAACAGCAGTACATACCGTGAGCTCAGAAATACTACACTTTTGGAAAAATCCCAGAACGATAATGTGTATTAAGAAAATATAATTAGAAAATTTCTTGCTCAACTAAGTCTCTAGTGCCCAAAAGAGCATGACATAAAGATGTGGATGGGGAGAACCGGCTAGACATAGATGAGTTAGGATACAGAGAGTCAGGAATACACATGAGGACTTCCAGGAAACAGTGTAAAGAAAGAAGAGAGAATCAAAGAGCTTGAACAGCTACAATTGGGGAACAGAATCAGCAGGTGGGGGCAGGTCCTTCAGAGGAGTTTTATAATTTATTCTAAATGCAAGTGCACTCACAAACCTACACTTTACTTTTAGATATGTCTTTAAAATGAGTCAACAATCTATTACTCTAGTGTGATAATTTAAATTAAAATGTTGAAATACAGAAACAAAGAAATTCCTAAAAACAATACAGGTGCTCATCATGGGGGAACTTGATATAATTTTCCTCACTTTGTGTGTATACACAATCTTTAAAAGATATAAAATTCATAATTCTAGAATAATGTATTAAATAAATATATTAAATTTAAACTCAGTGTCTAAAATGCTTAAAAATTATTTCAGGGGAAAATATATACAATTTGGTTCACTACATTTGTAGATTATTTTGTTTAAAGATGGGATTGACAGTTATTCTTTAGTGATGCTTTGTCTCTGATGATGGGACTTACAACACATGTAAGATGTGAGTGATTTTTAGTGTTAGAACTGAGATGTATTCTGATGACTTAGCCAAAAAAGCAAGTGTCATAACTGGATCAACAATCCATTCCGCAGATGTTAACTTCATGCATTAATTCCATTAGAGACAAGCTTGAGTTTTCAATGGAAAATCCATGTAAAGTAAACTGACTGGCATTGAACACAAATAGTAATAAAGATTCTAAATGTCCATATGGTAAATTGCAACGTTTGTTATTTTAGAAAGTTAATTTTATTTTGTCAAAAAGAATGTAAATAATATATAATATAAAATGTATTCATGTATTCTGGACATGTTTCTAAATAGGAACATTCCAAAGGATTTTTTAAGAATCACATCATATCCAGCTAGCTAGTTTTGAACTTAAAGTATTCAAAAGTACAGACACTGGGTCTAAGAATGTGATGATCCAAGTTGAGGAAATGCAGTGGAGTGGTTTAGCAATTGCCTCGCAAATACTCAGTGAACCTCATGGCCCACAGATGTGTTTTTCTTCCGGTACATGATGGTGAGTTTCACTTTTTAAGATCTCATATTTGTAAGTGCTTGACAGATGTCTGCTGAAAGAATGAATGAACTTTCTCTGGTGGCAAAAGACCAAATAAACTACTATGAAAGATGAGGTGTGTGGACAGGAAGCTAGGAGATAGCTCAGAGGGCAAAACACCTGCCAAGTGAGTCAAATTATTGGACTGTGGCTGTGCAGACCCCTCATAAAAGTGGGGCACAATGGTTCAAACCTTGAGAACTCCTAGAAAAAAAACAGATGAAGACAGATGACCATCTAGATGTCCACAGGATGGCTAGCCCAGCTTACACAGCAAAGAGGAGGCCCGGGTGAAACAAGGTGAAAAGGCAAGAACTAACACTGAGTGTTGTCATGACTTTTGCACACATGGGTGGTTGCCTGTACCCACACATGTGAGCACTGCATATGTGTACGTGGACACGCATGCACATACATGCATACACATATTTATGCATATTTGCAAGAAGTATACCCCATCTTTCAGATGATGCTGAAAATAAGAAACACAAATTTAAGCTTACACATGATTGGAAGATATTAAAGTAACAGCAAACTTCATATAAATATGCTACAAAGGAATTAAAAACCTCTAAAAGACTCTTGGAATGAAAAAAATATTAAAATACAAAAATGAGAGCTCTATCTCTGAAATCCATGTTTTAATTTTATACAAAAGCAACTGGTTACTACTTCTTAATGTCAGTAAATGAGTACATTTGATCTACCTGTGTATTCTAAGCTTTCAGTTTTCATTTATGTATTTATAATAAATGACATAATAAAGAATACATTGTGTTATATACTGATGACTTCCCTTATATTTAATTTTTCCTTGATTTCTCTGATTTTGATATATGTTAATGTATTTGCATGCAAGTATGTATATGCCATGGTGCTTTGCAAAAGTCAGAGAATAACATAAGGTATCTACCCCTGCCTTTCTACCTTGTCTGAGAGAGGATATCATATTGGTTGCCACAGTATATGCCAGGCTTGCTGATCTGTGAGCATCCAGGGGTTCTTCCATCTCTGCCTTGCATCTTTCTATAAGAGCACTGGATTATAGATGTGTTTCACTATGACTATCCTTACATGGGTTCTTGTGATTCAAACTCAGGTTTTTATATTCCAGTGGCCAGCAGTTCACTGACTGAACCATTTCCCAACCTCAAGCTAAGTGACTTATAATGGACCGAATTTCATCTTTTTTTTTTCTGTTGAGAGATTTCTGTATGCATTGAGTACTTACAGAATTGATAATATCCACATACTCTTTTCAAAATAGAATAAGGCGGTCAAGTATGGAAGTTGGTCTCACTCTTAATCTTTGGGAGTTTGGCAAGTTTTGTTCTCTGCTACATAGATCTAAGTTCCTTCCGTCCATTACTGCAGCTTTCTTATTCAAGGTCTAATGTAACTTCAAGTTAGGCTCCTTTTTATCCAAGAAGGATCAAGAGAGGTTTAATGCCTGAGATCTTTTGATATGAAAGTGCTCACTCCTCCTTTTTTCCTTGAATGGCAGCATGGCAGCATTATTTGGAGTCTCTTCAGATGCCCTGAGACAGTGCCACACTGTATTCTGACATTAAACCTTGCTGGCAAAATGCCTGAGATTAGCCTGTTTTACTCTCCTTCCCCTTATAAATGGGTTGCTATTCTGCTTTGACTGAAGAATTATTATCTTGGAAGCAGCATAACTCACCAGGATATGTTTTAGAGTTCATTCTACTTCTTAATTTGCTCTTGGAACAGCACACCCTTTTCTCTGCTGACAGAATTCTTCCAATTGGGGATTAACTCTTCACATGCATGATTTTCCTTTTTCACTAACTGTAATTGCCATGACTCTCTTCTCTGTAGAGGCAATTTATTTCAGCTCTATAATGTTTGCTATTTCTGATTTATTTAGAGTTTACAGTCAACTTTGAGCTTTTCAGCGTGTTTCCATTGCAACCCTGACTCAACATTCTGTGATTTTTGTTTTTAAGAATGCGTTCATATGGTTACTATGTGTTCTTTTAGAAAAATTATATGGAGAATTCTCTATTTTTAGGCTATGTTTCTGGGTTAGGTCATGGATGGTTTCTATTAACCAAAAGAAAAAAGCCACAGGCATAGTTTTTTTTTTTTTCTTTCAGACCAAGTAAGAAAGTATAACCAGCTGTAGTATTATTGCTTTTATTATTATGTTTATTTGAACTGATAGAATCTTTTGTTAATATTCTGTAACAATTGCAATCCAAAACATTAAACAGCAACAATTTCTTCTTACATTGTTTTAGGATTTTTAATCATCTGAGTTCTTATAAGTGTTACTCACATGTTTGTTTAATGAGAAAAGAATGATAGACACATGGGATATAGCAAAGAATTTCTCTAATCAACTAACTTTTCTCAATGACACTATTGTTTTTCTATTTTTTTTTATGGTTCTGCTTTTTTTTTTTCAAGTTCCAAAAACTTCGATCTTTAATTTTCTCAAAGATGACTGAAGGATTGGAATTGTTTTAAATGTAATGAGGGATTGTGTGATATCATTAAGAACAGTTTTTAATCTTTAATCAGACAGCAGCAATTACAATATTAAAGGGACATTCATATCAGATGTTCACAACAAACACATAGGCTGGACTTATGTCTTAATTCGAACACAACTGTCATCTTATAATTTTTATTATTATTATTATTTCCGCTCATACAAACTTAATAGGTACACCAGTCCTCTCCCTCCCTCCAACCTCCCCCCCTCCCCTCCCCCTCCTTCCCCATCCCCCAATGCCCCCCCAATCCCCGGAGCATCCTTTAATGTGCATGCCAAACTCTCCTCTGGGTCCTCCTCTCTGATGAGGTGCAAGGACCCAGGGACATTTCCTAGAACCCTTTCCTGTGTTCCCCTTAAGCTTAGGAACACCACTGTGACTGTCAGTCCCTAGCCTCCAAGGATCCTAGTGCCTTTAGTCCATGCTAGACTTTGTGGGGTCAATAATGTGCGCAGGTCATGCAAAGTCCTATTATGATTGCTTTGGCCTTTTTTTTTTTTACTTTAAAAGCTTATCGACTATTCATCCAGCTTCCCTTCTTCCCTCTCCCCTTCATCCCTTCTTTGTCCCACTCCCTCCCACTCTTCTGCCTGTATGCGTCTATGGACCCCAGAGTTCACTCTGGCCTATCTACTCCTGTGAGTGCTCAGGCCTCGGTGGTATATCAAGTTGCCTTTCTTCAGACCACCCCACTGGTATGTGTTTCCCTTCACTCATCCAGCTTTAGACCCAAAGATTTCCCTTTAAGTGCCCATTCTATAGTAACAGCTACCTACAGAGCAGTTTGATGTACCGTCTTCCTGCCTATAGGTTTATTGATTGTCGTTTCTACTTAATTTTTTTCGATGACACCACTTTTTGCGTCTCTGACATTTCTGCTACAAATAAGGAAGGCACAAAAATCCTCCAAGTCTTGACATTAAAGTAAACAGGTTGGGCAGAGGGAGATATGTCAGGAGTTAAACCCTTTGCCTTGTAAGCCAAATGACCTGATTCAGATCCTAGATCCTATATGAAAATGGACAGCAGAAATGGAGGTGGCCTGCATTTCTGGGCAGGAATGCAGAGGCTGGGAAACCCCAGAGAAAAGTAATGAGGATGTCACTTTGGAAGTTCATACCTGAACTGTGTCAAGTAATGCTCATGCTTTAGCATTCAGTTGGTATCTTACAAAGCTGAAAGATCCAGAATAATCAATGGGCTGCCAGGTAGGCAGAATGGAAGCTCTTCTTCAGTTGAAAAGGTGGTGGGTAGAATCCTTAATAACTGGTCTGAGACAATTCTGGCCTATTATAACAAACTTCCTAATTGATTTCATTGAGATTTAAAGAGATAGATAACAAACTATTAGACATTAATATAAAATCTGTCTGGTAATTACAAACTTAACATTCAAAATATCGCCATTACTCATTTAATCAACATTTTATAAAGAGTAAACAGTAGTCAACATTCTATAAAAGAAGGTCCACGTCAAAGCCTTTTATCTCTGACAATTGTCTCAATCAGAAAACTCTAGGAAATTGCATATATGAATTTATTGGCATGAACCTTTGTTACAGCAAATATCACCTTTGCCATAGTATCAGTAAATGCTAATTTTTACAACATGACCTATTTTAGTAACTACAGATACAATTCGCTGAGAATTCAGCTGTTACTCATTACATTATCTATTCTTTAGTTTTTCATAATTGGCTTTTACAAGTATTGCATACCTACTGCTTTCCATTGATATCTATGTTTAACAGGGTTTAAGACATGACAGTTACACAGATATGGCAGTTTTCAGAGAGTTTAATCTAGGATTGTCTGACTCTAGCATACTAAATTCTAATGTCTCTGTGACTCAGTTAGCAACTCAACTCATTTACTGAACATCTCCAGATAGTCTTTTCCATGTTAGAGAGTCAATGTTGCATAAGCAGGGCAACAACTGTATTCTTGCAGACTGAGAAAATTATCAGTAAGTGGTGAACTCTAGTGAGTAACTGGTAGGCATTTCTTGAGAAAATTCATGTGGGCATTCTACTGAACAGCTGTGCTGGCCTGTGAAGAACTGTGCAAGAGCCTGGGCATACTTGGCAATGCCCACTATTCTAGGGGATGATAAAATTGAGCTCCAAGTCTCCATAGATAAAGAACTTGATCCAAGTCAGTAAGCATAAAAAGTAGTTTAATTCAAATGTGGAGTCATGGCTGATTATTCTTATTGTTTTTATTGTTACTGTTATTATCAGCATAAGAAGCTCCAAGCAGTTTAAGAACTATTGAAACAACAGATAGCATTTGCAAAGATTATGGGCTGGAGATGGCAAGATTGTAAGAGCCTAAAGATGGGGAAGATTAATGACATGCAAGATATTCTACACAAGTTAGGGCTGCAACAGCCAGGATTGGACTTTGCCTGACCTGCACAATGGCTGACCTGTCAATGACCCCCCAAAGTCTAGCATGGATCACAAGGAAGAAGGCTCCAGGCAGTAGGATCCTTAAAGGCAAGGGATTAACAGTCATAATAGAGTTCACATACTAACAGGAGCCCAAAAAAAGGGCTCTGAGCTATGCCACTGAGTCCTGAACCCTCATTAGGGTGGAAGACTCAGAGGGAAGTTTGGCATTCACAAAAGGATGTTCCAGGGGATGAGAAAGAGGAAGGGAGAGGCACTGGGAGAGTGGAAGGTAGGAAGGGGGTGAAAGGAAGGGAGAGGAGGAAGGGAGAGGACAGGGGTACTTATTGAATTTGTATGATTAGGAAAAAATAAAAAATGGGAGAAAAAATATAAATAATCACACATTTTTGCTGCTGTGTATGTGTGTGTGTGTACTAGCTTAGAGAACAAGATATTCTTCTTTAGTGTTTGCCAACAGCAGAATTTGTTGGAGAAAACACTTGAGTCCATTTTTCCTCAATATTTTATAAATGTTTCTAATTTCCTTAAAAACATTAAATTTTCCATATAATGAAATTCAAAAAAAAAAAAAAAAGGCTGAGAGATGGTTCAGGGGTTAAGACTGTGCCTTGGAAGCAGAAGGACCTGATTTTGGATCTGGGATCTCACATAAATATACTAGACAGAAATAGCAGAGGCCTGTACCTCCAGCCCCGATAGGCAGAGCTTGGGAAATTCCAAAGCAAAGCAAAAAGGAGGAAGAAGAAAACTAGGATGATTCCCAAAGAAGTTACCCTTGGTCCTCCACAAGGTCACAGAGTGCCCTCTGATCTCTCTCTCTTTCTCTCTCTCTCTCTCACACACACTCACACACTCAAAAACAAATAAATAAAATATTAAAGAATTTGCAAAAATTAGATTAATCTAAAAGATTCATTTCCAGTATATAACTGAGCTAATTCTACTTATTTTGCATATATATGTAAAAGCTGGTAAAATAATATGTTCTTCAAAATGTGGCCTGTCATTTTTGAAATAAACATTTAATAATAAAAAGGCATATACACTGATTTATCACCCTAACATTAATGAAAGTACAAAGCAGAGATTTTTTTTTTAATGGAAATAACTGTATTGTGTTTCCCACAAAAGATGCTAAAGAGAAAACAGACCAGTACCTCTAGCTCTTAATATGTTTAGTGCTTACTGTTTGTATTTTCTCTAAGAAAACTACATACAGATGACTTTAAAGAGTAAGTAGTATTATAAAAGTCTTACATAAAATTTTAAACAAACAATTAGAAAAGCAGACATTTACCTTCGGATTATTTTGAAAGCCTTTAATTTTAATTATATATCCAAACAAAATGCATACAACTCAAGTTTTTCAATTACCAATTTTAGAGTTTTTAGATTTGTCCTTTGATAGGCATTTTTTTTTTTTTTTTTTTTTTTTTTTTTTTTGCTATTGTTGTTCTGTTTTAAGCTCCTTTACACCAATTCCTTCTTTCTCTGGACCTCCCCAATGTAGCACTATCACATTGCAAAATCAGTTACTGTGACTTCATAAATGTTATTTGTTCACTGTTGGTGTGGGCCATGTGTGTGCTGTTGGTCTTCCTGTCATGTGTCATGCTCCTTTCCATACTAATGAATCACTTTGTTTTTAAGAATATACTTATTATTTCCATGTCATTCTTTTACTGTATTTCTTCATGTTCACATGTATGTGTGGAGTGGTGTATGCATGTGTATTGCAGTTTGCTCACATGTTGCTGATAAATTCATGATTAAATGGCTTACAGGGGAATAAGTTTTTTTTTTTATTGAGAACTTGTTTACTGTCTTAGCAAAGATATATACTGTTAGGCATAGAAAGAATCATTTTGTTTAAAAAAAAATCCAATTAGCTGATTCAAGGCTAAGCACATAGTATTAATTTTAAAAATCCTCTTAGAATTAAGTTGAATTAAATTAATCTTTACCTATGAAATAGAACTTTCTTTTGCTCTGCCTTTGAATTCTTCCAGTGTGGAAGTCAAGTAGCATTTGGCCCAGTATGGCAACAAAATAATTCAAATCTTAAAGAGTGGGGGGAGAGATTAGTTCTCTTTAATGGAGCACTGTTTACAGCAGTTTTCTATTTGATTCCACGTGGCCTGCATTAGTGTGTGATTGTATCAGTGGCTTTATAGAAGACAATGAGAGGGGCTGGAGAGGTTAATGCTCAAGGGTTAAGATTCTGCTTTGCAAGCAGAAGGCCCTGAATTTGGATTCCCGATCCCATATAAAAATGCCTGGCAGAAATAATGGCAGTGGCCTGTATTTCCAACTCTGGAAGGCAGAATTTGGGAAATCCCAGAGTGAAGCAAAAAGAAGGTAGAACAATCTAGGATGATTCCCGAAGTCATCGTTGGGCTTCCATGAGCACACATGGTACCCTCTGGTACACACACACACACACACACACACACACACACACACACACACACACATATGAATGCCCACATACACATATACAAAATAAATAAATAGAAAAAATAGATAGATAAGTAAATAACAAAAAGAAGTTAAAGTAAGAAAGCTTACTTGACACACAGTACGTATCCTGTGCTATCTTGTGACTCTGCAAAGAGAAGCCCCTCCAGGCACCGATCAGATGTCCCTGCTGTACTCTAGATTCCAGGTTCCATGACTGTGAGCCATATAAACCTTTATTCTTTTTTAAAACACCCAGTCAATGCATTTAGTTAAGCAGCATAAAATGAAACTGGATGGTTCTCTTTTATAGCTGAAGTAAACCTAGAACTGCTATGTAAATATTGCTACTCGGAAAGCCTGAGGCTATACTCAATATGGAGGAAATGGTGAAAGATGAGTAGATAAGATTAGTACTGTGATTGTTTCTATTCTGTCTATTAAACTACAACCTCATAAACTCCAGTCACAATGAATTAACTTGTTTCACACTTATGATGAAAAAAAGAAATCCTCTTCGCCACTGTTTGGGGCTTTGAAATCACTGTGTTTTAATTAACTTATTTCCATGTCCTTCCTACCATTATGTTGGTTCCTCCATGTGACTGAAAAGTTTTTCAAAATCCAAGTCTGGCTGTCTAATGTTCATGGTAGATGAGATGCTCTCTCTGGTACCTTAGCTTAAATAATGTGCATGTGACTTAAAGTCTCTGGTGTGACTTAACTTCTCCCAAGCTAGGACACATGAAGTCAATCTGTCAGCTGTTCACAGAGGAGGAGCCAGGACTCATTTATGCAAGTGCCTGGCTTGATTCTGTTCAACAGCTGCCTGTTGCCTGCTAAAACCATCATCAAATGCTTTGGGATGTGTGCATGAGCTGCCCAGCACAAAGCCAGAAATGTGTTGTTTCCAAGGGAAACATGGCCATATGGATTGCTAAGTTTCTATTCTTTACAAATGTCACATTTTCCCCTGCTGGATAATTGCTTTGGAATCCCTTTTGAAAATCTCCATAGTGAATCAATCTAAGCGCATGTTGAGAAGTGTCCACTTTTTTCTGTTTATTAAATATATTTGGTTGTGCATGCATATGGGTAACAAGACAGTTACCATAGTGAAACATGTTAACACATCTGTCATCGCATAGAGTTACATTTCTGTGACAAGAGTGTCCTGGTTGAAATGTGTCCTCCACAGTCTCATGCGTTTGGAAGGTCACAGCAACTTTGAGAGGTGGAGCTTTTCTGGAGGAAGGCAGGTGGGCCTTGAGGTGGACTAGTCCCATCCTACTTCCAGAAGTCTGCCTTTTACAGAGGCAGTCTTATAACTCACAGCCTCATGGATGGGTGTGATAGCTTGTTTCTAGCTTCGGCCAGGTAGCCATATCATCTCTACCTTGGAACCTTACATAAAATCTCCCTTTCTCCCTTAAGCTGATTGACTTTGGGTGCTCTTTCACAGCAACAGTTAAGAGTAATCGTCACAAAGAGTAACCAACATCTACTTAGTTAGTAAAAACTCCTAATATGACTTTTCTAATCTTATCCTCATATTCCATATTTGATTTCTCAACTGATTCATTCTACCTCTCTACTACTTTGTATGCTCTAAAATATATCCTCCCATTTCCTTTCTTATCTTTCCTCATCTCTGCTAACAACAATTGCATAGAGATCTGTGTATGTTTCCAGAAGATAGGAGGGCTATGAAATCCCAAAACAGCCACTGTAGTAACAGACATTAGCAGTAATGGATCCCTGTACTGTGTTTATAGAATACGGGTCTGTCAACATTCAGGCATAGATGGGAGAGGGGCTGAGGGAGCTCAACCCTCACAGTTAAACTGTTGGCTACTTAGAGGTACAGACGGAGACTGGAGAGCCTTCAGTTGTGTATCTACCAGTGAGCCCCCAGCCTCCAGAGAGCCCCAATCAGATGGCCGCACAGATATCCCTGGTTACTCTCAACAAGTTACAAAGCAAAACTAAAATCATGATCAGTCAAAGGGAAGAACTTGGACTAGGGACTGCTAAGAATGTAAGGGAGATACAAGAGAATACATTATGTACATGTACGAAATTGTCATAGAACAAATTAATTGATAACGTGAATGACTAGATCATGAAATGTTTTCAGTGTCAGATTGAAGGGATGCATGCAGTCAATCACAACAGGAAAGTCATAGAAGCCAGAGTGAGGCAGCCAGGCACTCTGCATCTGCAGTTGAAGCAGAGAGAGGAATTCTGGTGCTCAACTTGCTTCCTCTATTTTCCCTTTTTATTTAGTCTAAGACCCCAGGTCATAGGATGGTACCACCCACACTTGTGGCAGGTCTTCCTTTTCTGATTAGTCCTCTCTGTAAACGCCCTCGGAGATATGCCAGATGTGTGTCTCCTAGGAGAATTAAATCCAGTTACACCAATAAGATCATCATTTCTAGGGTCTTAGTAAATGAATCTAAAGTCTAGTCCTCTCTCTTTTTACTTTCTTCTTTCTTTCTTCTTCTTTCCTTCTTTCTCAGTCTTTCAGTCTTTCTCTTTCTTGCTCACTTTTTCTCTCTTCCTTTATTGTTTGCAAAATTGCTTCTTGTGGTTGAGAGAATTTGTGGAAGTCAATTAAATTTTCTGAACTTCAATGATCTTATCTATAAAATGAATTTTTTTCCTTAGAATATTTCTTTTATTTTAGTTCTTGTTAAGGTGTCAAATCAACATGCAGAGTAATGGGCTCACTATGGTATTTCATGTGTACATGTTGTTATATTGATCCTTAGCCTAACTCCCCACTGGGGAGGGATACCGCCTCCCTCCCCCACCCCGTCCTCACCCTCTTTCCAATGTTTTCACATCACAGTTTCACATATTCTCACATCTCTTTTTCTCCTCTGATGGTCCCTTTCCTAGTTTTGTCATACACACACACATACACACACACACACACACACACACACACACACACACACACACACACACACACAGATGCTCTTACACATGTAAAAGTTAAAATCTTGGAGTCACATATGAGAGAAGACATACAGCATGTGTTTCTTTGGGGCTGGCTTATTTCAGTTATAATAATTTCCAGTCCCAACCATTTTCCAGCAAATGTCATGATTTCATTTTTGTAGCTGAATAAAAGTACATGTGTATATGCACCAAATATTCTTTATCCATTCACTTGTCAGTGGGAATTTATTCTTATTCTATTTCTTAGCTATTGTGACTATGGAAGCTATAAATGTGGATGTGATATGTTGACTTACAGTCCTTTGGGTATATACCCAAGAGTAGTATAGCTGGATCATATCGTAGGTCTAGTTTTATTATTTGTGAGGAATCTCTATACTGATTTCCATAGTGACTTTCTCAATTTACATTTCTATCAACAGCATACAAGGGTTCCTTTTACCCCATATTGTCACCAGTAATTTCTATTACGCTTGTTGTTTGCCATTCTGACAGGGTAAGATGGGACATCAGAGTAGTTTTAATTTTCGTTTCTGTAATGTCTAAAGGTATTGAACACATTTTAAAATATTTACTTAATATTTATATTTCTTCTTTTAAGAACTGTCTATTCAGTCCATAAATCGCCTCTAAAATGAGGATCTTATATTACATCTGGGCTAGTTTCTCAATAATATCCCACTCTTCTGGTACTAAATGTGTTAGTTTCATCTTCTTGTTGCTGAATGAACACAGGGCTCAAAGAACCGAAGTGAACAAGGGGTTTATTCTTTCGCAGAAGTGGTTACACTTCATCAGCGTGGCAGGGGAGTTCATACCAACCCCAGGAGCCAAAGGAACTGGCCACACCACAGCCACAGGAATTGTTGAGAAAGGGACATATTCTCATACTTTCTCTTTAGTCAGAATGCCTATCTGCTTCTATACCAAAATATTCCAAAGGGCTAAACAAGTTCTTTCTTATTTTATTCACCTGCCAGGGAATGGTCCCATCCACTATGTGCTGTGTCATGCTACATCATTTAGATAATCTTCCACTGACTTGTACAGGGATTGCTTTAGCTACTAATTCCACACAAATGAAAAGGTCAGCCCTCAATCGTCAAGTCAACTAAAAAAAATCTCTAAGGTATTTATGAAGGAAAGATAACATACTCAGTAGAGAGCCTGATATGTGGTCATTATTAATTAGTACACATAAGATATCAGGGAAATTTGCGGAAGAGGGGGCGGTAAGAGTGTAAGAGCAAAAGGATGGGAGGAGCAATGATATGTAAGATACTCCATACAAGTTAGGGCTGAAGCAATCATAATTGGACTTTACATGCCCTGCGCATTGTCCAACACACTATTGACCTCACTAAGTCTAGCATCTGCTAAAGGCACCAAGATCCTTGGAGGCAAGGGATTGGCAGCCACAGCAGTGTTCTATACCTAAGGGGACCACGGGAAAGGGTTCAGGGAAAGGCCACTGGGTCCTTGTATGTCATTGGAGAGGAGGGCCCAGAGGAAAATCAGGCATGCACAAGAAAGGACTCTCTGGGAATTGGGGCAGGAGGCACTGGGGGATGGGAAGGGAGGAGGGTGGGGAGGGGGAGTAGGGGGTACAGGGGAGGAGGAGGGAGGGAGGGAACTGGTGTACCTATTAAGTTTGTATGAGCTGAAATAATAATAAAAAATGTATTAATAAAAAAAGATACCTACCTTTAAGATGATCACATCTGTATTATGTAATATACATATATTACGTATATATACATAAATATGTCACACATTTAAACAAATTTATGACACTTATATATTTAACATTGATTATATTATGATTTTACATATGTAATTCAAAAAGTTTGAAAGTTCAGAAGATAATTTTTTAAAAGTATACAAGGTAATTTTCTAAAATAATCTGAAAACTCAAATGGATTAGAATTATTAGAGAAATTTCAGATTAAACACTGGTATACTATGAGAAAAAGCAAGTCTAAATACTGGCTTGTCTACAGTACACCTGACTGGCTGTGCCAAGAATCACACTAAGTACAAAAGTGAACCAACTACATGTGTTTTTCTATTGTGTCTTTAAATGACAAGTAGAATCAAGATTTGTTGGCTGTGTATCCAGCCCATTGATGGGGTTTGTGCTTGTCACTATGTTTGAATCCCAGCACTGAGCAAACAAAAAAAAGATTGATTTATTATTCTAAAATATTGCTATTAATTGATAAACAAGGTGTTTTTATTAGACCACATATCCAATTTGACCTGTGTTAATCTAAGGATCCTACTTAGCTAGTGTCCATACTTTATTTTCTGTTGTCATTTTTATAAACTAATTTAGTGTGTGCTAACTCCCAATCCCTATATTCACATAGAATATTAAACAACTTATAATTTTCATTTTAACAACCAGTCAATATTGACAGTTCTTATATAAACTTCCAGATACTATCAAAGTAATCCAGCATCTATTTATATTAGTTTATGTCAACCTGGAGGTTTCATATGGACACCTCAAAGAGTGTTCAAGTCTAACTTATGAACACTTTTAACAACAGGCAAGAAAAGTGATATGAAATGTTTAACTTGTACTTGCAAGTACATATTGAAACTTGTACAAATTAAACATACATTTTACAAATGTAAAAGAGAAGAATCTTATAAACTTGTTTTATACATAATTTTTTAAACATTTTTATTATTATTTCTGCTCATACAAATTTAATAGGTACACCAGTTCCATCCCTCCCTCCTCCTCCCCCCGACCCCCCTGCTCCCTCTCCCCTCACCCCTCCCTCCCCATCCCCCAGTGCCTCCCCCCCAATCCCCAGAGAATCGTTTATTTTTTTAATTTTTTCCATATGCTATTGGATATTTTCCTTTCTTTATTCTTTTTTTTTAACATTTTTTATTATCTCCGCTCATACAAACTTAATAGGTACACCAGTTCCCTCCCTCCCTCCTCCTCCCCCACCCATCTGCTCGCCCTCCCCTCACCCCTCCCTCCCCACCCCCCGAGTGCCTCCCCTCCCCCAATTCCCAGAGAATCCTTTAATGTGCATGCCTGACTATCCTCTGGGTCCTCCTCTCCGATGACATACAAGGACCCAGCGGCATTTCCCTGAACCCTTCCCTGTGTTCCCCTTAAGCATAGGAACACTATTTGACTGTCAATCCCTTGCTTCCAAGGATCTTGGTGCTTTTAGCAAATGCTAGACTTTGTGGGGACAATAGTGTGTTGGACATTGCGCAGGGGCAATTATGATTGCTTCAGCCCCAACTTGTGTGGAGTATCTTGCATATCATTGCTCCTCCCATCCTTGTGCTCTTACACTCTTACCACCCCCTCTTCCACAAATTTGTCTGAGCTTCAGGATGGGGAGAGATTAGCCTGGCCTAGTTCTAGGTGGTTGATATAGAGTCTCTGAAGTTCTGGATTATGGTTTGTTGATTTTCTTTTGCACTTTTGCTGCTCCTGCAATGCCCTTCACTCCATCCTGATGGGTATTGGATGTCACCCCCTGGTCAGAAATAAAAAACTGTTAAACTAGAGTCTTGTTATAAGAGTATATTCAAAGGTAGATGCAATAAAAGTAGGAAACCACAGTGAGGGAGGGGTCAATCACCCATTTGCAAAATGGTTACTTATTATCTGCCAGACTATATGCCTTCCCCTTCTGGTGAGATCACACCCCCTCAGTTGTAGATCAGGAACCAGATGTCTCATTGCTTACTTGCAGGCCTTGATGGAGGCCTATTTTCTCTGCTGTTACATGGTCCCCTCTCTCCTTGTTTCTGGTGTGGCCCTCATACCCCATCCCGCCTGTTCATACTCCTTGCAATTACTGTATTAGAGAGATTTATCATCGAGTGTCTCTAGGTGGGCTGGGTGGGTTTGGTACTAGGAACCACCTATTAGGGAGTACATACAGCACTTAATTTTCTGGGTCTGGGATACTTCACTTAATGTAATTGTCTCTAATGACATCCATTTCCCAGCAAATTCTAGTACTTCATCATTTTTTATGGTTGAGTAGTACTCCATTGTATAGATGTACCACTGTTTCCTTATCCACTCGTCAACTGTTGGACATTTGGGTTGATTCCATGACTTTGCTATTGTAAACAGTGCTGCTATGAACATGGTCGTGCTTGTGCTATCGAGGTGAACCTCTGCTGCATAGGGGGTTATTCCCAAAAGTGGAATCGCAGGGTCATATGGCATTTCAATCTTTAATTTCTTTAAGAATCTCCAGATGGCTCGCCAGAGTGGCTGTATGAGCCAGCATTCCCACCAGCAATGTAGCAGAGTTCCCCTCTCTCCACATCCTCTCCAGCATTTGGTGTTGTTTGTATTGTGGATTTTTGCCATCCTGACCGGGTTGAGATGATATCTCAGGGAAGTTTTGATTTGCATTTCCCTGATGGCTAAGGAAGTGGAGCATTTTTTCAGATATTTGTTAGACATTTTAATTTCATCCGTAGTAAAGTTTCTTTTAAGTTCCAGGGCCCATTTTTTAATTGGGCCATTGGTTTCCTTAGTGTTTAGTTTTCTAAGTTCTTTGTGCACTCTGGACAGTAGAGCTCTATCAGATATGTGGTTCGTGAAGATTTTCTCCCATTCTGTGGGTTGCCTTTGAGCTCGTGTTACAATCTCTTTATCTGAACAGAAGCTCTTTAATTTCACAAGATCCCAACTGTTGAGAATTGGTAGCAGTGACTGTGCCATTGGATGTCTGTTTAGGAAGTGTTGGCCTAGCCCAATCAGCTCCAGGGAATTCCTTACCCTTTCAACTATGGTTTTTGTAGACTCTGGCCTTAAATCAAGGTCCTTGATCCATTTGGAATTAAGTCTTGTACAAGGTGACAAGTATGGGTCCAGTTTTAATCTTCTGCATGTGGAGATCCAGTTTTGCCAGCACTATTTGTTGAAGATGCTGTTCTTTTTCCATTGGATTTTTTTGGCCCCTTTGTCAAAGACCAAATGGCTGTAGTTTTGTGGGCTTATATCTGGGTCTTCAACCCTTATCCATTGATCTGTGTGTTTATTTTGGAGCCAGTACCAGCCTGTTTTTATAATATGGATTTGTAGTATAGACTAAGATTTGGTATGGTGATACCTCCAGCAGTGTTTTTGTTACTCAGGATTGTTTTTGCTATCCTGGGTCTTTTGTGCCCCATATGAATTTTGAGATTGTTTGGTCAACTTCTTTAAAGAATTGCTTTGGGATTTTAATTGGTATAGCATTGAATTTGTATATTGCCTTTGGTAGGATGGTCATTTTTACCATGTTGATTCTGCCAATCCAGGAACAAGGAAGGTCTTTCCACCTCCTCCTCCTCTTCCTCCTGACCCCCCTGCTCCCCCTGCCCTTACCCGTCCCTCCCCATCCCCCCCAATCCCCAGAGAATTCTTTAATGTGCATGCCTGACTCTCCTCTGGGCCCTCCTCTCCGATGACATACAAGGACCCAGTGGCATTTCCCTGAACCCTTTCCTGTATTCCCCTTAAGCATAGGGACACTACTGTGGCTGCCAATCCCTTGCCTCCAAGGATCTTGGTGCTTTTAGCAAATGCTAGACTTTGTGGGGTCAACAGTGTGTGGGACATTGCTCAGGGCATGCAAATTCCAATTATGATTGCTTCGGCTCTAATTTATGTGGAGTATCTTGCATATCATTACTCCTCCCATCCTTGTGCTCTTACAATCTTACTGCCCCCTCTTCTTCAAATTTCCCTGAGCTTCAGGATGGGGAGAGATTAGGTGGCCTAGTTCTAGGACATAATTTATTTTTTAACTTAACTTTAATTAGGCTTACAGCATAGAAGAGAAGTGCATTTCCATATGGCTCATTATGAATAGACTTTATAATACATTTTCATTATGTCTGGGTTTCATGATCGTTGGTTTTACTAAATCTATAGAGGATTAGAGGGAAATCCACCAACAACATAATTGAATTTTGAAACATAATAAGAAGTATCTTTTTGAAATTGAAAAACATTAGGAAATTGATTAGTGCAAAAGCAAATGAAAATTGATAATTTTAAGTTTAGCATTTATTTATGATAGAGAATATTTATTAAGTTAAATATGCTTATTTGAGAGACAGATTATAATAAATTAAACATATTGATATGCCTTGAAAATGTGAGTGCTTGACATTGATTTACTTTAAAAAATAACTTGTTTATTAACATTTGACCATATTTCCAGAAAGGAAGTAAGATAACTCTAGATTTCAATATATTGAACCAGGAGAAGACATGAGAAGAAATATAAAGTGAAATATAAAGTCATCTTAAGGAGGTCTCTAAGTTTATGCAAATATTAAAAAAGAATATTTAAAATATTCCTTGATTGGCTCTGTAAATTGTCAGGACACTTGGTTAAAACTTTCCCAAGGGGAAACAAATATAGATTTATTCTTTTTTTTTTCTTTGTCTTTGAAATACATTTCTCCTTCACACAGTTATAACTTCCTAATGTGTTATACTTATGTAATAGCTCCTCAATAGTAGCTGTTGGTACAGGTGTTAGATACACAAAGAGGACTAAATAATAGGTAAACTTTATTAATCACTTGCTTAAAAAGTCAATTTAGCAGTGTGTCCTCTTAGTAAAATTACAGTGGTGGGTTTCTCAGTAGGTTCTATAACCTCCGCAGGCATGGACATTTGATCAGGTTTCTGATAGCAGACTTTAACTGCCTCTGAGAGCAGCCCTCAAACCCAGTTAGAAAGCAATTGGTCATCCCCATTAATATAATTCTACTACTAATGCACCAGTGAGGACATTTCGCATGGCAGTCCAACATTGTAGCATGCAAGGGTCACCATTGGTTAAGACCAATGATGGCTTTTCTCACCCAAGAGCCTACATGGCTTTTTCCAGCCATTAGTGAAGAAGCTTCTAGCTTAGTACCACCTTCACTTATCCATGTCCTAAAACCAAACTATATGGTGCCTTCCACAATACAGTTTTACCATCTAGTAGGCAACCATGGGTAATGAAAATAATCTGCATTGTTTGATGGCTTCTGGGGAATCTCTAACCACAAACTCATAGGGAAGTATGCCTGACACAGATTTTCTTTAAATAGCCTGTGACTTCTGGAGAAGCTTTATCTCACATTCAGCCTATCACCATTCAAAATGTGTGTGTGTGTGTGTGTGTGTGTGTGAGTGTGTGTGTGTGTGCGTGTGCACAGTGTGTATGTATTACCTCTAAAAGTAGTGGGTATCTATTACTCCCTCAACTGCTCCTACACTAGATTGGAACTTCTTATGATATAAATATTTTGAAAAATTCAGTTATACAAAAGAATAAGAATAGACAGTCCCTGTACAGAGGAACATAGACAAAGGAAGATAGGACAAAACAAACCAAAAAAATACCATGGGATGTTCCAACTAGAACTCAGGATCAATTAAACAATGCTAGAATTAGCAGAGAAGTGAAACCTCCTGCTAAGTTGTTGGTCAGAGAGTTCTCAAAGCCCCCCATTTCTCCCCCCCCCAAAAAAACAGCAAAGACTTCTTCCATCACTCTTGGCTATCCTCCTGAAACTGATATTAAGATCCTATTAGTGAAGATATAACACACATGGGTCATGAGACATGTATAAAAAAGAAACTGGTGTGAAAACTTCTTTGATGGATAACTTACATACTACGAGAAAGTACTATGAAAATCACTGGAGGATGAAAACAATCAAAGGTTCCATCAATCTTTGAAAGCTGTAAATTTCAATAACAATCACTGTCACAGAAAGTGGCCATCATTATAATAATGGCATGAATATCAAGAAGGCAACCCACACTAAAGGATGCTCCAGAGAATGGGAGGGGGGATAAGGGGGCACTGGAAGAAAGGGAGGGAGGGGGTGAAAGGAAGGGGAAAAGGGGTGGAGGGTGCAAGGGGGACTGGGGAGGGGTGGAGGGAGGGAGTGGACCAGGGTATCTATTAAGTTTGTATGATTGGGAAAAAATAAATAAACATCAGTTGTTCAAAAAAAAAAAAGAAGGCAAGCAATAGTTTTCTGATTGTATTTAAGGCATGCTTGTCAGAAGGAAACATTCCTGTTACTGTAAATTAGAACAAGAACCTATGAAAAGAAGAACATATGTCTTAGAAGTACAGGCTATGAATGTAAATCTCTGAAGACACCATATCATACTGCATTTTAAAAAAATTCTATTTATTTATTCACTCTCGCACGTGTGTGTGTGTGAGAGAGAGAGAGAGAGAGAGAGAGAGAGAGAGAGAGAGAAAGAGAAAGCACTGTGTGTCTCTGTGAAGGACCAAGGATAACTTTGGGAATCATCCTTGATTCCTTGTACCTCCTTCGTGCTTTCCTCTGGGATTTCCCAGGCACCACCTACCAGGGCCAGAGTTCAGGCCATCACCATTTCTATGTGGGACCTGGGATCTAAACTCAGGACCTTCTGCTTTCGAGGCAGTGTCTTAAACCCTGACCCACTTCTCCAGCCCTCAAACTGCCTTTTAAACACCTGTTATCATACCCATAGATTTGAAAGCACTCGGCACTCAACCTGGAAACCCTCTTCTACAACAGAAGGCAAAGTACAACTGGCCAAAATGCAGAAAAATAAATGGCTGCAGATTGCTTGGCATGAAAAGGTCATCTAAATCATACTCATTCCTACCCCAAGGCTCAGGAAACATCATAAAAGAGGGGATATTAAGATTATACAAGCCTGAAGTGGGCCAGTGATGGGCTAGATGATACCTGCTGGATGTGACAGGGCTGTGGCATCCATGATTTCATGGTAGATACATATATGTTCACAAGAATTGTATGAGAACTGCCCTATCAACATCACACCATGAAAGAGGAAAGATCCCAAGAAGCTCTCTTGAGAGACTCATTAGCGAAGAAAAGGAAGAATTTTTTTTAGAAGTATATTCACTGTTCTTCAATCCTTGCTGAAGTATGAATTATATCAGGGTTATGTCATCAAAGGCAAAATAGATGAAACCCGGTGGGCCACACAAGTGAAGAGAATTGAAAATAGGAGTGGATCAAGCAGAGGAGATGAAAAGCTGCAAGGGGAAAAGGATAGGGGGGATGAGATTGGGTATTGAGGTGCAAAATATCATAAATTCATTATATCCATGTTTGCAGTACTAAGATTAAAAAATAGTGGGTTTCCATAAGTCTTTGTAATGTATCTTTACTTTTAACTATCCTTCCCTACTGCCTCCTCCTCTCTTCCATCCTCCATTCCTACTTAGACCATTCCATTTGTATATTTTCCTCTCTACTTTCATATCATGTGTTCTGTTACCTGAAGTCTTTTAAAGGATGTATAGATAAATATAAGTATAGTAGATAGCAGGAGAGTCAAAATGAACTACCAGAGCATAGCAATAGAATGATTAAATTTAAAAGCATGATAGTACAAATTGCTAGTGAAGTTATAAGTCAGTCAAATTTTTACAGATGACTAGTAGATGTAAAATTTGAAAGAAAATTGGGAAGTTTTCTACCATTAGAAATACTTGTAAAGTATAACCTAGAGATTTCATTCTTAGAACCTCCCCTCACAGTTGTACGTGATGCTTACCAACCCTATATACTGCGTCTTTCCTACAGATCTCTTTCTCACATTCATACCCTTGCATGCTTTTTGAGTCTATGTTCTGTGATCCACCAAGTTTAATCAGGGCTGTCTTCATGATCATATTTTAGAGCTATCTATTGGAGCATGGTCACCTCAGCAGTGGACACAGGACCAAACACCATCACTTCCTGTTTCCAAGAATATCTCAATAGTTTATAGTTCAGCAGTAAGGAGTAGAGATCATTAAGAAGTTCCTGATTGTTTGATTGGGTCACAACTTATGTGAATTCATGTCTGTCTGCATTGGTTTTATTATGCCTATAGGATGGCATTTGAAACTCTCCTTTCTGCTGCTTCCTATCCTCTCTTTTGTTCCTCGAGCCTTAAAGCATGGTCTTGTTTAGGGCTCAGTATTCCATCATCACTTAAAACAGAGGAAGGAGAGAGTGAGACTAAGAAAGATTTAAGAGTGAGAGACTAAGAGAGATTTAAGAAAGATTTAAGAGTGAGGAGATGGGGAGGATTGAGAATATCAGAGCCACCATTGAGGACTGCAAGTAAGTAATGAGACATTTGGTTAAGTTCACAGGCTTTCCTTCCCGATCATTTACAACTGATGGGGTATGATCTCACCAGAAGGGGAGGGTGTATAGTCTGGCAGATAAAAAGTAACCATTTTGCAAATGGGTGTCTGACCTCTCCCTCACTGTGGTTTCCTACTTTTATTACATCTACCTTTGAATATACTCTTATAACAAGACTCTAGTTTAACAGTTTTTTTTTTTATCTCTGGTAGGGGGTGACATCCAATACCCATCAGGATGGAGTGAAGGGCATTGCAGGAGCAGCAAAACTGAAAAAAAAATTAACAAACCATAATCTAGAACTTCAGAGACTCTATATCAACCACCTGGAACTAGACCAGCCTAGTTCTCTCCCCATCCTGAAGCTCAGGGAAATTTGTGGAAAAGGGGGCGGTAAGATTGTAAGAGCACAAGGATGGGAGGAGCAATGATATGCAAGATACTCCACACAAGTTAGGGTGGAAGCAATCATAATTGGACTTTGTATGCCCTGAGCAATGTCCAACACACTATTGACCCCACAAAGTCTAGCATCTGCTAAAGGCACTAGGATCCTTGGAGGCAAGGGATTGACAGCCACAGTAGTGTTCCTATGCTTAAGGGGAACACAGGAAAGGGTTCTGGGAAATGCCACTGGATCCTTGCACCTCATTGGAGAGGAGGACCCAGAGGAGAGTTTGGCATGCTCATTAAAGGATGCTCCGAGGATGGGAGGGGGAGGCACTGGGGGACAGGAAGGGAGGGGGGGAGGGGAGGGGGCACAGGGCGATGGGAGGTTGGAGAGAGGGAGAGGACCGGTGTACCTGTTAAGTTTGTATGAGTGGAAATTAAAAAAGAGAGAACATCAGAGAGTCGAGGTGAAGATCTTCAAAAACAAAGGTTTTGTGAAAATGTTGTATGAAAACCTACTAACTTATAACACAAAGTATAAAAGATAATGTGATAGTTAATCCTGAGTGTCAACTTGACCACACCTGGGATTAAATAAGATTAGCTGTCAGACTACCTGAAGAAATTATCCAGATCAATACATTTACAATACAAAGACCAGCCCTATATCTGCTACCTCCCAGTAGCAAACCAGATAAAAAGGAACCGTAGAACAGAAGACTGAGGAGAGACTCTCCAAAGCTCTGCTAGAAAACTCTTTTCCCTCTGTCTCCTGGCTTCCTCACTTCTTTGATCCTCAAGCCCTCCAAACCTCCAAGTCTTGCAGCTTTCAAACTCACAAATGGCAGTGACTTAGCCCACCTCCAGCTTCTGTCTCTAACCGTGCCACCTCCGCCATGAAAGACTCTTTCACCCCTCTGGAACCATAAGCTGAATAAATCTCCCTTTCTCCCTTAAGTTGCTTGACTTTGATGCTCTCTCACAGAAACAGTTAAGAGTAACTATTGCAGATAGAACTCTCAGGAGAGTTTTACAGCTTAACTACTGTAAATAGTGCAATACAAACATTGATGTGCAAATACCTCTGGGGTACACTAACTTCATGTCCCTTGGGTAAATATCAGGGAGAAGTATATCTGAGTCTTGTATTACTTTAATTTTTAGTATTTTGAAGATCCACCATATCAATTTTCATAGTGACTAGACTAGTTTGCTTTTCACCAGCAATGTATATGGGTTTCTTTATGTCTCTACCCTCACAAACATTTGTTGCTGTTTGTTTACTGGAGGACTGCCATTGTGTCTGAGGGAAGATGGTATCTCAGTGTCATTTTAATTTACATTTCACTGATGGTTGATTAGGCAGGCTGTTTTTTACCTTGTGGCTATTGTCTGTGTTTCATTTTTTGAGTTGTTTATTCATCAGCATATTCATTGAGTGAATTGTGTAATTTCTCCTTAGATTTTGAGTTCCATACATATTCTGGACATTAGCCCTCTGTCAGATGGATAGTTAGAGAAGGTTTTTTCCCATTCTACAGATTCAGTAGGCTGTCACTGTACTATTGAATTGGTTTTGTTGATGCCATTATTTTTGTTGCTTTAACTGTGAAGAATTGTTCTTATTCATTTATGAGAGAGAGAGAGAAAAAAAAGATCATGCATCTCACAGGTGGTGGGAGTCAAAGGATGACATTAGCAAGTCAGTTCTCTCTTTCTACGATGTGGGCTTCCAGAGTTTGAACTCAGGTCTCCAGATGTAAGAGACAATCAACACCTTTCTGAGCTATTTTGCTGAACCCATATATAGACTTTTTAAGTTTCACAATGAATGTACTCTTTGTCAATTATTAGCACTATTTTCTGAGCAAATGGAGTTCTATTTGGAAAGTCCTTGACTGAAATCTTGATTTATTTTCCTACTAATTCTTCTAATATTTTTGGAATTTCAGCTCTTACGGTGATACCTTTGATCCACTTGGATCCACTTTCACAGAGGGAAAGATAGGATCAATTCTATTCTTTAACATGTAGATATCCAAGTATCCCAGCACCATTTGTCCTTTTTTCAATATATTTATTTTTGTATTTGTTAAAAATCAGGTGTCTGTAGATGCTAGGGTTTATATCCAGGTTATTGTTTTATTCCATTAATGTAGGTGTTTGTTTTTCTGCCAGTACACTGTTTTTTTCTACTGTAACTGTAATATAGTTTGAAATCAGATGATAGGTTGATATCTTCGGCCTTAGTCTTTTGCTCAGAATTGATCTGGCTCTCTGAGTCCTTTGGCTTCCATATGATTTAAGATGTTTTTATCTCCTTCTGTGGGGAAGGACACTAGGATTGTGGATCGCTTTTGGAGTTACAACCATTTTTATATTAATTCTTGCAATCCATGAGCATAGGAGGCTTTTCCATTTTCTTGCATACTTTAAAATTTCTTTCTTCATTGTTTCAAACTTTTATCACAGTGGTCTTTCACTAACTTGGTTAGGTTTATCACAGAGTATTCTTAAATTTTTTTAGATAATTATAAATGGAATTGGTTTTCTAATTTCTTTCTTATGATGTTTCTTCCTGCTGTATAGGAAGACTTTTATTTGATGTGTAAAATTTGTATCTGATGAAAGTCTTTTATATACAGATCCAAAGTTTTCTTTTGGCAAAGGTTTTAGCGTGTAGAATCATGTGTGTGTAGTTTTTTTTTGGGGGGGGAGGCAAAAATAATGCTTTCAATTCTTTCTTATTTGTATTCCTTTTTATTCCTCTGTTGTCTTACTGTTCCAGCTAAGACTCTAAGCACTGCGTTGGAAAAGAATGAAAGAAAGGAACATCCTGTATTATTCCTGATCTTAGTGACAATGCTTTTTCTCCATTTAGTATATAATACATGCTACATTTTCGTTATACATCCGTCTGTCGTTGTCATACACACAGAAGAGTTGTTGACTGCAGCTCTGTTGTGAATTCTACATATGATATTGAGATATGTTCTTTTTATCCCTAGTTTCTTCAGAGTTTTTGTCATGAAAGCATGCTGAATTTCATCAAAAGCCTTTTCTTCATAGCTTGACACCATCACGTGATTTCTGTCCTTGAACCCACTTCGGTAATGTGTTGCAGTTAGTGATCTGCATGAATTGAATTGTGTCTATTTCTGAAATGAAGGTTTGCAAATATATATCGAGAATTTTTGTCTGTGTTCATCAGACACATTGCTCTATAATTTTCTTTTTCTCTAGCGTCTTTATGGGATATTTTTTATTTTATTTTTATTTATTCAATTGTGCGTGTGTGTGTGTATGTATGTGTGCGTGTGTGTAGCACCATGGGCGAATTCTAGAACCACCATGGACCGCCTCCACCTCCTCCTTGTTTACTCTGCCCCGGGATTCACGGGCTCCACCCTACCAGGACCAGAAATGCAGGCCGCCCACACTTCTGCCCGGCGTCTATACGTGGGGTCTGGGACCCGAACTCAGGACCTTCCGTCTGCAAGACAGAGGCTTAACCCCTGAGCCACCTCTCCAGCCCCTCTTTATGGGATTTTGATATGAAGGCATGGCATCATAGAAAGAGTTTGGATCTCCTGAGTAAAACAGCAGACATGCGTATATGCACGTGAAAGAACCAAAGACACTGCATCTCTCAGCCAGTCTGGTCTTGCCAACGCCTCAACTCACTGACAAACATTTCCTGTGTTGGGGCAGTGACTTCCCTGACCCCATGATTAGATTCAAGCCCCGCTGCGGCTGTTCCACTGGAACCCAGACAACATAGGCACTCTGCGGTCTGGCCTAATTGCCTGTCCCAGCAAACTGCCCATTATGGGATTTTGATATGAAGGCATGGCATCATAGAAAGAGTTTGGATCTCCTGAGTAAAACAGCAGACATGCGTATATGCACGTGAAAGAACCAAAGACACTGCATCTCTCAGCCAGTCTGGTCTTGCCAACGCCTCAACTCACTGACAAACATTTCCTGTGTTGGGGCAGTGACTTCCCTGACCCCATGATTAGATTCAAGCCCCGCTGCGGCTGTTCCACTGGAACCCAGACAACATAGGCACTCTGCGGTCTGGCCTAATTGCCTGTCCCAGCAAACTGCCCACAGAGGCTGAATCACCAGCTATCTTCCACCACAAAAGTACCCCTTGGTGTTCAGTGCCTCGGCTACTGCGGCAGCCACCTCAGCTGCCTCTGTTGCTGAAGATGCTGTTGCTGCTGTAAGGATAACGTTTTCACAGCAGTGGTGGCAAGGATGGAATCTCTCCTCAGCCAACCACCCATGGATCTCCACTAGTGAATTTCAAGTCTGTGGGACGCTACGAATCTCAGAAAGAAAAACCCAATGGTGTAAAGCAAACATGAGTGCAGTCAAGAAAACTTGCGCATGCATCTTCCAGATACCTTCTAGCCAGACAAATCAGTATCACCTTTCCCACATCACTTAGTTATGAGGAAGTGGGACACTAGATTGTTCCTGGCTGAGGGGCAGAGATAGATCCAGGTCAGGAAAGCAGGAAGAGGCATGTGCTCATAAAACTCCTTATCTGAAAGGGCACACAGATTTAATGTGTCTGAACGCTAAGCTCAGCAATCCTTTCCTCCTGGTAGAAACTGATACACAAAAAACAATCTTGGGCAGGAGAGATGGTTCAGGGGTTAAAGTTTTTGTTTCACAAACGGAAAGAGGGTCCTGAGTTTGGATCTCAGGTCCCGCATAAAAACGCCAGGCTGAAAGGGCAGCAGCCTCCAGTCTCGGCCCTTGTGGGCCAAGCGTGGGAAATCCCAGAGCAAAGAAAGAAGAAAGAAAGAGAGAAAGAGAGAGATAAAGAAAGAGAGAAAGAGAGAAAGAGAGAGAGAAAGAGAGAAAGAGAGAAAGAGAAAGAGAGAGAGAGAGAGAGAGAAAGAAGAAAGAGAGAAAGAAAGAAGCAAGGGAGGGAGGGAAGGAGTGAGGGAGGAAGGATGAAAGATAATTGTAGGGGAGTAGGAAACCACAGAATTCACTGAGGAAAATATTTGAAAAAACATTATCTTATCGAAATTTCCATGCCTTGAAACTGTTATTACTTTAGCTTATCTTATTGATGTTTATTGCTATTTATTATTATTTATTATTATGCTTGAGATCTTGTGTTGATTGCAAAACTGCCCTGATTTCTTTCACTTTTCTATACCTGCCAGAATCTTTTTTACATTTCTGCATTTACAAAACTTTTACTCCCTCTTATACCTTCAATACATGCATTTCCCTTCTAACTTACACTTTATCTTTTCTTTCTTCCTTATTGACACTTTTTGTCTTAAAGAAAAAAAAAACCTGTATAAACTTCACTTTCTCCAACAAATACTATGCCAACACTGTATCTGAACCCAAAGGAGAACACTACTTTTACTACATGCAAAAGTGTCTCTCCTACCCCTAGGCAAAGTCTGTGTCCACCCAGCTATGCTAGTTAGTGTCAAAGTGACACACATGAGGGAGGACTCTGGATCCATCTGAGAAATATTCTTAAAATAAGTGAAGACTTTTGGATCCGCCTATAGGAGATTGTCTTGATTGCATAATTGATATGGGAACATACAACGGTGGGCAGTGCTATTCCTTGTGCTCAGG
This sequence comes from Typhlomys cinereus, assembly GCA_023101885.1. NCBI lineage: Eukaryota > Metazoa > Chordata > Mammalia > Rodentia > Platacanthomyidae > Typhlomys > Typhlomys cinereus. The sequence goes on from JALPQD010000146.1 coordinate 4,117,184, forward strand.
GTATAAAGATGGAAAGAGCAGACAAGCAACCATGCAAGCTTTGATTCCTGCCCTCTGTTCTTGCTGTGAATATGATGCAACCAGCTGCTTCAAGTTCCTGCTGCTATAACTTCCTTCCAGGAAGGACTGTAACCCGGAGTTGACAGCTACTGTACTTCTTTTCTCTATACATTGAGTCAGATATTTTGCTGCAGTAACATGTAATAAAGCTAAACACTACATTAAATAGCTGTAGAAAATACAATTCCTAGTGAAGATAATCCTTTTGGAAGACTCCTGTAAAACAACAAAATTCTTTAAAAGCTCAATTGCAACAAATAACTAAACACCGTGTACCATGATGCACCCCAAACCTCAAAGTTCCTCTGTAATAAAGATGAGTTACCAAGACAGGTGAAATATGTGAAAAGGAAAAAAAAATCAAGGGTCATACCTGCAAGTGAGAAAAAAAAATCAGATGATTGAACTAAGAGAGTCGAAGCAACCCCATGATAAGGTGATCTTCAAAGTGAGCAAATTGGAGTTAAGTAGTAAAGTGGAGGAGAAAGTAATATATATTTTATATATACATACACACATATACATATATATGTGAGTATATATACTCACTGTATATATATATATATGTGTGTGTATATATATAAAACGAGAGAGAGAGAATTTCAATAACGAAATTGAAATGCTAATAAAGAACCAAATGGAAACTTGGAAATCAAATAATCAAGCAATCCAATTAAAAAAACCTCAGGAGAACCTCACCAACAAACGAGCCCATGCAGATGAAAAAATTTCATGAATGTAGGAAAGATCAGGATACTAATACATGTAGAAATATATTAAGAAACAATGTAATGGAGATTATAAGTACTTCACAGAAGGATATATTCCATAGAACAAGCCTGAGAATATATGAGGTAGAGGAAGGAACTGAGGTAAAATCAAGGGAATGAACAAATTCATTAATGAAACTATAGTACAAAATTCCCAAACCAAGAGAAAGAAGTTCACATTCAAACACAGGGGGATTTATCAGCCCAAACAGACCTGACCAGAGAAGTTCCTCCCCATGACACATCAGAGAGATGATGGCAAAAATATAAAGGAAACAAACAATAAGAAAAGGTGTAAGGGGCTCCCTTTCCCCACCTCGCGCCCCCGGTCGGGACGTGCACGCGCAGTCTAGCCGGGCCTCACCACAACGTAGGTAAGCTCCGCCCGCGCCCGCCCACCAGAACCCCAGGTCAGCTCAAAGGGACCCAGCTCCTACCTCACCATCCAGCCGGAGCCGCGCGCAGGGGCGAGGGATGAGGAGGACCTCCCCCTGAGCCCGGGCCCTGCCCCGGCTCCCCTCTGGTTAAATAGCTCCACGCCAACCCCCCCATCCTCCCTTCCCCACTCCGCTCCGCCGGCCAGGACACGAGCGCGGTCCAGCCAGGCCTCATCTGCGACCTAGGTAAGCTCCGTCCCTGCCCACCCCGAGAACCCCAGGCCAAATAATTCAGTTTAGTGAAATTGAAAGATCTTAAGATTTAAAATGACAATGCCAAAGTCAAAGTGCAAATCCATGAGAAGCAACACACAAGTAAACAAATTTCCCACTGAAGAAATTAATCCCATAATGTTAAACTCCAACCAGAACAAACCCACGGAAAAAGACCAAGAAAGCCTGACCGAGGATAAAGACTTTCAAAATATGATCATTACCATGTTCAATACTATGAAAGAGGAGATACGGGAGGAATTACATAATTGAATCAATCCCTTTGAAGAGGAACACAACAGACATTTGGAGGAGTTGAGAAAAACAGTGCAAGAAACAAAAACTGGCATAGAGCAGTTAAAACAGACTCAAGCAGAGTTTAAAACTGAGCTACAAGACAAGTTATCTTCAACCCAGAACTCCACAGAGAGTCTTATCAACAGAACTAATGAAGCAGAAAACAGAATTTCAGACCTTGAAGATAAAGTGGGAGTACTAACCAGCTCAATGGAAGAGGTTGTTAAAGCCAAAAAGATACTTGAGAGAAATATCCAAGAGATATGGGACACCCTGAAGAAGCCTAACATGCGTATTCATGGAATACCAGAGCAAGAATCTCAAAATACCACCCCTGAGGAAATTTTTCAAATGATCATCAAGGAAAACTTTCCTCATCTAAAAAAAGAGAGGCCCATCCATATACAAGAGGCATTCTGCACCCCAAACAGATACGACCAAAACAGAAGCACGCCACGGCAAATAATAGTTAAAACACTCCATATTCAAGATAAAGAACTGGTGCTGAGAGCTTCAAGGGAGAAAAAACAAGTCACTTTTAAAGGTAAACCTATTAAAATAACAAATGACTTCTCAGTCGAAACAGTAAAAGCAAGAAGAGCTTGGAGAGACATACTTCAAGTATTGAATGAGCAAAAATGTCAACCCAGGCTGATTTACTCTGCAAAACTATCCGTCATGATCGAGGGAGAAAGAAAAATTTTCCAGCACAAAGACAACTTTAAGGGATACATGTCCACCAAACCAGGCCTTCAAAAAATGCTAGAAGTGATACTCAAGCGTGAAGAAAAAAACCGGCATATCCAGGAGAACAGAAGGCAAGTATAACACCATTAAAAGCGAAGCAATATACTTATAAAAGCTACTAAACATAATAAATGTCTGGAATTAAAAATAGTTTCTCCGTTATAACACTAAATGTTAATGGAATTAATTCACCGATCAAGAGACACAGATTACAAACTTGGATTAAAAATCACAATCCATCAATCTGCTGCCTGCAGGAAACCCATCTCACCACAAAAGATAGGCACGCTCTAAAAATAAAAGGCTGGTCAACAATTCTACAAGCAAATGGAAGCAGAAAACAGGCAGGGGTAGCCATTATGCTATCAGACAAAGAGAACTTCAAATCAAAGAAAATTATAAGAGACACGGATGGATACTACATTTTAGTCACAGGTACAATTCACCAGGAAGACTTCACAATACTGAACATATATGCACCCAATACAGGCCCCTCCACATTCATTAAGAAAACCCTACAGCGTCTAAAGCAAGAAATCAACCCCCAAACGATAATTCTTGGGGACTTCAACACCGCCCTCTCAACATGGGATAGATCAACAGGTCAAAAGCTTAACAGAGACACTTTGGAACTTAATCAAACCCTGAAAGAAATGGACCTTATAGATCTCTATCGAGCTTTTCACCCATGCACGAAAGAATACACATTTTTCTCAGCAGCACACGGAACTTTCTCCAAAATAGATCACATATTGGGCCACATCATATTTCAAAAACTTATACTCAGTGAAGTTTGACAACACAAAAGAGATGGATGAATTTCTAAGTAAACACAACTTACCTAAATTGAATCAGGAAGTTGTGAATTATTTAAATAGTCCTAACACGCATAAGGAAATTGAGGAAGTAATCTTGAATCTTCCCACCAAAAATGTCCTGGACTAGATGGATTCAGCACAGAGTTCTACCAGGCATTTAAGGAGTTAATAATATCAATATTCCTTTAACTGTTCCATCAAATAGCAAAGGAAGGAACACTACCAAATTCCTTCTATGAAGCTAATATCGTTTTAATCCCAAAACCTAACAAAGACTCACTTAAAAAAGAAAACTATAAGCCAATCTCTCTGATGAACACAGATGCAAAGATTCTCAACAAAGTTTTAGCAAATGAGATTCAAAAATATATTAAAAAGATTATTCACGGGGCCCAAGTAGGCTTCATCCCCGGCACACAAGGTTGGTTCAACATACGCAAATCAATAAAAGTAATTCATCATGTAAACCAGTCCAAAGTCCAAGACCACATGATACTCTCGATAGATGCAGAAAAAGCTTTTGACAAGATCCAACAGCCTTTTATGATCGAAATGCTAGAGATAGTAGGAATGGAAGGAACCTTTATCAATATAATAAAAGCTGTATACAACAAGCCCACAGCAAGGATTATGCTCAATGGGGAAGAATTGGAAGCATTCCCACTTCGATCAGGAACTAGACAAGGCTGTCCACTCTCACCACATCTATTCAATATTGTACTTGAAGTGTTAGCTGAAGCCATAAGACAAGAAAGGGACATAAGAGGGATTCAAATCGGCAAGGAAGAAGTCAAGCTATCCTTATTTGAAGATGACATGATCTTATACCTGATGGATCCCAAAAACTCCACCAGGAAGCTCCTGGAACTAATTGAGAAGTTCAGCAGGGTGGCAGCATACAAAATAAATGTGCAAAAATCAGAGGCCTTCCTATATGCCCAGAATGAAAGAAGTGAAAAAGCCTTGAGAGAAACAATCCCATTTACTATAGCCCCTAAAAAAATGAAATACCTTGGTATAAACTTAACCAAGGAGGTAAAAGACCTTTACAACGAAAACTTTAAAACCCTAAAGAAAGAAATAGCAGAAGACACCAGAAGGTGGAAAGACCTCCCATGTTCCTGGATTGGCAGAATCAACATCGTAAAAATGACCAAAGGCAATATACAAATTCAATGCTATACCAATTAAAATCCCAAAGCAATTCTTTAAAGAAGTTGACCAAACAATCTCAAAATCATATGGAGGCACAAAAGACCCAGGATACCAAAGACAATCCTGAGTAACAAAAACACTGCTGGAGGTATTACCATACCGAACCTTAGTCTATATTACAAATCCATAGTTATAAAAACAGCCTGGTACTGGCTCCAAAGTAGACACACAGATCAATGGATAAGGATTGAAGATCTAGATATAAGCCCACAAAATTACAGCCATTTGGACTTTGACAAAGGGGCCCAAATAATCCAATGGAAAAAGAACAGCATCTTCAACAAATGGTGCTGGCAAAACTGGATCTCCACATGCAGAAGATTAAAGCTGGACCCATACTTGTCACCATGTACAAGACTTAATTCCAAATGGATCAAGGACCTTGATATAATGCCAGAGACTATAAAAACCATAGTTGAAAGGATAGGGAACTCCTTCGAGCTGATTGGGCTAGGCCAACACTTCCTAAACAGACATCCAATGGCACAGTCACTGCTACCATCTCTCAACAGTTGGGATCTTGTGAAATTAAAGAGCTTCTGTTCAGATAAAGAGATTGTAACATGAGCTCAAAGGCAAACCACAGAATGGGAGAAAATCTTCACTAACCACATATCTGATGGAGCTCTACTGTTCAGAGTGCACAAAGAACTTAGAAAACTAAACACCAAGGAAACCAATGGCCCAATTAACAAATGGGCCCTGGAACTTAAAAGAAATTTTACCAGGGATGAAATTAAAATGTCTAACAAATATCTTCAAAAATGCTCCACTTCTTTAGCCATCAGGGAAATGCAAATCAAAACTTCCCTGAGATATCATCTCAACTAGATCAGGATGGCAAAAATCCACAATACAAACAACAACAAATGCTGGAGAGGATGTGGAGAGAGGGGAACTCTGCTACATTGCTTGTGGGAGTGCAGGCTCATACAGCCACTCTGGCGAGCCGTCTGGAGATTCTTAAAGAAATTAAAGATTGAAATGCCATATGACCCTGTGATTCCACTTTTCCGTATAACCCCCCCATACAACAGAGGTTCACCTCGATAGCACAAGCACAACCATGTTCATAGCAACACTGTTTACAATAGCAAAGACATGGAATCAACCCAAATGTCCAACAGTTGACGAGTGGATAAGGAAACAGTGGTACATCTATACAATGGAGTACTACTCAGCCATCAAAAATGATGAATTACTGGAATTTGCCGGGAAATGGATGTCATTAGGAACAATTATATTAAGTGAAGTATCCCAGATCCAGAAAATTAAGTGCCGTATGTACTCCCTAATAGGTGGCTCCTAATACCAAACCCACCCAGCCCATCTTGAGACACTCATAGATAAATCTATGTATTACCTACAGTAATTGCAAGGATTATGAACAGGAGGGATGGGGTTGGAGGTCCACACCAGAAACAAGGAGAGAAGTGACCATGTTACAGTAGAGAAAATAGGCCTCCATCAAGGACTGCAAGAAAGTAATGTGACACCTAGTTAAGTTCACAATTCGTTCCTGATCATTTACAACTCACCAGAAGGGGAGGGCATATAGTCCGGCAGATTAAAAAGTATCCATTTTGCAAATGGGTGATTGACCCCTCCCATTGCCAAATGCCATATGACCCTGCAATTCCACTTTTGGGTATAAGTATTACATCTACCTTTGAATGTGCTCTTATAATAAGACTCCAGTTTAACAGCTTTCTGTCTCTGGCCAGGGGGTGACATACAGTGCCCATCACGATGGAGTGAAGGGCATTGCAGGAGCAACAAAAGTGCAAAAGAAAATCAACGAACCACTATCCAGAACTTCAGAGACTCTATATCAACCACCTAAAACTAGGCCAGACTAATCTCTCCCCATCCTGAAGCTCAGGGACATTTGCGGAAGAGGGGGCGGTAAGAGTGTAAGAGCAAAAGGATGGGAGGAGCAATGATTTGCAAGATACTCCACACAAATTAGGGCCGAAGCAATCATAATTGGATATTGCATGCCCAGCGCAATGTCCAACACACTATTGACCTCACAAAGTCTAGCATCTGCTAAAGGCACCAAGATCCTTGGAGGCAAGGGATTGACAGCCACAGTAGTGTTCCTATGCTTAAGGGGAACACAGGAAAGGGTTCAGGGAAATGCCACTGGGTCCTTGTACGTCATCGGAGAGGAGGGCCCAGAGGAGAGTCAGGCATGCACAAGAAAGGACTCTGGGAATTGGGGCGGGAGGCACGGGGGGGATGGGGCGGGAAGGGTGAGGGGAGGGAGAGCAGGGGGTTCAGGGGGGAGGAGGAGGGAAGGAGGGAACTGGTGTACCTATTAAGTTTGTATGAGCTGAAATAATAAAAAATGTATTAAAATAAAAAAAAAGAAAAGCTGTAAGGGGAAAATGTTAACTCACATATAAAAACAGGAATATCAGAATAATTTTAGCTTTTTGATCATCAGTCCTAAAAGTCAGGAAAAAAACATGAAACAGTATGTATTTAGCGCTAAAGGTAATTAACAAATCAACCAAGACTGAAAAATGACGGAGTAATTGGTATTTCAAGACATACACAAAATAAGACAATTTATGACAACCAAGCCAGTACTGCCAAAAAAAAAAAAAAGGCCTTAAAGTAATACTCTATAGAAAGAAAGAGGAAAGACAGTCCGCCCAGGAGAACACATGAAAAAATACGTGCCATGAAGTGAATGGATGAACACAGAACTAGGAAATTATCACTTCCAATACAGAAAAACAACAGCCTCCCAAAGCTAGCAGAGGAGAAAAATCTCAATGTAGTTTTTATTTGCTTTTCCTTGATGCTTAATGATATTGAGCATTTTTAAAGATATTTCTTAGACATTTTAATTTCTTCTTTTGAAAATCCTACGTTCCAAAGCATATTTTAATTGGGTTGCTTGTTTTCTTGTTGCTTTATTTATTTTATTCTTTATACTAAGCCTATACTAAGCCTCTGTCAGATGTGTAGGTGGCAGTGATTTTCCTACCAGTCCATAGGATTTCTCTTTGTTTAACAGCAGATTCAGGTAAAAATGAGGAAAATGAACTGTTAATTATTTGGAGTATAAACTAGTAGAGCCATTATAGAAATTAGCATGAAGTTTTCTCGAGAAATTAAAAGAATAATTTTTCTGTATGATTCAGTTATACCACTCTGGTCATGCTGTACAAAGGATTTTATGTCCTGCCACACTAATGCTTACACATCCATGTGTATTGCTGCACTATTTATAATTACAAAACTAATGGAAACAACCTAGATATTTGTCAGCTAATGAACAGACAATGAAATATGGTACATGAGTGCAATGCAATTTTATTCAACTATAAATAAAAAATAAATTAAGAAATTTACAAAGAAATGATCCATCTAGAAAGTAGTAAATGAGATGTCCCAGATTCTAAAAAGGAAATATTGCATGCTGTCCCTCATGTGTAGCTTTGAGGTTTTGGTGTTTGCCTGTGTTTGTGTAAATGGGCACAAGTGTAGGTAAAAACCATGAAACTAGAGCAGAGACGTGTTGATGAAGGGGAAAAGAAGGAAACACGTGACATGAAACTGCAAAAAGGGCAGCAGGGTTCAAAAAAGTCACAAAGATAAGGAAAGAGGAAGAAAAAAGATTTTTTTCCTCCCAGGTTCTGTAAAGAACTGCATTGAAATTTTGATGTGAATTGTATTGAATCTGAAAATGTTTTGAGGAATACGGACCTTTTTGCTATTCTAATTCTATCAATCCTTGTCTTTCCATCTGCTGGTATCTTCTTCAATTATTTCAGTGTTTTAAAGTTCTCATTATATAAGCTTTTCGCTTCCTTGTTTGGGTTTATTCCAAGGTTTTGTGTTTGGCCCTACATTGAAATGTTGGGCATTGTCTTGTAGCTCTTTCAATCTTAGTTTTTAAGACAAAAATGTGTGAATCTGAAGCTAACTGCTTTGGCTATATTGACTGTCTAGCCAGTCCCTGGAGGTTGCTTGTTTTTACCATTCAGTCCTCGAGTTACAGATGTTGCAACCATGATTGGTTTTTACAAGTATTCTGGGTATCTGAACCCACGGAATATCTTCTGATGCTGCCACTCTTAAATGTGGCTCTAGCCACTGTACCAATACCTTTAAGTCTCCTATTTTACTTTCTATTACACTAGAGATTTTTCACCATCTTCCACCTCTTCTGATAGTTGTCATTCAGTTTCCCCAGTCTATCCCTGGGGATTCTATCAGACTGTAATTGTGTGTCATCCTCCATCACAGATAGTCTTTGAATAAATTATTAGTATCTATGAGTTGTACAAAATGACCTTTCAATTTGACATCTTTGTGTACATTTATGTTACTTCAATTATAAATTATCTTTATCTTTTTTCCTCTATCACATGTCTATTTCTTATATTGACGGAGATTGTGTTTAATATGCCTGTTTTCCTGTGTTGACGTCATCATTTTACAATATTAATTCCAGCAATTCATGAACCTAAGGGAAGTTTCCATTCTTAGTAGTGGTAATCTCCTACTATGAATTCTTCAAATCATAGAAATTTTTGGTAGTCTTTGTGGTTTTGTTTGTGTGTATGTGTGTTTGTGTGTGTGTGTGTGTGTGTGTGTGTGTGTGTGAGAGGGTACTGTGTGTTCCTGTGGAGGACCAAGGTTGATTTCAGGAATCATCCTGGATTGCTTCTATCTCCTTTTTGCTTTGTTCTGTGATATTCTATGCTCTGCCTACCAGGATTGTAGGTTAAGATGCCACCATTTCCTTCTGGAGTTTTAAGTGAGAGCTGAATCCTAACTCAGGTCTTTCTGCTTGCAAGGCAGAATCTTAACTCTCCAGAATCCATCTCTCCAGAACCCCCCTCCTTTTTTTTTTAGTAGGTACTCATGTCATCTGCAAACAATAATAATTTATTCCATCTTTTCCACATTGAGTCAATTTTCCTTATTTTTTTGCCTACTTTATTCAGCTAAATTTCAGTACTACAAAGAGTGGTATTGGATTGTAGTGGATGCTCCTGTTCTCTTTCTGATTTTATGCAAAGTGCTTTTGGTTTGTCCCTATTGCACACTGACTATGCATTTGTCATATGTAGCCTTTGCTATGCTGAAGCATGATCTTCCTATTTTTAGTTTAACCAGGGTTTTCAATCTACAAGAGATGGTAAACTCAGTTCTATATCCATGTGGTGCATTAGTTATCCATCTGCTTATGTTGAACCACCCTTGCATCCCTCATATAAAACTAACTTAATCTTTAATTTTGTTATTAATCTTTTAATTGTATTATTAATTTTGGTTTTGTTTTCTTTTCTTGAGATAGCTTTTTTTATGCCCTGGCTGGACTGGTACTTGTTCTATAGGCCAAGATCAACTCAACTTCATGGAAAATTTCTTCCTATTCTCCTGAGTGTTAAATTTACAGGGAAGAGCCATTATTCCTCACTAAAACCTTTTTTATTTAGAATTTTTATGTGTATGTTTTTAAAAAGTATCACTCTGTGCATTTCTTTTATTGCCACTGAGTTTTAGTACAAAGTTAAACTGGCTTTGTAGGATGAGATTGTTTATCATTGAAGTAGGTTGCACCATTTACAGTTACACTGTGCTAGGATAAATGACACAGAGAAAAACTATTCCAAAGAAATGCTTCATGTGGCTATCAGACTATTCGAACAATGGACCCCAAGAAATTGGAATTTTTCCAGAAATCTCATGATGGGAGAAAGAAAGGTTAGAGCCAGCCAGAGAAAGGACTTGTCTCCCAGGAAGAGATTTTACATAGTGCTGGCAACTTGTCAGATCACTGGATTTGCAAGAAAGATCCTAGCCAGCCAGAGCTGGGTAGAATCACACCTTTACCAGAACTGCCTAGCTTCATTCTTGCCCTCTATTTAAACCTAAATTTCATATCAAAAAAAGAGAAGATGGACTTTAAACATAACCATATTGAAGAAATTTCCCTTTTCTGCTTTTCACTGTTAAACTGATTACTTTTTTAATTGATTTGATAAGGGGAATCATCTTGGATATCTCTTCCACTTTTTCTTTTCGAGACAGAATGCTTACAAATAGGGTCAGTCTTGTGAGTCTCTGGAGAAGTACCAGTTTCTACTTTTTAAGGCTAAAGTAGTGGTGCCATTTTATATGGGCTCTTATGATCCAAATTCCAGTCTTTTTGCTTGTGCAGCAAGCTCTTCAACTGCTAAGCTATCATCATGACTTGTTTACTGTTGTGTGTGAAAATCAGCAAGTGTCTAAGGACCTTCCAGGTTTTCAGTGCTGGAAAATAAGACTGCTGAAATATTGAGCTTAGGGTTCTCAATCTCTCCAGCATGCTGATGGACATTGGTGGGTTCCCATACCCTACCATATAAGCAAGTGTGATAAATCTTCTTTTAAAACATTTCTCTAAACACTCTCTTGCTCTGTGCTGACAAACTCATCTTCCCTCCATGAGGATTGAGGATTGTTGTGAAATGAGCCCCCTCCAGCTTCTGTTGTCTGACATTTCCTCTCTACTGTAATGAATTGTATTTCCCCTCTGGAACTGCAGACCAAATAAATCTTCCTTTCTTCCTTAGAAAAACATAATAAAATAAATATTCCAGCAAATCTGTCTCTCCAAAGAGCCCTGACCAATATGATAGTCTTTCTAAAGTCTGAAGAACATTTTGGTTTTTTAATCTTTTTAAAAAAATTTCACTTTATTCATTTATTTTGTGTGTGTGTGTGTGTGTGTGTGTGTGTGTGTGTGTGTGTGTATCAGAGTTCACTGTGTGTGACTGTAGAAGACCAAGGGTGACTTCAGGAATCATTCTGCATTGCTTCTACTTCCTTTTTACTTCACTTTGTGATTTCCCAGGCTCTGTCCACCAGGATGGGAGGCACAGGCCTCCGCCATTTCCTTCTGGTGTTTTTAATGTGGGACCTGGGATCCAAACTCAGACTTTCTGGTTGGGAGGCAGAATCTTAATCCCTGAGCCATCTCTCCAGCCCAAGATTATCTTTTCAATTTTAAAGTGATATTAGCCTTCTTCAGTAAATTTGTTAACATATGTCAAATCTGGAAGTGTTCGATTTTTTATTGTGAACCTCCAAATCTTATTTAAGCATCTCTGTCATCGTTTGTAACTAGGGCTCATTGAAGGTTGAGCACTGTCTCCTATTACCAGAGGAGAATGGACACGCATGTTTCTCATGACACTAATGTTGACAGCCTGGATGGGGGAGGAGGTCTAATCATCAAGATACAGGAATGGAAACTCCTGCTCCCCAACCGGGCTCCATTGATACAGCTGTGGTACTACCCAGGATCAGCCTTCCCTGACACGGCCCTGGTTGGGAACTGCTATACTTGAAAAAGATGAAGTCTACTTTTGTTATGCTGTCAACCTTGGGAAAAGGTATCCCAGTTAATATGTTGAGCTGGCATTATACAGAGATTAACAGCCATATTGATCTAGAAACAGTAAACTTATTTTTTTTCCATTTGTAATGCACTGTGTTAAATATGTAAGGTCTTATCTACATGGGTTTGATTACAGATATTAATAAAGTATTCTCTAAATAATGACAAAAAGAAAAAGATGAAGTCTAGACTTCTGCATCGTTTATGCCAATTGATGGGGATGCTGCCACACTTCTAACAGTAATATTTGGTTGGAAATAAAAAGTAGTTACAGTTTTAAAACTTTCTTTCTGGGATGCTACACTCCAATTCTTGGGTGAGACAGAGCAGAATTTTGTTGATTTGTTTTTTTATACAGTGTGTCCATTGTTTCAAGATTGCTGATTCTCAAACACTTATGCCAGGAATGTGGATTAAGAAGATAATTCAAGAAATTTGCTGTTGTACTGTTCTCAAATCTTGAGATCCTTAGTTTGCCTGGATTTCTTTTACTTTCCTTTTGCCATGTTTTGGGATTTCTTAGGCTCCACCCACCAGGGCTGGAAGTGGAGTCAGCTATCTTTTCACCTGGAGGTTTTTACATGGGATGATGGGAGTCAAATTTAGGTCCTTTTGCTTGTGAGGCAAAATCTCAACCCCTGAGCCATGTCTCCAGTCCCAAATTTTAGTATTTTTGATATATTATTGTAAAAAACCAGCAAATAGAAGTATTTTTAAACAGTATTTTATTTTTTGACCATGTCACACATGTATTCAATCCATTTTGATGATCCTTACCCCCTATTCCCACATACCATGAAAAGCCCCCAACAGGTCTCTTTTACGTCTTCTGTCTTCTCTTTTTTTCTTTTTGCAAAAAGGGAAGCAAGAAGGTGGTAGAAGCAATCCAGGATGATTCCTGAAGTCACCCTTGATCCTCCACAGGGGCACACAGTACTCTATGATACACACACACACACACACACACACACACACACTAAATGAGTGAATGAATGAATGAATAAATAAAGTTTAAAAATGACTATAATAAAAATGGTTTATGATACAGTAGAGAAAATACAGGTAATTCAGAAATGCAAAAATACAAAAAATATAGATTGCTGCTGTGATTGAGTTTCTAGCACTGCATGGTTAAAAACCTAAAGAATAGTTGTTCTGTCTATCTCCTACAAGGCTGCACAGGCTCATATTGTGAGTTCATGGACCTTAATCTAGGGATCCTCCAGTGTGAGTGCCTGAGTTTTGGCATTCAGGGGACCTGGAGGTCCTGCATTATGTCAAGTTACTACTCATTCAAAAATTCACAGGTTAGAACAATAAACACATCATTGTCTCTCATCTCTGCCACCTTCCAATGACAAACAGAAAACATAAGGTTAAATTATTTCGACTATTTCTAAGAATAATAATTAGGAATAGAATACTTGAATGATTAGAGAATATGTATTGTGATTATGACTATATGGCTTTACCAAGTTTTTCAAGTACATTCATGTTTGTCCAACTCTTGTATTTCATTGACATTCCAATTCTAATTTCAGAATGACTTTTGAAGAATTGTCCCAAATTAAGAACCAAAGTTGTTCTTAATTTAAAAAAAATAGCCAATAGGAATAAATCTCTCTAGCTTATTACAGTAGCAATTTTAATGTGTTACTGTGACTCACTACAGTGTCAAGTCGTTTCATCAGATACTAGTGTAGATATTGCAGTGAATGTATTTTGCAGGGGCGATTTATCCATAACAAATTAACTTTGATCAAATTTGTCCTCGATATCATGGGTTACCCTCATATAAACAGTTGAGACTAAGCTAAACTAAGCTTTTCCAAAGAGGAAAATACCCTGCCTTAAGGTTGTGACACAAAAATTTTGCTTTAATTTCCACCTTGCTGTCTTTCTGTTTCACAGTCGTCGTGCTCATAATCACTTGGGGGAAATTCCTTAATAATCAAACGTAATGTATACATGCATAGGTCCTATTTCTTTTTGTTATATTATCATCATTTAATTATATTACTTTACTTTGATAACATATATAACAGATAAAGAAGCTTCAAAAGAATTAACTGCAACATATTAAACATGACCAGTCCATTTAACGTTTTGGTGACACCTTTATTTAAAGACACTGATATAACAGATATGCTGTAAAAGTAGACTTACTAAGTATTTAAAAAGAACAGTGAAGAAAATATAAAAGGGAGAAAATAGAGGGAGACAGAGGAGGAAATAGAGGACAGAAAGAAAGCAAGAAGGTTGGAGAAGGGAAGAAAAAGAAAGATGAAAATGAGCGAAAGGAAGGACAAAATTACCAGGTGATTTAAGATCTGTCCTTCAGAAATTTAGAAATCAACATAAAATTGTGCGATTGATTTAGGATAATTAACATATCTTGAAGATGACTTCCTCTCTTGCCTCACCTGGACAGGAAAATGCCATTATTATTTCCTTTATTTCCCATTACAACTATGAAAAAGCAAGAAATACAATATGAGTGTGCACAGACCTTATGCAGTAAGTGTTGTCTGCTGAGGGTAGTTGTGTCTGTTTCTACCCAGAGAGAGTTGGCAGTATCAAGGGACATGACTTGTCAGTACTTATGGGAGAGAGAGTGCTTTTGGCAACTGTTGGGAAAGAGGTGCCAACAGATGTTAAATCTCATACAGTTCACAGGATATGATCAGAGCAAAGAATCATCTCTCCCAAGTTGTTTGCATTGACACTTTCGAAATCCTGCTGTGAAGTATTGCACAATCATTCTATTCATACCATGCTTAATCCTTAAAGATGTCTGTGGGAAATAAATCTAGTAAATTCTTCCACATTTGTTTTACAGGAGTATTCTAATATGTATACAACTGTCCACCCATTCATAAATCTATCTGTCTGTTTTGCATTCATTCAATCAATGTGCAATGGCTGAATACCGCAAGCCAAGAATTCCAAAATCAAGGAAGAATAACACAAGTTGTTGCTTTTGAGATAATTTCATTTCAAATGGATAAGCTATATCATGAAATGTTATGGGGACTGGAGAAGTGGCTTAGGGGTTAAGCCTCTGCCTTGCAGGTGGAAGGACCTGAGTTCAGATCTTAGACCCCACATATAGACACTGGGCAGAAGCAGGGGTGGCCTGCATTTCTGATCCTGGTAGGGTGGAGCCTGTGAATCCCGGGGTAGAGTAAACAAGGAGGATGTGGAGGTGATCTATGGTAGTTCTTGTGGTTCTACACACACACACACACACACACACACACACACACACACACACACACACAATTGAATAAATTTTAAAAAATTTTAAAAAAGAAATATTATAATATGGCAAATGCTATAAGAAAAGGGCAATCATGAACTTCCTTATTATGTACAATGCACTAAATAAATCATCAAGCCAATTTATTATATTAAATATACACATATATATGGAAACCCACAGATGTTATGGATTCCACTATTTTAAATGCTCTTGTGTTTTGTGGTTAAAACTAATAGTTCTCCTTAAAGACTTTGAAAGAGGGTGGTTTCCTTCTATTCACACGCTCTAAGGATGATCAGTCCAAGGAGGGACACCACATGCAAGGTGAAATTCAGGAGACTTATGATGGAAAAGAATCATGTGTTGTGTAATACATGAATCCAAGGATCATGCACCAAAATATTCAGAGAATCAAGGAGAAAAATGCTTCATATTAGTGTTAAATGAGGAGAAAGTGCCATGACCTATTCATATTTGCCTCTGTCTGGAAAGTTTCTGTAAGAACAGACTTTCCTACTTCCTTCAGGAGCTACTCATGAATTTTCCTATTTCAATTTTCCCCCATTCTGCTTCATTGCATTTCCAATTTTCTAGCAATTAAGTGTGATTTTTTTCTTAAATTTATAAGGAGTGATATTCGTCTGAAAAAATAAATAACTTTGAGATAAATTTGCCACATGAGCAAAGGGTGGAAAGGGAGATGATTTTGCCCTCGTTGGAAGTCTGAATGAAGAACTTTGGAAAGAAAGTGGCCAAGCATGCCAAGGTCTGTGAGACCTGGAAAGGGAACCACCAAGAAATATTGTGTGATCCTCCATATCTAGAGAAGGGCCGATGAAAATTTTTTATACAGAAAACTCCACAATGACCCTTACATAACTTAAGCATTGATGATCTAAAGGACTTGTCTGGATCTTCCAGAAACCTACGCTGCTTTCCTCCAGCCCTAGTAACAAGATGGTCTATGGGTTCACTGGTCTGCTCCCCATTCTGAATTCCAAGCTTATTGAAAATGTCGCTTTTGTCTTGAGAGGCAAAGCCAATCCACAGTCATGTAAGCAAACAATCCTGAATTGTTTCTGTATGCCATAAGTCAACATTTTTTCCCAAGTGAATAAAATACTAAAGATTTCAACAAACCACAAGACATATGGAATGACCAGGAGTTGTAATTTCTTTTTTTCCTACCTAGGAAAGTCATAAATATTTTGTCAGTTTCTTCAAATGAGAAAGCATAAAGTTGGAAATAAAAGTTCCTACTAATAAAAAAAGTCTCTTTGCCAAAGAAATGCCCTTCTAAGTGGCATTTGAAAGATATATTTGCAAATTTCATGTTTTACACATTATTTTTAGAAAACACGTTAAATACCAATGGAAATTTATTATGCAAATCAAAGTGTCATTCTACTGAAATATACTCCATTTGAGCAAGGGAAGATTATGAAACACCACAGGCTTCCAAAGAAGGGAAAGCATAAGCTAAAGCATATAACATTCTAGAATATCATATTTACAAAAAGGTAAAAAGTAATGGGCAAGGAATACACTGGAAGTCAAAAGTGGGAATAGAGACCAAATATTTTTCACAGTCTCAGTGTAATTTACAAGCTATAGAAACACAAGAAAGAAAAGCAAATGCTGAAATCTTAAGAGACCACACACTTAATGGACTTTCAATACTCCAGAAAAGGTGTCAAAAATGCCATGTGAATGGCAAACAGGTTAAAATATACAGCCCAGAGGCACCGGTCATCACTCGCCTGTGTGCACAAGATTCCTGGAGAATGTGAATGTGGTACCAAAGAAGATACAGGAGGAAACACAGGAGCTTCTGAATTAGTCTTCTCCAAATTGTGCTGTGAAATTCTTTCTGTCTCTTCAATAATTTTTTACTTATATTCTCAAGATATTTATTTTTCTGATTATTAAAGTGGCATGAATTTGCTACAAAAAAGGAAACAGAAGTGATAAAGAAAAAATAATTGTTCTCTCCATGAACTTAAAGTGCATTCTTACCAATTGTTTTTTTCTGTTTGCTTAGCATTGAGTTGGGAGAAAAAAAAAAAGATGGTTAATCTGCTTTATGACCCTAGATAAAACCATGCCTTTTGTTGTTTTTTGTTATTTCCTGGGAATTTAGAATGTCCACTTCCATACCCAATCAGTCTGTCTGGAGAGGAGGGGAAGGAGAAGAAGGAAAAGGAAGGAAGGAAGGAAGGAAGGAAGGAAGGAAGGAAGGAAGGAAGGAAGGAAGGAAGGAAGGAAGGAAGGAAGGAAGGAACGGAAGGGGGAAGGAGGCAGGGAGGGAAAGAGGAAGGAAGAGGAGGGGGAGGGAGGGAGGAAGGGCAGGGAGGGACAAGAGGGAAAGGAAAGAGAAACGAGAAGAAAGAAAGAAGAAATAAAGACAAAGACGATTAAGAAGCAAAAAGAAAAGCGAAAGAAAGAAAGAAAGAAAAGAATAAAGAAAGACAAGAACAAAAGAAACGATAAGATCAGAAGCAAAAGAAAAGAAAAAGATAGAAAGTTAAGATAAAAAAGACAAGAAAGAAGAAGAATAGAAAGAAAGCAAAGAAATGAATGAAAGGAAGACAGAAAGAGAAAAGAAACGAAGAAAGAAGAAAGAAAGAAAGAAAAAGAAAAACACTGGATACTGTTTGGCATACTATCAGCAGTGGGCAGAATACAGAATAAGGCTCCCTGGAACTCTGAAATCATATGTATAGATTCTCATGGTTGGTATTAATTGCTAACTTGACACCTAGGAGACATGCCTTTCAGCTTGCCTGAGAGCGATTCTCTAGATTAAGGTGGGCTACTAAGCATGCCTGTAAGGCAATGTCTTGGCTATATTAAGTAGTGGTAAGATTCATCCTAAACGTGGGCAGCGGCAATCATAGGCTTGATGCCCTGGACCATTTAAAATGGCGAAGGCAAGCTGAGTACTGCAAGCGTGCAAACATTTCTGCAATGTTCCCTGCTCTTGCTGTGGATGTGGTGTGAATAGCTGCTGCCACTGTAACTTCCATGCAGTGGTGATTGTAACGAGGTTGTGAGTCAGATAAAACCTTCCCCGCTAAGTCGCTTGAGTCAGATATTTTTGTGGTTATTTGTTCCTCTCTTGAAAGTTTTTTTTTATTGTTTTAGAATTTCACACATGAATACAGTGGTTTGTGATGTCTTCACACCTTAATCCTCAATCCCATTCTCCTTCCTTCTCCCATTACAACCCTTCTTCTTCCCAGACAATCTTGTCCTTATTTTCACCTTTTTTTTTTGCATGTGTTTTTTTCCATGGAGTTTCATCTGGGTTGTATTTGATGTCAGGTATTTTGCTATAGCAATGTGACAGGAAACTAAAGCATATCTCTTACCTTGTCTTCTTATGTTTTCTAAATTGCATCTAAGAAAAAAAGTGTTCCTTTAGTTGCAATAATGCTAAAGAATTATTGAGGTTCAAAGCACTGAAAAGTATGATGTATAGCTTTGTCTGTTTTCCTAATGCTTAATACAGTGATAAGAAAAATAGTGGTTATCAGTTAATTACGCTAACTGTCCTAGGTGCTATGACTATGCACTATTGATTTGTATGCACTATTCATTAATTATTCTTCTTATTGTATAGATGGAGAAACTGAGGAGAAAGGAGAGAGATGTAGCCTCTGAACCAATATAAAGGAGGGTAATGCTGGGGCACCAGCTTTCTACCACATGCCCCACTCTCCGTACAATTCTCCCCCAACAACTGAAAATCGAATAATTGTGGGAAATCTTTCAGAATACAAAATTTTCAAAAACAATCTTAACACGAATTAATTTTGAGGAAATTACCTGACATTTTTAATATCCTCCGTGGGAAGCAAGGAAAGATTCTGAAGGAGCAGCTGGCGTTGATTAGTATCTCCTCATAAAGCTGAATTACTTTGAAGTCTTTAGTGGTGTGTGTAATACCATATCTGGTATAAAATTTTATTGTATTTCATTACATCATCTTTAAATCACATTTTAAGTAGACAGCCTCATGCAGCCTAAATTATGGTAATTCTTAGAGCCATATGATTCTGAAGACATAGATAATGTATAAGCAAAAAAATATATCATGTGGGTTTACATCGTGGAAGTTTTTAACTCCTTCTAGTAATTTGAGCAGTAAGTAAAAAAAGAGACCTGTATAGTACCTATTAGTATCTTAGTGGGTAAAAACCTTTTTTAAAAAGTCTGGTTTGTCCCAAAATCTAGCATGGATCATAGGCACTAGGATCCTTAGAGGGAAGGGATTAACAGGCACACTAGTGTTTCTATATTAAAGGGGAACACAAGAAAGGGCTCTGGGCAATGCTGCTAAGTCCTTACACCTCATCAGAGAGGAGGACCCAGAGGGAAGTTTGACATTCACACTAAAGGATGCTCCAGGGATGGGGGGGAGGGGGCACTGGGAGAAAGGGAGGGAAAGGAAGGGGAAAAGGGGGGAGAGAGCAAGGGGATCCAGGGAGGGGGGAAGGAGGGAGGGGACCGGGGTACCTATTAAGTTTATATGAGTGGAAAAAATTTTTTAAAAAGTCTGGTTTGTGCTCACAGTCTGCTATTTTCTAACAGATTTGAAGACAACAAACTGATAACTTTTGGAATTGATATGAAGTTCAGTCTTGCAAAATGAAATGATTTCTGTAGGTTGATTGCACTATAATGTGACTATAGAGAGCATATTCATTTGCTCTCTTATAAATAAGTAAGGCGGTGAACTGTATCATATATTACTTATCAAATGAAATTAGATTTAAAAATGAAACAAAAAAGCATTACTTCAAGTTAGACTTTATTTCTTATTCTTTTCTGTCCCACTCTGAACATTCTCTTTATTGAATTAGTTAGGCTGATGGGATAAAGAAGAACATAGTTATTTCCATAATTATTATGTCTTTTAATATGTATCTGGGGCTGTCTGCCTCTATGAAGCTGCAAGATTCTTCACGTTTACTATAAATCTTGAAAATGTGTTTGCTTTTTGTGATGATGATAGAACCAGGGTGTCTTCTTACTACATGTTCATTTTCTTCCTAGAAAATTTCCTACATTTTTTGAGGACTTATCATGGTGAACAGCAAGTTTGATCACCAGCCCTGCTGAGAATTCCTTCCATTATCTCTTACCATAATTTCAAAGATGGGAAAACTCAGACACTAACCTCTACAACTTGGCAAATTCCAAAGAAATAGACTTGACCACATTCCCTTGTGGGCAACCAGAATTAGACCGGCTAACTCGTGGATTCTGGGCTGTTGTTTGGTAAGTGGCAGGTTTGTACTCCTGGCCAGAAGAAGTTTACATAGTCTAATGGTGTCACTGGACAATCAATTCTGCAGCCATCTGACTTGGAGGACACAAAGTGGTCTAGTTTCAAATGGCCATGCTACTGCTCTACAGCAGAGATTAAGTCCAGCGTAGAATTCAACCATGTAAGTGCTGTATAGAAAACATGCTTTCCAGCCTCATAAAACAAAGACAACAAAGGCCAAAACAGCTTCAGCATAGTTTCTACTACAAAGCAATATTTCTTTTTGGCCTCTCCCTAAGAAATGGTTGCCCAGAATAGGATCCCCATACTGCTGTGAGTCAAACTCAATTGTATCCTTGATCTCAGAGTTTGACCAGTTTCAGAAACCCCCAGTTGGAAATAAAGGATCAAGGAAAACCAACAGCACACTCAAAATAAAGACTGGGTCGTTCATGCTTCCTCAGCAGCTTTGCTGACTTAGCTTCGCCCTCTCCAGAATTTGGCTTGACTTTGAGGGGTCCATTTTCAATGAGGTGAATGAAGAGTCTGGCTCTCGCTTACTGTAATTGAGTCAGACAATTAAATTGCCTCCCAGTTACTGAAAATGTAAACCACATACACAGTATGTAGGTCACAGCATTCCAGTGGTGCATGTCCACTATAGTGACTTAAGACCTAGATCTGGGGGACAATTTCGAGTCAAAGCAACACGTATGCTGGCTCAGCAGAGGCACAAGCACGTAACAAGGGCGACACCAAGGGTCTGCAGCTCTAGAGGTAGCTGGAGCAGGACTCCAACACATATGTCTATTTAGATACAACAGAGTGTCATCTTATCATTGCTCTGCAATTTTTGGATAGCTCTCCCCAAAGTCTTAAAATGATCTGCTTTAAAACTCTTTCTCTATACACACCCCTGAAGAAAAAAAAATCTTCCAAATATCTTCTCCAAGTCAGAGTGATACGGAATGATGTCAAATGAGTGTGTTTAATGCCAACAGAGCAACTGAGGTCAGCCTGATGAATGTCCTAGCTTCATTTTGTGATATCGTATAGCCTTTGGAGAGCAGAGTTTGAGTGACATTAGTGGAACCAGGCTAGGGGGTGGATTATGTGTACAGGTAACTTGAATTTCATGAGTTTCTAAACAGTTCATTGATCATTTAGGACAGATAAAAAAGAGCAATAAAGCTTTGTGATTACTCTTATTTTTGGAATCATGTCTTTGGTCACATCTTTCTTTTCCTCAGTAGAACACAAAATATTATAGTCTTTTTATATGTCACTTTTATATGTCATTATATGTCATTTTATATATATATATATACACACACATATATATTATAGTTACACTTAAAGCAAATGCAAATCTTCAACCAAAAGGTTTCAATTTCCTCCACTCCGTCAACTTTGGAAACAAAAAAGATTAAGAACATCCTACAAGATGTTCTTACAAGAACATCCTCAAGGGTCTTTATTTCAGACCTTAGACCCATACTTGGCAAATCGTGCCAAGATTTTAATGAGGAAATCTAGTGTTTCTGTAACAGACTTCTCTTTTGGTAATCGTATTCACTACTGGTTATTTTGCTTATGAGTTTATCTCCAAGGGCATGGATCCTTTTCTAATAAGCTTGGGTGTAGATAAGATGTGAAACAAGGAGCCCTAGTATTTTTCTGTCATCAACTTTCATTGTTTCTATACTGTCACATAAAGTTAGAGAATTTTCAACCCCAGAACAGGATGTCTTGCTAGCATGGAGGACTCTTCTGAACTGTCTCCAGGCAGCTTTTTCCTTAAGTTGCACTCATTGAAAGGAATCCAGTGCTCTGCTAAAAAAAAAAAAAAAAAAAAACAGGCCCGATATTGATAAAAAGATTACACCATAGGGAAAAGAGCCATTACAAACACTGTTCCCACCACTTAATTTGAATTTTAAGTATTTGATTCAAAGTATAAATTATATGTAGAAGTAACACATGGTGTTTAAGAAAACCATTGTAATGTATGAGTAGTATGTGTTGGTCTTCACCTTAGGCAAAATAACAAAGCATAAACATTTTAGAATGTGTGTGGGTGTATTCACATGACTTGAGAGTATGGGTAAATTTGCGCGTGTGTGAATGTGTTAATGGAGATTAACACATTCAACCTCTTGCCACTGTTTCTCCGTTGCCACCCATCTTGGTTTTAAGAAAAGGTCTCTCACCTTGGAATGTGGCTTGCAGACTCAACTAGACTGGACATCCACTGAATTCTAGGGATGCTCCTGCCTCCCCAGTCCTGGGGTTAGGAATATGCACCATCATGGAGTCTGTGACTTGTACCCATGTACCCATGTTTGTATCACAAGTGCTTTGCTGACGAGACACGTCTCCAGCTCCTAGAATATGTATCTATTAAAATATGTATTCAACTTTAACCAGTCTATGTGATTCTTGTTTGTAAGATTTTTTTTGTTAAGGGAAAACTTTAAATAACCAACATAATGTTATTCTCTGTTATATCTCTGTTATTCTCTGCAACATAAGCAGAGATATACAAAGATAAAGTACGATAAGATAAGACAAAATAAGATAAGATAAGATATGACAGTTCTGAAAAGTGGACTACAATTTTTTCAGAGTAAAACACTGTAAGAGATGCTATGATACTGCATAAATTTACCCACATGCTTTCAAAACTCAAATATGCACTCCCAAATGCCACATATAAACGCAATAAAAAAGAACTCCAATTTACAATAACAATGAACATGCAAATTCCTAAGCTTACCCTTAATAAGAAACATGTTACCAAGCTAAAGAAAACAACATTTTAATAGAGCATTTACAAGACAATTGGAATGGCAAGATCTAGAATGTTCTGATTTTAAAATGACGTCAATAATTTTCCAAAATTACAAGATGATATAATGGTTGCAAAATTCCTATGAAACATGCTAAACACACATGCACAAACAAAATAAAACAAAAATATTTAAAGTTCATCTGGGAAGCCCAAATTTTCTTGTTTCCCAATAATATGTCCAGAGGCTGTTAGCATTACTCAAGTGTTGGGTTTGTGGGGATGCTGCTCAGACGGGGTGATACGTTGCTCTAGACAGTGGTAAACATCAAAGGCAGATGATGGAACAGAATTAAAAGTACCCCCTGAATCACTCAAAAAATATTCAACATAAGGAAAAAAGGAAAACCTGATACCAAGCTGATAGGAGGAGATCAAAATATCATGTCAGAAATCTCCAAGTCTTAGAAGCCAACAGAAGAAGGTTCTTCTACATCCTTAATTGATGTTAATGTTTGGGAGGTCATGGGACTTTAGATGTAGAACCTTGCCTCCGAAGGCACATCACAGCAGAGGCAGGTCTTGAGGTTTGGTAGCCCTACTTTCTCTCACATCTTGTTCATGATGATTGTAGTGACCTAATCAGCTTCCTGCTTCTGCCTCCAGTCATTATCTTCTGCTATTGGATTTTTGCCAGGATGGACTATATTCCCTTTGAAGCCAAATAAATAGCCTTTATTTTCTAAGTTTGTTGTGTCTCACTGCAATTAAAGACCAATGCTGTAGATGGGTATGTGCAGAACACAAAAAATATACAATCCCTAATCTGCACGAGTCTTCCACAGAATTGAGGAGACATGTGCAAATGAAAAGCCAAATCCAAACTTTATCCAGAGGCATGGGAAAAAAAAAAAAACCATGATGGATAATAGATACAGCAAGAACTTTTAAAAGCCCTGGGATTAAAGCATCCTCGGGGAGTTGGGCATAGACCAATTAGTGTGGCTTGAGTGAAGTGAAGGGCAGTGTGGGAAGTGAAGAATGACAAAGGATTGGAGTAGACTGCAGACCTCTGGAAGCCACTGTGAGGACACAGTGAACTGGAAGTCACTGAATGATGTTAAACAAAAAGTGAGATTAATTTGGTTTGTATTTAAAAAGTACCTTCTGACCTGTTATCTCCTGCAGCAAGATGGCACCATGAGGAAACCGGATTTATACAATTATGAATAATCAAAGACATGTTGGCAAGAAGCACTAAGCTTAGGGGTACATCTTAAAGAAAGCACCAATAGGAAGAAAGGGGGAATTCAATGAGGATTTTGAAACAAAGAGAAAGCCTGAGATAACTTCAAATTTTTGGCAAGAGCAACTGGAAAAAAAGAGATGTCATTTACTGGGATGGGAAATCTGTGGGAAGAACATTTGGGGTTAGATTAACAGTTCACTTTAAGACGAGTTAGCATAGATATATGATTTGATAACAAAGTACAGACATCAGATGAGTCATTAGATTCAGTGTGGAGTTGGAGAAAAAACTCTGGGTTGAAAGGTAAGTGCTGGGATTTTCAGAATACACAAAGTATGGATTATGAGCGTAAATAAAGACAAGAAGAGAGCCAAGGGCTAAACCCTAAGACAAACTTTGAGAAAAGGAGGAATAAAGGGGGAGAGTGGAATGAGCTACCAGGGGTACAGGCAGGAGACTAGGAGAATGAAAGCTCTGAAGCTGAGATGTAGAAAGAAATGTTCCCAGTAGGAAGGAGTGGTTGTAGACACATGCTTCTGGTAGGAGGAAAACTGGATTCTTGACTCAAGAGTGGACTTGCTAGTGACAGAGTGGAGGGATATTCTGTGAATAGTTGGAATAAAAATCCTGGTTGGTGTGAGAGAAGTGTGCCAAGAGGACTTAAAGAAGTCATACATGAATAATTTTCGACAGTTTTAATATAGCAGAAAGAGGGGAACAAAAAGCATCCAGACACCAGAATGGACTCAGGACAAGGCTTCCTCTTTGTGTAATTGAGTTATGAAAAGACAATAGACATGTTTGCCTATGGGATTTGCACAGTGAGAAGAGGAAAATCAATATGCAGAGGAAAATTGGAAATAAATGAAACACAACTTTGGGTGGGCCAAAATGGCCCACTTCTAACATAGATGAGAACCTAGTTAAATGTGGAATAGGTCATCAGTAGTAATATGAGAAAGTTACGTGGGTACAGATGCAGGAATCAGTGTGGCAGGTGTGGCGGTTTGGGCCAGGGTATCTGAGATAGGAGATGCGGCAGGCATGATGATTGGAACAGGGTGTCTAAGATGTAAGGTGTGGCAGGTATGATGGTTGAAGCAGGGTGTCTAAGACATAAAGTGTGGCAAGTGTGGTGGTGATTGGGCCAGGGTATCTAAGATATAAGCAGTTGTAATTCCCTGCACTTGCTCATATCCAAAAGTTGAATCTAATTCCAGACTTTTCTTGCTTTGAGCAATAGGATGTGGTGAAAGTCTCGTCTGGTGACTTCTGAGGTCAGACTGAAGAACTTGGCAGTCTTGCTTCTTCCTTTCCGAAGCCCAGCTGTCATCTGTAAGACTTCCAGGCTACTGAGTGCTCAGGAGGCACAGGCTCAGCCTTGGAAGACGGCAGGCCTCCTGGGGATTCTGGTTCAACATGGCTGTGGATGGATGATCCTGCTTCCCAAAGACAGAGCAGAGAAGCTGCCCAGCAAAGTCTAAACTCCCGAGTTAGCAGAGGGCGGAAAACATAACTCTTGTCTTGTTGCTGTTTTTTTAAGCCTCGGAGGTTGATGATCTTTTTCTGGCAGAAATGGTTAATCGATGTACCAGGGAACTTTTTCTTGTTCTGTTTTCTTACTACTAGACTACATCTTCATGTTGTTCAGGCTGGTCTCGAACATGGGCATGAACTACTCTTTCCTCTTAAGTCTCCTGAGAAGCTGGTCCAAGCCACTGAGCCCAACTCAATGAATTATTTTTTAATCAATAGTCAACTTCCAAGTCAGAGTAGTAGAAATTTTGGGAATTTGAAGAAAGAAGATAGAAAGACATGAAAAGTGTTTTATATTCTTTCCAGAAAGCAAGGTATGTGGTAGAGAAATTATATGAGTTTTGAGTAACAGAAAAGTAAATTGAAAAGGTAAGCAATTGTTCCTAATTTTTTTTCCAGCTGCATTCAGCCAAACTTTGTAGACTTGAAGTGGGAATTAGGTTGCAGGTGGCTGGAAGTATTTTGTTTGTTTGTTGGGGTGACACGGTAGCCTGGAATGTACGGCTCAAGTCATATTCCTGCTATGATAACAATAATGTGCATGTAGTTGCTTTTCTTATTGCTGTGACAAAGCGCTTGACAAGAAGAAACTGCTTGGCAGTTCCAGGGGCCACATTTCACAATGACGCAGGAGGTGTGGCAGCAGGAGCAGGAGCCTGGCTAGTTATTAGCATGTGTAATCAAGAAGCAGAGAATGAAGCAGAAGTGGGGCTGAACTATAAAGTCTCAAGAGGCAAAACTGAAAATAGCAACAAACCATAATTCGGAACATCAGAGACCCTACATTAATCCCCTGGAACCAGACTCATTTCTCTGGCTTCCTCCCTAATCATTCTCCTCCTCCTTGTAAGATATAAATGAGCCTCAAAATAAAACCTGTATCATCACTATCTGAAAAACACACTGCAAAAAGAATTTTTACTCTCATTTCTCTGGCTTCCTCCCTAATCATTCTTCTCTTTGTCAGGTTAATTGGCATGACAGCCTAGTAGTAGATAAACCAGCAGAGCCTTGTTAAAGAAATGAATGAAGGATCTATTTTTCAGTTCATTTTCATGTGCATTTCTGTGATCTAAGTTAAGTGTGAAGTTCCAGTTTGTATCCAAATCTCATTATCCAACTATCAATATATTGGGTGAAAAAAAGTCACCTTTCAATTCACACTTGTAATATTCACTGCAATTTATTTGCAACTTAAAATGGTGCTTAATTGAAGATTTGACAATATGTGAACTACTACTGTAAGTCATACAACATCTTTTAAAACGTTTTATATTGTGTAGTCATGAAGTCTGGCTTATTTTGAAGTATTAAGGCAAGATGACTTTAAAAGAACATTATTTTCTGAATAAGTCTGAATGAATACAGACTTCCCTGTTTCATTCCAGAAAATGAGTAAAAGTCTACCAATGCACCTCCACTTCAGGAAGATTCCAACTTGGCGACTCAGCCAAGAAGGTCATTATGATTCTGAAGATAAAAAAAAATAGCTTTTCAGAGGGAAGAGGGGGTTTAAACAGCAGATAGTAGTCACCTCTAATACCCAAGTTCCCATAAGAGGCTTTATCATCTACTGAAGCTTGTTTTTTCTAGAGAATTGTCATCAGTAGAGTTTTCCATTATCTGTCCAAAAGTATTGCTTATAGACAGTGTAATGGTGAGGATAGAGTGTGTAGTATAGCTAGCTACCAACAGATGATACACTGCAGTGCAGTTATTACAAGCCTAGTCATATGAAGTAGCTTCAGCTATTTTAAGTCATGAGTTCTCATTACACTGATTCTGGTATGGACGGACCATGAGAGACACTCAGGTGCTGTTTCTCCAGTCTGTCTAGCACCAGGTCTTTAAAAATAATCGTCCCTGACTCATCACTAAAACACAGAGCAGATGTCTGCCTGTGTGATGAGACAAAGGAAGGGAAAGTAGTAAAATAGATTGTTCTGTTGTTCTCTCTGCACTGAAGTGGATATGGTAACATGCAAAGTTATTGATGCCTTTTCCAGAAATCATTGAAGAAATATGTATGGCCACCCAGGCAGCTAGCAGACTGCTATTCATGTCACATTAGAGAATAGCTCAGTGATTCAGTTGTGTTTGCAGTTGTAAACCAACTGCAACTCACCTGTATCTCCTTTTT
This sequence comes from Typhlomys cinereus, assembly GCA_023101885.1. NCBI lineage: Eukaryota > Metazoa > Chordata > Mammalia > Rodentia > Platacanthomyidae > Typhlomys > Typhlomys cinereus. Next base: position 4,145,396 of record JALPQD010000146.1, read on the forward strand.
CACTGGTTACTCTTAATAGCAGATGTTATGTCTCCATTTTCCATTGTATCTATGATTCTTAACCAAGAGCCACCCCATAAAAGGTGCATTTTAAACTCATTGTTGTAGAAAGTGCACATGTATACTATGAATTGCCTTATTAAATGTTATACCACTCTTTGTATTTGGGGGAAAAATCCAAGTGCTTTTATAGTATAACCAGCAAAAAGAAATTTTTATTCATGGGGGCTGGAGAGATGGCTCAATGGTTAAGCCTTTGTTTGGCAAGCAAAAGGACCTGAGTTCAGATCCTAGATTCCATGAAAAATGCCAGACAGAAATGGCAGTAGTTTGCAATTCAGGTCCTAAAAGCAGATCCTGGAAGAAACCCCAAAGCAAAGCATTTAGTAGGTAGAGCAATCCAAGATGATTCCTGAAGTCACCCTTGGGCCTCTACAGGCACACACTGTGCTCTCTATTACATACACACAAATGCACGCATGCACACCCCCCCACATGTACACCCACACTTACACATATACACAAAAACTGAATCTTAGAAGTACATAGAAGAGGGGCTGGAGAGGTGGCTCAGGGGTTAAGCCTCTGCCTTGCAGGCGGAAGGCCCTGAGTTCGGATCCCAGATCCCACGTATAGACGCCGGGCAGAAGCGGGGGCGGCCTGCGTTTCTGGTCCTGGTGGGCGGAGCCTGTGAATCCCTGGGCAGAGTAAACAAGGAGGAGGTGGAGGCGTCCATGGTGGTTCCCGAATTCGTCCGTGGTTCTACATATGCACACAAATACACATACATGCACAATTGAATAAATAATAATAAAAAATTTAAAAAAAGAAACACATAGAAGATAATCTTGAGTGTGAAATAAAGTACCAAAAATGTGCTAGAACTGTATCTATAATCTTGTCCTACATGTAAAAGAGACTCATGAATCTACCACTAAGCATATGATGTTATTTCTGTCTGTTAAATCTTAAAGCACCAGGGGCCTTACCATCTTTCACAGCTGCCTTCTGTGACTCATAGAAGCAAGTCTTCCCTGCCAGCATTTCCCATCTGCAGTAGCCTTTTTTCCTTTAATGCGACTTTTAACCTGATCCTAATGATACATTGCTCTGCCCACAGTCCCCATCCTTAGGATGATTAAGAATAAGCTCCTGCTGCTCTTGCTCTGGAGAAATTGGCCCCTGGCTTCTGTACACTGACTTTCAGATTACTGACATCATTGTATTGGCTCTCCTTTCCACATTTCCAGAATAGTCACAGATTATGTGTTGAAACAATTTGCCCTGAAGCCTTAATCCATAAATTTGTAGCAAAAGTGAAATAAAGGTCCAATGAATTACGTGCAATTTCAAACACCTATAACAAAATTTGGAAAATGTTAAACACCATAAAATATCCGAATTTCATCTGCAAAGCATTTTCATTGCCATAATTATTTGTTTCAAAGTTTTCAGTGAAGCTGCATGTTAAGAAATAAGCACACACATATTTCAGTTTGAGTTTCAAGCCACAAAAATATTCCTTTTTATCTTCCATTTAGTAGGAAAAGAAACAATTCTGAATACATATGAGAAAAATGTGTCAGGAATATTGCCAATTCTAAATATCTTCTCTGTACATGCAGGTATATAATGACTTGTTCTCAAGCAGTAGAAAAGGAAGCAGAGGAAACCAAAATCTCTAATAAATCCACACAACCAGATATCTTCCTAGGTTCTAAACTGCTGACTTTTAACAGACAAGTCACGGACTGAAGAGATGGCTCAGGAGTTAATACTGTGCTTTGAAAACAGAAGGACCTTAGTTTGGATCTCGAATCGCCACTCTTGAAAGTGGATCCTGGGAAATCCCAGAGCAAAGCATTAAGGGAGGTAGAATAATTCAGGATGATTCCCAAAGTTGCTATTGGGTCTCCACAGGCATACAGAGTACCCTCTGATACAAAGAGACACACACAGAGATACATACATATACAGACACACAATAAATAAAATTAATTAAAAATGTTAAAACTAAAGAAAAATAACAGATAAGGCACTTCATTGCTGAATGAAAGCTCATGAGACAGGTAAATCTAGGCTCTGTTGTTGCTTGCATTCAGATTGTAATCTATAAAACTATCCCACTAAATTTTGATTTGATTTGATATTTCTTAGAACCAATGCAAGCATCCCAAGTAGCTAGAACAAGGATTGTATTTTTGGAATTGATATCTATAACTATTTTTAACATAAGGATTTCTCTAACATCTTAATTTTAATTCTTTTTGTGGCATTATCAAAACTATAATGGCATCTTTACCTATAACGTGCCCATGGAATGGTAAATCTGAATTGTACATTAAGTTGTAGCAATAACTACACAAGTAAAACCTATCACTATAATGATAAAATACTGCCATGGAATTTGGTATCTTGCTTTTTTTGGTGTTAGCAGTAAGAGATGAAGATGTTGCGTGCCCTTCCCTTAGTTATTGCATTCAAATTAATAAACATTGGCTTTACAGAATGCCATGGAAGGGGGCAGAAACAATGTAACAGCCAGAGGGTGGAGAAGTATTTATGAACAGGATTTCTCCTGGACCTGACCTGGCCACTCACCAGGGTCGTTGTTACCTGTGCAAGACCTGCAAGGGATTAAGCCTATCAAGATTTCATCACGGAGTGTGGAGGGCCTTATGAAGTCCTTCTCCTCACCAAGGGATGGCTGGCAGTTAATTGTTACTAGGAAATGGATTGCCATTTTCTTCAGTGGTTAGTGATAAGCTGCCTATACTTCAGTAAATAACGTCTTGCCCATGCTCATGCAAGCGGCAGTAATTAAACTGTATGGGTCACATACACAGAAGTGAGAAGAAAGTAGGAGAGGGATTTTTTTGGGGGGAGAAGAAGAATGGTTTCAGTGGAAGAGATAGGAGAGAAGAGGAAGTTTAATAGGGAAAATAACTAAAATTCATTATATGCACATATATATATGAGATTATTAAAGAACAAAAAATGTGTGTGTGTGTGTGTGTGTGTGTGTGTGTGTGTGTGTGTGTACATGTGGTTTTACCTGTGAGGGTGTGTGTAGAGAACAGAGTTTGAAGAACTTCTTCAATTGCTTCTACATCTTGTTTTTTGAGGTAGATCTCTCACTGAACCTGAAGTTTGCTGTTTTGGCTAGACTGATAGGCCAGCAAGAGCCCAAGACTCACCTGCATCTGCTGCCTCACTATGGGAATAACAGGTGTGTACACCACATCCCTTTTTTTATATGACTGCTAAGGATCTGAACTCTGGGTCTTCAAGCTTGCATTTTCCCACTGAATCATTTCCCCAGCCTGTCTCACAAGTTTTTGAAAGGGAAACAAATGATACAATATTAGAAGTAGCAAATAGTCCTATAGTGTTGAGTAAAAGGGATGGATGGAGTTTATTAGATGAGATGCCATCGAAAGTGCATATACCAAAGAACAGGTAGAAGTCTCTGTGAAACTGGACTTCAACTTCGTAAAAGTTAAAAGTTATTCTGAAGTCGAATGAGCATTCATTGCCAAAATTAGTATTAGAATTTGTATTTTAGGAGCAATTGTCAAATGAAAATGACATTGAATTAGGGAAAGGAGAAAGCAGAAGTCCAAAACAGCAGTCCCTCTGCTCACAGTACAGGTTTTTATCTTTGTGAAAAATAGAAAACCCACCCTCTCCTGTTCAAAAGTTGTCATAACACACAGAATTTGTCAGAACAAAGTTTTTTATTGTTATTTGTAGGAAAAATATTGGCATTGGTACAGAAATTGATGATATGATATGAAATGCTTACACAGTTCATCGCCTCCTCAACTAACCCTGACCACATCCTGCTTCTAGAAAACTTAGAAACTAATTATGATTAATTCTGTAGAACACTTAGAAGTTTATGAGCCTCCTCTCATATACATTTATCTCAATTACTTTTTCCTGATAGTTCAGCAAGGTAGCAATACACTATTTTATGGCTAAAAAAATTAAGCTTCAATTAAGCCAAAAGACTGGCCTCGCGTCACAGTTTGGAAAAGTAATCTAGCATTTATTTAATCATGGTCGTTTTAACTTCTGGACATTTTATTTTGTTGTGCAGTAATTTCCTTCGAAATGAAGCACATTTCCTGTGCAGGAAGATTGCTGAAGACCGGAGAAATTTTCCTCCCCAAGGCTGCACAAGAAGTAATAGTTGCTAGAAGAAGGGGGAGACTTTCTCCATAATGGAATTGTTGCCAGGAATTCGGGGTCCTCAATTTAGGTCCTTAGTTTAATTACCATTTTTTTTATTATTTTATTCAACTGTGTGTGTAGAACCACGGGCGAATTCGGGAACCACCATGGACCACTTCCACCTCCTCCTTGTTTACTCTGCCTTGGGATTCACAGGCTCCGCCCTACCAGGACCAGAAACGCAGGCCGCCCCTGCTTCTGTCCGGCGTCTATACATGGGGTCTAGGATCCGAACTCAGGACCTTCCGCCTGCAAGGCAGAAGCTTAACTCCTGAGCCACCTCTCCAGCCCCTCATTACCATTTATTTAAAAAGAGACTCAGGAAGACGTTAGAGGATCATTTTATTCAGTTTAAAAGAAAAACAACCTGGCAAGAAGGAGTAGGATAGAAAGTCATCCATGCCTTTGACTTAGGCATTGAAGACACATGGTAAAGTCTTAAAAAAAACTATCAGAGAAAGCTTTTTAAGGCTTTGAAAAGGAGATACACAGAAAAGAAAAAAAATTGCACTTTAAAAAAAAACTCAAGTAATCAGGTTTAGCAGTACAGAATGGTGAAAATTATGCAAACATCTGCAAGTGTGCACACTGTGGAAGTGGAGATAATATACTAAGTGTATCTTTGGGGGTGGCTCAACATGTCATGTCTCTATTCAGGCCCAGAGGCAAAACTCAGTGGTACAAAGGAAGAGGAAAAGGAGGGAGCTCCCTCCTTGGTGACCTCCAAACCTGCTAATCCTTACAGAGGCACCTGCAAGTAGTAGAAATGAGCTCTAGGAACACAACTCTATTGAGTCATTACCCATACTGGGTGGGCTCTCAGTGATGCTTCTGCTTTGAAATTACCCCTCATTCACATGTCTATAAGTAACAATGAACTCACTGGTTCACTAAGATAGAAAGAGGTGGAACTGTTTCTACAGTCTGTTGTCAGTGCCCTATCAGGATTGAACAGATGTGTATTTGCGATTTCTCAGAAAAGCTACATGTGTTGTCTCTGTCTCAAAAATATAAAAATATGCCAATTTCCTAAGTCGGTTTACCAAACTTTTTCACAGCATAACTGTGGGAACCTAAAGCCTTTTCTAAAGCCAGAAATAACATTGAAAAACTGTTACAGGATAATGGTCTACGGCTAGTCTTTGAGAGTAGGAAGAGGAAATTGGCTCTCTGTGGTTCAAAGAAGCACTTTATTTCTAATTCTGAAATTCAAGTCACATTTTTATTCAAACCATATTTTTATAATTCATTTGGTATTTCTTATCTTGCACATGCCTTTAGCATGGATATAAATAATGAAGAAATTACATTCTATATTCTCAACTATTTGTATTTGACATACAATGTCCTAAGAAAGTTATAATGTAAAGAAAGGATTATCTCTCTCTCTCTCTCTCTCTCACACACACACACTCATATAAAGTGCATTTCACATTTCACTTTTCATCTAATCAAGAAGCTGAAGACTACTATCAATATGTACGGATATCACTTTGAATACTTTCCTGCTTATTTCTCGATATCATTTGAATAAACTATCAAACATTTTTAATAATTGACACTTAGAAGGAGAGTAGTGAAAAAATTTCAAGTCAAGTTTAGACATTTCACGTTTCTCAGATATGCATCATGTGAGAAGGGTACCATATGTGTCACATTGGGGGGCTAATGATGCCTCCGCTCACACATTTAGGATTTCATGGGGAATTTTTCCACCTTCAAAAATTATTTTTTCATTACTTATTCAATTGTGTGTGCGCGCGTGTGTGTGTATGTGTGTGTGTGTGTACATGTGTGTAGAACCACGGACAAATTTGGGAACCACCATGGACCACCTCCACCTCCTTGTTTACTCTGCCCCGGGATTAACAGGCTCCGCCCTACCAGGACCAGAAGCGCAAGCCGCCCCCGCTTCTGCCTGACGTCTATACATGGGGTCTAGGATCCGAACTCAGGGCCTTCCGCCTGCAAGGCAGAGGCTTAACCCCTGAGCCACCTCTCCAGCCCCCCACCTTCAAAAATTATAAATGAGCAATTATAGCAGGATTCTAATAAGTTGCACGGTGGTAGTCTTTTCAAGCAGGCTTAGAAATCAGTGCGGTGGGTCAGTGTAGTGGTTGAGATTGAGGGCTTAGAGCTTCCTACCTGTGTTGCTTGCCTCCTTCCAACTGAGCAGTCACAGCCACTGGTTGTGTATCACACGCTGATTATGCTAGTTATACAAATTAATGCTCACAAAAGACCAGAACAATACCTGACTTACAGGTATTTCTGTAAGCTATTGCACTGTAAACAGTAGTTTTCTTATTAATTATTCGGAGGCATTATCAAATACTAGCTTCTGTTCAATTGTGAGCAATGTATGAAAAATGGGATTAGCAGAAGTCTCCTGATGACTTTTAATTTTCCTTCTCTTTTATAGATCTGCATCTAGAAGGGACAAATCCATCTTTTTATACTTCCTATGCAAGAATCATCTCTTTCTATCACCAGAAACAAAAAAAATGCAAAATAGTAGAAGTGAAGTCCTTATTATTGGTCAAAAGACAAACAATGGAAATTCCATGAGTTATAGTACCCAGATGATATGGACAGGACTACATGTCAGAAAAGCACTTGAAATTCTGATTTATGGTTAACATGTGGGTGCAGGGTGATTCTAAATGATGTCCATTACATAGTGCAAAAGAAATTGACCAGATTATATCATGCTGCAGCTATAAACTATTCTAATGAGCAATAATTGCAATGTTAACCTAAAGTTCAAGGTAATCTATATGCTGGTTTCAATAAATTATTTTAATGCCTCATGTGTTCATTTTTTCCAGTAAAATGCAAGGCTCTATTATACATAATATTGTATATAGTGTATAAATATATTTCATATTACATATGTATATTTCACCTGGAATTAAATGGTGAATTGCCATTCTTTTTTAAAATAAAATAATAATCCAGTAACATTCTTATTATCTCAGAAGTGATATGAGAAAAGGTTACTGATGGCCTAAATGGAAAGCTTCTCAAATTTCTGTTAAATAAAGAATACACAGCTGTGAACTTTATACTGTAATTTAAAGCAGATTGGATGATATTGTTATTTGCCATAGATAGTTATTTAAGATGTCCACAGAAATGCCATTCTTCTTAGATTTCAAATGCTTTAAATTTTGCAATGCACCACAATTTTGCAATAAAATATTTACAGAATGGTTATTTGGAATTATCTGCTGTCTGGAAGAAAAAAAAGAACAGGGCATTTTTTATGACTTAGTTGTAATGGTCAGGTTTCTTTTGATTATAAGCAGCTAAAATTTCAAACCAAACTAGCTTGGCCCAAAATAGAATTTATTGTCTCACCTAACCAAGAAGCTGAGGAATAAATCTTTGAGCTGAACCTTTGGTCAAAACTTGACTGGGTTCAAATGATGACATCAGGATGTGGTTAGCTTCCCTAACTCTTGGCTCTGCCTTTTGCTTGCTCCAGAATATTACTGTGCATTGTCAGGCAAGGTTGACTTTGTGGTGGCAAGATGGCTGCCACATTGCCAGTGACACCCAACTTCCAAGTTCCTTACGTGTAAGAAAGAGCCCACTTCTCTGGAAGCTGAAAGAAAACATCCAGAATGGAGGGTAGTTGTCACTGAACTCCATGAATGTATACTGTCTTTGCCGCTTTATCACTGCCAAGATGAACTTACTATTAGAGATCTGAGCTTAGAGAAAGCATATCCTTTCCAGGGCCTGGAGAGGAGTAATTTTACCTCAAGTACATAATCAGTGGAAGGAGAGGAGTGGTTCTCCCAGAATGGATGCAGGTGCCATTTTTGTGCTCAATTCGGTGCTTTCTCTGGGTTATTAAATAAAAGGGGGAAAAAGATCTGATTTTTGTTTGGTTTTGTTTATCATTTCATCAGTAGCACATAGAGCAATCTCTGAGACATAGAATGAGTTCAACAAAAAATACAATAATGTCCTTCTTAACCTCACTGGGTTAAGAAGATGGGTCACGATAAGAATTCTATTTCTGTGCAGCATTTCACATTCTGGATGCCCCACCTCCCTGCTTGAGAATCACACTTCTTTGGACATGATGATTCTCCTCCTGGCAGTTGTACAGCAGGTCAGTATTTCCATTGGGATTCCTTCCCCAGCTTTCTCTTTTTGCTGCCATCAGGATGTCTAATAACTGTACCTATAAAAAGCAGCAGTGTCTGTTATAAGTTGAACCTGCACTGCAGGTTCATGTGTTAAGCTCTTGGTTTCCAGCTAGCAGCATTGTTTGGGGAGGTTATGGAACCCTTAGGAGGAGGAGTCTTGATGTCGGATGTAAGCCACTAGAAACAGGCCTTTGAAGGTTATACCTGCCTGTGTTTTCTGATACAACATTATATCAGAAGAGACAACCATAAATTTCTGTTAAGTATTTTTTCACAGTTGTGAGAAGAGGAGCTAACAGTCTCCTTGTAAGTTGTTTAACCCCATTCTGTTCTTTCATTAATTTTCTTTAAGAAAATTATCACTTGTTGGCAAACAAACACGTAGTCACTTTCTGTTGCTTTCATAAAGTGAAGACTCTTTTGTAATCAATTAATATCCCTAACCTATTATTTATCATTCTCTCCAATTGTTCTCAGAGATGTTACAAATGCCTACACAGGAAGGATTATGTCTAATTTATTACCTAATTATATTTTACTTGATTTTATATCTCTCCTAGCTTCTATATTGATTTTTTTGCCTGTATGGTGGCTGTAGGTATGGGTGTGTGTGTGTGTATCTGTGTGTACATGCATGCGTATGTACAGAAGCAAGCACATGAATGTATGTGCCTCTGGAAGCCCAAGGATGATTTTGAAAATCATCCTTAGAAGGATTGCTCTCCCTTCTTCATACTTTGCTCTGCCTTCCAGGGCTGGAAACACAGATTGTTGCTATTTTTACCCAGCATATTTACATGAGATCTGGGATCCAAACTCAAGTTCTGTTGCTTGAGAGGCAAAGGCTTTAATTCCTGAACCACCTCTCCAGCAAATATATTGATTGTTTTGTATATAGATGACATTTAATATCTAAAAATTAAGCAGTAGATAACCCCCTTACACATTTATTAATGCACAGTGATATTATTGGAAGTTCTTCCTCTTGGAACATACATATGTCCAATGATTGGATGGTTTCTTTCTATGAAGCTCATTGCTTCACTCTAGAGAGGATCTACACTGTATTTCTTGGTATATTCAAAGGAAGTCCTCTTGATTTGGTTTTATGGTGAACTGATCATATAAAAGGACAATGAAAATACTCCTAACCTGGTTTAGTGGGCATTTCTCTTCTCCACTATGACACACATTATATTACTACTTCTTCCCTTGGAAAAATGCATTTTTCAGTAACTCACAGAAGAAATATACTATCAATAAATATGAAATACTCAACCTGAAAGTATCAAATTCAAACTAAGTGAACACTGAGCATTTTCTCACTTATATTAGCTCAGATTTTAAAACAAGTTGGAGCATAACAATAGATAGCTGGATTAAACCTTTAAACTCTAGTTTCTTGCAGTTATTGGTCTGCTGAGATGTTGTAAAGAAGGTTATAGGTTCTGATGATTTTAGTAAGAAAATCCATAAAGAGTGTTGTTTGTGTGCTGCTCAAATTCTTTCAAAGTTTGAAAGAAGTGGGAAATGTTATCAAATTCCTCTATGTTACTATATCCATGTTCTCAGCACCAATTTCTCTCTGAGTCAGCCTCAAGCTGTTAAGATTTGTAATTCATTATTCTGAAGGTGTTTTCATAACTGATCCTGTTTCCTCTTGCAAACATTCCTTGAATATATTAAGTATTAAAGAGATTAAGTCAAGTATTTCCTTTCACTTACAGAGAACAAAATAGAAATTACCCTTCCTTACCACACTAGTGTAGGGGGAATAACGTGGATGCAGTTCAGTGGAAGAGCAGATGAGCTCTTGCCTGGTATGCACAGTGCCTATGGTTACCCAAGTACTGCAAAACAAAATGAAATAAACACAGAAAGGAAAAGCAAGTCGGGCTTGGTGGTCCAGGCCTGTAATCCCACCACTCAAAAAAGAGAAAGCAAGCCAATCTTGAAGCCTAGGGTAGTCTGGCTACATAGTGAAGTCCAGTATCAAAAAGACAAGCAACAACATAAACTAGTACAGGAGTAGAGATAGTGCTGCCCAAAAGCCAGTGCTCTGTGCCCTGCCACAGACTACAAAGCAGGAAAGTATTTGAGGAAATGAGAACTCTTGGGTGTAGAGGGACTCCCAGTAGGTGGTTTGGGAGCATGTAAGAAGCAGAGATGACTGTCTATGTACCAAGCACTGAAAAACAGTTCTGGGAAATATTGAGATGCCTCAACAGATAAAGGTACCTACATAGAAATCCTGGTGACCTGAGCCTACATGGCAGAAGGAGACTTGACTTGGGAAGTTGTCTTCTGATCTCTAATTTTTTTTAAATTTATTATTTATTCAATTGTGCATGTGTGTATGTATGTGTGGGTATGTATGTATGTGTGTGTAGAACCACCATGGACACCTCCACCTCCTCCTTGTTTACTACTGCCCTGGGATTCACATGCTCCGCCCTACCAGGACCAGTAAACGCAGGCCACCCCAGCTTCCGCCCAGCGTCTATACGTGGGGTCTAGGATCCGAACTCAGGACCTTCTGCCTGCAAGGCGGAGGCTTAACTCCTGAGCCACCTCTCCAGCCCCTGATCTCTAAATTTATGGGGCAACTCAAACCTGTTCCTTCTCCCCTCAAATAGATAAATTTTAAAGAGAAATGACTTTAGCTAGAAAGTGTTGTGGGAGATTAATTTCTCAGACACCAATTAGGGCAGAGGAGGGGAGTTTAATTTACCGGTGGTTTAAGATGAAGATCACTCTCCAAGACTCCAGGCCTGAATGTGATTCTGCTCTAATGAACTTGAATTCTTTTCAGAGGTCTCTACTCAGATGAAGTCAGGATTATGCTACAGAAAAAGAACTTCAGGATAAGCTGATATGAAGTAGAATTGGAATTGATTATGAAGAAGAAATTATAATGCAGTTTTAAGCATGGAATCAATAAAAAGAGACAACTGGGTAAGAACAGTATGAATAGTAAAAATAGTACAAATTCAAACTTCTCAAGATAGTCATGTCAATATGTCTTATGAATAGTCAAGTATATGCTTTTTGTGGCTTGTGAAATTTTCTAAGAACTACATCTCCTTTTGAATAAATGAGACTATAGAGCAGCCTTCTAGGGTGTCTTGGACAGGATAACAATATGATATAAAACCATGGTACAAAGGTTATACATAGTACATGCTTTTTACTGTAAATATGGTTTCTTACTTTATTCTTAGATGATTCCAAATTTACAGCTGGAAGAGGAAAGAAGTCTTACTTGGTTAGACCTTAAGCATGTTTTATTGCTATTTTAGCATTCTTATTTCAAGTACAAATAGCAAAGGAATATTTTTATAGGCAATCTTCACAGAAAATGTTAATTGTGCTGGAATCTTTGATTTCAACCATACTAAAAGGTGAGTAGGTTCCTTTCCTTTGCCATGTCCAACTATTTTCCCTGTCTTTCTGTCCTGTCTCACTTCCTGTCAAGTCACCTTGGATTCCATGAACAATAGAACCTTATGGGACAGGGCAATTATATGTGAGAGTAAGTATGTCCCCTGAAGTAGAAATAGTAATCTTTGAGGACTATCTTTTTTCATTAAGCAAGAGGACGTTTTGGATCATCTTATGGGAACATAGTACAGCTGGTAATCAGAGAGAGCCCAAAGTGAAAATGTCACAATTGTCTATCCACTCCAGACAAAAATTCAACAGACCAAAGTAATAATTAAGTAAAGGTTCAACTTCACAACACAAGAATTCTGGTGGGATTACATACAGGAACAGGGATGACCCCAAAGCATGGATGATGGCTTCCTTATAGCTGCATGGATAAATTCTCCAGTTCTAATTAATCTTGTTTAGTCTGTATACCATTGTGTCCCTCCAAGACCTCAAGGTCTTGAGGGCATTTTTGAGGACACTTGCAATCTAGTCCTTCCCCAGACTTCAAGGTCTGGAGGGCACTTGAGGGCAGGCATAATTAATTAGATGAACTCAGACAAAGAAGGCAGCTACTTGTAGAAAGGAAAACATTGTACAACACTGCCTTCACCCATTGCTTTTCTATTGGTATATCGGAAGTGTCAAGATAGAAGCCTGATCCTACCATGCTAGGACTGCTAAACTCAGGTTTTTAGCCTAAAATTCCTAGTTACTATGATAAGAAGTTATAGCCAATGCTTCTGTACTTTGAAAATTGATAGAAACTTCGTACTATGTTAATGATAGAAAAGAAATCTAAGAAATACTGGTATTATATTTATTTTCTGCGTATTGAAGTACAGATATGCTTAAAGCCTAAACAAAATTGATTTAAAATTTTTAAATAGTATCAGTTCCTTTTCATTATAGCCATGTGTTCTTCACATATTCTGCAATAATTACCCAGAATATCTGTGGGTATATTCATTTCAGCATTATTTGCAATTACCTTTTTAAAGATGGTGTTGCAGTTTGCCTGCATGGCTGCTGATAAATGACCATGAAATGGTTTAAGGAAACAAGGGATTTATTTTCTCTTACAGTTCTCAGTCCAGCTTGACAGGAGAGCACACACCAACACCAGGGCTAAGGGAAGTGGCCACACCATCTCCACGTAACAGCTGAGAAAGGGACAATCCTTATTTGCCAGACCAACATGTCTGGCCAAATGTACAAAAGGAAGCTGACTCTCTCAACCAGTCTCTGCATTTTATTCACCTGTCGAGGGCCTAGTCCCATACACCATGGACTGAGTCTTCCCCATCAGCTAAACAATCTCTTGCAGGTTTGCTCTGGGATTAACTCAACCATTAATTCTCTACAAATGTGCCTGGAGCTCAAACCCTCAACAGTCAAGTTGACACCTGGGCCTAACTATGAGAGATGGCAACACTATACTTATGAGCTGAGGCCTATAAACTGTGGTTGAGCCATCTCATAGAAAAAATGTATTAGAGTCAAATTTCTAAAAATATAATAGGCATATGTGGGGAAATGTGAAATACTCTTCAAATACATTAAATAGAACAATGTACAAAGTGCATAAAATTTTATATGATTTGTTAAAAATTTGCATATTTTAATATCAATCCAGGAAAGACATGAGAATACAGCTCATATACAGGAGAGAAATTTATCTTTCCAATTGAATTTTCGCAATTACAATCATTATTTTTCTAATGCTGACATATGCTATTTTATTAGTTACTTTGCTCTTTACTGTGGTCAAATACCTGACAAGAAGCAACCCACTGGACTTACAGTTCAAGAGGATACATTCCATCATGGCAAAAAACAAATGTTAAGGCAGCGAAGCAGGAAAGTACTTGGTCGTATTTCTTCTACATTCAAAAATTAGAGAGAAAAAGATGTTGGTTCTCAGCTCATTTCTCTTTCCGTTGAATCCAGGATCCACACCAAATGAATTGTAATGCTCATATTCAGGATTGATTTTCCTTTCTCAGTTAACCTTTCCTAAAAACATTCTGGGGACATGTCCAGAGATATTTCCATTGTAATTCTAAGTCCAATGAAGTTGAAGATGAACCACCACGATTTTATTCTTGACAAGTTTCTTTTTGATTTCTCAAAAGATACATGCATTCTTGGTGCTCAAAGTCTTTCTGTTCATCTTTGCTCACAAATACAATGTTCAGGGTCCAGATTTTACACACACACACACACACACACACACACACACACACACACACAACTGGCAAAGGCACAAGTAGTGCAATCCTGACAGCTGGAATTCAACCTGCTGAGCCAGCTTAAAGGCGGAGGAAGAAAACCAAGTCCACCAAGTTGATCTCTGGCATCCACTTATGCATTGTGGTATCACACATAATAATAATAAGTGAAATAAAGTACAAAAAATCAGGTTCAAATGTATCCTAGATGGCAGCCATGTCCTTGTAGCTCTGTGTTCGAATACTTTCACTTGCATGCATAGAAAGCATGTTAATTTAGACAGCTATTATCAGATTTGTGCACCAAGCTTGTGAGTTACATTTATTTTAAATAAAAGGTACTTCATTTTTCTTGTGACAAAAATATTTGAAAGCATCAGTCATAGGCTAGTTTCATAAGCCGTAACAACAGTCTCAAAGTGGAGTATTTTTACCCTTCATTGATGATGCTACTATGAATTAAGGTTTGCTTCATGAATAATTAAATGTGTTTTTCCTCACAGGCAGAAGAATCTCCTGTTTATATCATATTATATTATTTTTCCAGTTTTACAAGCATATTGAGTTCTTGTCCCTGCTTCCCTGTATCCTCCCCTCCCTCCCATTTCCCTCTCTATCCTTCATCAATCCATATTACTCCTTCTTGTCCTCCTCCCTGTCCGCTTTTATGGATCTCAGGGTTCCCCCTGGCTTGCCTACTCTTGTGTGAGTTTGGGCCTCTTGTGGCATACCAAGTTGCCTCTCTTTGGGCCATCCCACTGACAGAAGCATTTCCCTTTACTCATCCAGCTTAGTCCCCAAGGTTTCTACTGTATGTTCTTATCTTTCTTGAGTTCCTTGAGTTGCAGGAAAGCCCATCTTGCTGATTCCCAGAAGCATGGAAATCTTCAATTATAACTTTAAGCTTTTATCTAAAGCCTTCCTTACTCCATGACCTCTAACACACAAATCCATCATATGGAATGGAAACACTCCCATCCCCCACACTTCCTGGTAATTTACAAGAATCAGAAACACTTTTCTGCTCTGTAAAATAAAGGCTCATTTCATTCTGAAGGACAATCGTCTCAAGACCTTTTATGGAACATAATTTAATGTCTTTTAAGAAAATTATAACATTAACATTGAGACTTTCTAAGAATCTATGACTGTTCCTTTGGGGGCACTTCCCACAATCTTTGGGTATTAAGTCCTTCTGTTCCTCTTCTATCCTATCTCTTCATTCCCTACTATGTATTTTTCCCATTTATTCCCTCCTTCACTCTTGTCCTGGTATCCTAAATCTCCCCTTTAAAAGGTTTCACCCTAATCATCCTTTCCCATCTTCCCAATCATAGATGTTTTTCAGATTTTCTGGATCTTATGGTGTTTCCAACCCAAATACATTGACGAGGAATTATAAGAGAAAACATGCAGTGCTTAACTTTCTTTTTTTAAATAATTTTTTATTATTATTTATTCAATTGTGCGTGTGCGTGTGCGTGTGCGTGTGCGTGTGTGTGTGTGTGTGTGTAGAACCACTGGCGAATTCGGGAACCACCATGGACGCCTCCACCTCCTCCTTGTTTACTCCGCCCCGGGATTCACAGGCTCCGCCCTACCAGGACCAGAAATGCAGGCCGCCCCTGGTTCCGTCTGCCGTCTATAGATGGGGTCTAGGATCCGAACTCAGGACCTTTCACCTGCAAGGCAGAGACTTAACCCCTGAGCTACCTCTCCAGCCCCACAGTACTTAACTTTCTATGTCAGAGATACCTCGATCAATATTAAAGTTTCCAGTTCCATCCATTTACCAGAAAAAAATCCTTAATCTCATCTTTTCTGATGGCTGAGTAATATTCCATTATTATCCATTCCTCTGTTGATGGGCATGTTGGCTATGGTGAATAGATGAACAAATGTCTTTGTAATAAGATGTAGAGTCTTTTGAGACTATTCCAAGGAGTAATATAGCTGGATCGTATGGCAGTTCCATTTTTAACTTTCTGAGGAATCTCCACACTGATCTCCATAGAGACTGTACCAGCTTATGCTTCCACCAGCAGTGAATAAGTGTCCCTTTTTCTCCACAGCCTTGCCAACAATCTCTGTTGTTTGTGTTCTTTATCTTAGCCTTTCTGACTGGGGTAAGATGGTATTGCAGGGTTGTTTTGATTTGTATTTCTCTGATAATCAAGGAAGTTGAGCATCTTTCAAGGTATTTGTTTGAAATTTCAATTTATTTTTGAGGGAATTCCTTATTTAGTTCCAGGGCCTATTTTTTTAATTGAAATGTTGCTGTCTTGGTGTTTAATTTTCTGAGCTCTTTGTATAGTACCATCCCATGCTAGTAATATGTTTAAAAAAAAAAACCTTTTAAAGAAAGGAACAAGAATAGGCAGTCCCTATGCAGAGGAGCATAGAGTGAGGAAAATAGGGGAGGGGGAGAAAGCCTTGAGATGATCCACTTAGAACCAAAGGACAAAATTATATTAGAAGTAACAGGAATGTGGCACTTCCAGATAAAATATTGGTCAGAGAGGTCTTAAAGGCCCCCAAACATTACAGGCTTTTGCCATTGCTCTTAGTTGCTTTCCAAAAACTGTCAGCAAAACCCTACTACTGAAGATGCAACACAAATGGATCACAGAACATGGGAAAAATATATCAAGTGGAACCAGTCTGTGCACTTTCTCCTTGCTGGATAGCTTACACAGTACCAAGGAATACTGTAGAAGCTACTGGGGGAGAAAAATAATCACAGGCCCCATCAACAGCAAGAGATCTGTAAGTTGTAATATAAATCACCATGGCAACAGGTGCCACTAGTGTAATAGTGGCATGAGTATCAAGGAGACAACCAACAGCTTTCTGAATGTATCCAAGACCCCCTTGTCAGAAGGGTACACATCCCTGTTACTGTAAACTAGAACAGAAACTATAAAAAAAAGAATGAAAAAATCAATAGGGAAGACAGCTAATAAACTTTTAGGTAGGAAGACAGTACATCAAAGTACTCTGTTGATAGCTGTAGAATAGAATGGGCACTCACAGTGGATTAGTGAAGGGAAATTTACATATCAATGGAGTGCCTGAAGAAAGGTAACTTGGTATACCATGGAGGCCAGAGGAATAGACAGAACAGAGTGAACCTTGTGTTCCATAGAAGCATACATGCAGGGTAGGAGGGAGTAGGAGAAAATGGTGAAGGGAAGGGAGGGGAGGAAGGGGAGGGAGGAGGAAGGGAAGCTGGGATGAATACCTAATTGCTTGTAAAAGTATAAAAATAAAAAAGACTCTATGGCAAGAACAAATTTTCTTTTCTTTCAAAACATTTCTACATAAATTCAGTGAAGTCGTTTTCATTGTCACAATCCATTCACATTCCCCCTCCTGTTCCACTTCATAGGTTTCTCTTTCCAATCAATCTTCCTCCTGATTCCACATCCTTTGCATGTATGATCCACTGGATTTAATCTGGGAAAACTGTATTGACAAGTGCCTGGGTATTTGTGGGGGGCAAAGGTGAATTATCAGTGAGTAGATCCTTGAGTGCAAAGCTTCCCTTTCCCTGTCTGGCATTAATTGCCTTTAAAAAGTCTCTTAGGGTGATGTGGTGTTTATTGAGATCTTTACTTATTCATGATGAAATGTTGATAGATCTGCTATTGTGCAGGTTGTGTGTTGGTAGACATTATTACAGTGAGTCCTTGAGTCAGCAGCCCCTTCTTGTACAGAAGATACTGTCTGGCAGCATCCATTCCTCACCTCAAGCTTACCTCATTCTTACCATCCCCATATCCTCAAGGTTCCCTGAGTCTTGGGATGTAGGGGTGATTTTTATATCCTATTTAGGGCTGAGAATTCCATAGTCACTTTTACTCTGCACTTTGGCCAATTGTGGTTTTCTGCATTACACATGTTCCACTGCAAAAGAGTACTTCTTTGTTAAGTCCTAAGAGCTTCTCTAATCTAGGGATATAATGATAGGTAAGAACAGGGACTGGAGAGATGGCTTTTGCCTCTGCAAAGAAAAGGACCTGAGTTCTGATCCTCTGGAAGGAAGAGCTTGGGAAGCCCTGAGTAAAGCAATAAAGAGAAAGAATAATTCAGGATGATTCCTGAAGTCACTCTTGGGCCTCAATGGGCATACATATTCAAGTGTCCTTTGGTACACATGCATACACACACACACGCACACACACACAAACACACACACACACACACACACACACTTTCTAAATAAAAATAAGAACAAATTTTTAGATGTGAGATAATAAAGAATGAAAAAGAAACTTATGCTAGTTTTTTATCACCTTAAACTACCAAAATTACAATACAATGTGTGACAAATGCTTAGCTAAGAAAGAAAAGGCTTTAAATATGTGTGTGTGTGTGTGTGTGTGTGTGTGTGTGTGTCGGTGTGTGTGTGTGTGTGTCGGTGTGTGTCTGTGTGTCTGAATAAACCTCCTTTTCTTCCTTTAGGTCGTTTGAGCCTCAGTAGTGTTCCACAGCAATAGAGAAGAGTAACCTGTACACAAACCAACAAAATCCAAAAATATAAACATAGAAAAGGGACTAATGAAAAAAGGAATGGAAACAGCAGGAATGAAAGGAAGACAAGAGAGTTTAATGGGACTGAATATGCTCTAAATACATAATATATATTTGTATAATATCATAATTAAGCCTATTAGATATAATTGATATATAAATAAAATATAAAATGTCATAATTAAACTCATTAGTTAAAATTGATATATATTAATAAAATATAAATAATTTAAATATATATTAGAATTCTTCTTACATAATTGTCAGTATCTCTTTGTAATAATGGAAGAGCCCATGGTCCTGATGCCCAAAGAATGGGCTTTTGGTTTTTGTTAACATAAGTTATGATTTTGAAAGTGTTACAGACTTTAACAGAATGATTTTATAACAAAGGAAATGTAAGCATCAATAGATACTTGGTGTTTATGTAGGTAACAAGAAAGCATCAGGGAATTTCCTTATGTGAAAGATCGTCAGAGCTCATTGGTAAGGCTAGTCTTGCCCGCCAGCTTGCTCTGGGAATCCCATGCCTGCTTTCTGAGGTTAGAATTCGCATGAGAATGCTACACCCATTCAACATTTATGCATGTTCTGGGGATCCAAATTTTGGGCCTCATATTTGCATAGCATTTTAACCATTGAGTCATCTCTCCAGCTTACAGCATTCTCATGGTGTTATTACAAGTGGCAATTTTAGATTTTTTTAAAATAAAAAACAATACATAAGTGTATAATTTTATGTTTTATTTCAATGTGCTATATTTGATACCTGTGAAATCTTTATTTTAGAGGAAATATCTGTGAAATATTTATTACATGAAATATCTATCTGATTCCTTAGCGCACATATTTTTCTTTTTGTTTTGTTTAAAGACATACTCTCACTACATAGCTTTGTAATATTTTACTTGGTGTTTATGTAGGTAGAAGGAAGCATCAGGGAATTTCCTTCTGTGAAAGATCACCAGGGCTAATACCTCATTCCTTTACCAATTCTTGGCTTCATGTTTGTGAGTGGCAAGAGGTGTACTCTCATAGACTGCTAACATATTTTCCCAGATACACACATCTACAATACCTGATCTGAGACATAACAATCCCATGTGTGCAATCCCCACATACTGAGCTGTAGAGTTTTGAGTATTCATTTTCTTAAAACTCTGTGGTGGAAAAATAAACAGTTTGCAAAATATATACACAATATACTCTAATCTGTAGAAGAGAAATTCTATTCCTCAGAACCTACATTTTTAAAAATTTCATATGGGCAAATTTGGTATTCAAAAATATTATTTAAAAAATATTGAGTTATTGACCATCTCAGATTTTTTTCTTTCCAGAAAAAAATGCATTGATCATAGACTATTTAAAACTGAGTTTCAGAAGCAGCATGTGGTCTGCTCTGCTGAATAACTGAATAGCTAAGCTGGTGAGCAACTGAAAATTCTCATATTTATATTTTCTTCCCCCCTCACTTTGTCTTCTACATAAAATGACCCAAATCATCTATGTGCATAGATGGTTATCACCTAAACTCTTAAAATCCAAGTTATTAAATCCAAGCAGTTGGCATACTAAGACAATTCTTCGAATCAGGTTGCATTGGTTGGTCAACATACACAGTACTAAATACAACATAGTATTTCCCTGGAGTTACTAGGGTTTCTACTTGAGGAAAATAGGGCATATCATGATATTTTTTGAGTACACTTCCATTGCGACAGGAAGAAAAATAATTGCAAAGAAAGTTGTATTCATTCTTTTAGAGGTAGCTTGCTCTATTAGTTGTGAAACATGTTATTTTAAGTATTAATATCCCAAAATATGAAGGAATAACATTACTGACGCCAAGTACTACAGGACATATAAATACTTGAGTAGATCCTCATGAGAAGGAGCGTTTTCATGTCCTCAGCTTTTCGGAACAGAAACAGTGTTGATTCTGGCACTGAGTGAAAACCACCTACATATCATTTTTCATGAGCTCCCAAGCGATGAAGCCCAGGGGCAACAACGTAAGCTGAAATCCCCTGTTGAGAAGATGGAAAAAGAGAGGAAACTCAACAATAATGGAAATATAAGTCTGCATATTTAATAACTCTTGATGATGTGAATTATAAATACTTGGTCATAATCACTTCTTGTGTTTCATTTTGTCTGCTTTCAGAAAACACTAGACAAGCTCTCTTGAATTTTATACATGCACATAACAATGTGGACTTAGTTAAGGTCAGCTTCAGTGAAATAAAATTTTTATTTGTAGTTTTTGATCACTTGAGTTCTTTTTTTTTTAGGGAAAAGAAAAGATAAAGTTTATTTTTAAAAAAGATTAAAATAGCACAAAAAAGATGCAGATTGTAGCACGCTGTGCATTTGCTGAGGTAGAGAGCTCCATCGCTGTGGCTATCTCAGCAGTCATACTGAAGACAGAAACACAATGAACATCATGGTTTAAATGTCTGTATAGTAAGAAGAAACCATATAGCTTTGATGTGTCCCTTCCTGGGCCAGAGACTTCAGTGGGTTCTCCTGTGAGTTTGCATTGAGAAAGCATTGCTTGATGAGGCAAAACTTCTCTCAGTGGTCTCTTCCCAATCACTCGCAAAAACAGGCCTTTAAAGCTCTCTCTTGTTGCTAAATGGAATGTAAGTGGGTTGACTAGCACTTTAGCAGAAAGTCATTTTCCAGAGGGTCAATCTGATATCCAGCCTGGCTCAGAGTGATGCTTAGTATATGTAGATAAATGGATCAATTTCAAGTCCACTAAGCAGAAGGCCTGACATGGCTATTTCTGTCTATGGAGCCCTTGAGACTCTCAGTGCTAAGATGTAAGATGTCTTGTGCTCCATTTAAACACAAGTGGGGTGTATGCACAGTAGCCACAGAAACGACTCAGGATGATGCTCAGTGTGCACAGCCGGCTTCAGGAAAATCTCATAACCCAGGAGCCACATCAAAAATGAGTTGCGTAGCTCTCCAACTCCAGATCTCAACGAACTTGGGATTTGCTGACTTTCTCCATTGATGTTGTCAGTGGATCTTGTTGTCACTTTGATGGAGTTTGGACGGAACTGGATGAGACAAAGTAAAAGGACCCCAGTACCAACCACAAGAAACCCACCTGAACTCAGTGCACATCCTGTGACTTCTCTGCCCTCCTTGGTCCCAAGGACATGGAAGAGAGGAGAATGGCCCAGATCATATTCTGTAATTGTGTGTATGTGTGTGTGTGTGTGTGTGTGTGTGTGTGTGTGTGTGTGTGTGTATGTGTGTGTGTGTGAACATTATGTGTCCCTGAGGATACTAGAATGTTTCTACTTCCTTTTTGCTTCACTCTGGGATCCTAGGCTCCACTTTTCAGAGTGGGACGTACAGGCCTCCACTATTTCCACCTGATGTTTTTACATGGGATCTGGAATCCAAACTCAGATCCTTCTGATTGGGAGGCAGTCTTAATCCCTGATCCATTTCTCCTGCCCTAATATTCTGTTTTTTTTTATTGGCTATAAAGTTGAACAACAATCATCTTACATGTTTTATAAAGAACAGGAAAGTATAAAAAGAAAATCCATGATTATGCCACTCAGAGGTGACTACTCTTTTTAAAGTCAGGCTTGTTGAAGTAAAAATTATAGCAAAATCTACCCCTTAACAGCACACACATTTGGCATGCAATTGTATGACTACCACCTCAATCCACATCAAGAATATTTTCATAATCCTACAAAAAATTAAATGTCCACTTTTAAAAGTGTACTACATTTCTTTTGTCTTCAAATTTTTTTATTTATTTATTTCTGCTCATACAAACTTAATAGGTACCCTGGTCCCCTCCCTCCCTCCACCCCTTCCTGGACCCCCTTGTTCACTCCCTCTTTTTTCTCCTTCCTTTCCCCCCTCCCTCCCTATCTCCCAGTGCCTCTTCCCCCCATCCCTGGAGCATCCTTTAATGTGTATGTCAAATTTCCTCTGGGTCCTCCTCTCTGATGAGGTGTAAGAACTCAGTGGCATTTCCTAGAACTCTTTCTTGTGTTCCCCTTAAGTATAGGAACACTATTGTGATCACCTGAGTTGTATCTGAAGAGAGAAGAAATGAACTGAAAACAAATTTTATGATTTTTAGTCTTAAATATGTATAGCTTATCTACATGGTATTTACACATATATCTCTTACATATTTATACATGCATATTTATAGATATCATAAATATCTGTATATCTTTATCCACATATATATATAATCTTTTCATTTTATTTGAAGTCATATTCTAACCAAGACATACCTTTTTGTTCATTTATACATGAGTGCAGTATATGTGCATGTGTATATTCATCTTTACATATGTATGGATACATATAAATGTGCATATTTGTGTGGAATTCTGAGGTTTATGTCAAAAATCTTCCTCCATTGCTCTTTCACCTTGTACTTTGAGGCAGGGTCTTTCAGTCAAATTCAGAGCTCACTGATAAGGCTAGTCTTGCTATCCAGCTTGCTTTGGGAATCCCATGCCTGCTTTTTGATGCTAGAATTCCCATAAGAATGTTACACCCATTCAACATTTATGTAGGTTCTGGGGATCCAAACTTTGGCCCTCATGTTTTAACCATTTAATCATCTCTGCAGCTCACAAACAGTGACAATTTTCGATTTTTTAAAATAAAAAACAATATATAATTGTGCACTTTTATGTTTTATTTCAATGTGTTATATTTGATGCCTGTGAAATCCCTATTATTAGAGGAAATACCTATCTGATTCCTTAGAGCACATATTTTTTATTTTGTTTTGTTTTAAGACATAGTCTCACTACATAGCTTTGTAACATTATAATGAGATATAATTAATTCTTAGAAAGTCTGCAATGAATTAGCCATATATAGATACTAACTTTACAAAAAGGTTGCAAATCTTACCCATTTTAGAAGACTGCTTTATTGAATAGATGAAAAATGGCAAGGAAATTATAAAGCAACAGAAATATTGCGGAGTCACTGAAAAAATTTTAATGAATTTTAGCATTATTAAATAACCCCAGTAAGGAAATAATGTTCTCAAATGAAAGGCAAAGAATCATTTTGTTAGATACAAACATGATTAGATATAAAATAAATGAACGACAAGAAATATTATAAAATGCAGGTATTGATTGTTATGGGTGACAAATTTGTTGCTCTTGTACCTCTGTATCCTCAGAGCTTTTCCTTTGTTACAATTTTGTTCCTATGCTTCAACTATCTATTTGTATCTCTCATCAGTCATGTCAAGCCTACTTTTATCCTTTCCATCTTTTCTATGTACTATAGAATACAGAAATCTCATCCATTATGAGCTCGTTCAAGTTACTTACTTATAAATATGTCCTGAATAAACTCATTCCTGTTGTAACTTACAAGTGGGACATTTTTTTCCTGGAGTTTTGTCCCTACTGAGACCAAGTGAACTAAACATGTTTCCATCCCTCATGTTTCTCAGTTAGCTCAAACTATACAATACTGAATATATTTGCTCTTGAATTTTTCTTTACTGTACTCTAAGGTTTTGGAAAGCAGCAGCTATGAACAAAGCATAATTCATTCTTCTTAGTACTTAGGATGTATGTTAAATATATTAGGCACTGAACAAATGCCTTTTGAATCAACTGGCTTCACAGTTTCTCATAAAATTAAATTTAGATTCTATGGCCCTACTATAGCAAGATAATTCTGGAGAAGATTAAAAGTCAGTTAGATGTTGAATGCTAGAATCAATCAGTTATTTGGTATTGATTTGACTATCTCAAGAAGCTCTTCAGTCATTTGCAGTTTCTGTCTTTTAGCTCATCCAAGAGAACTTGTATATTGATGTTCCTTAGAAACACAAGGAAAATGTGTTCTTCAAAACTTCAGAATGAAAAAGCAGACAACTATATTCTATGCAGTTTCTGTGGCTTGGAAGCTTCTTTCAGAGGCATCATATTTTTCCTAACACTTACCTAAGAGGACATACCTAAGGTTTGGAAGTCAGTTGAGAACATCCATTTCTGAGAAATTTCCTGTCTTTTGTGGTTATGGTCGAGATGGTCAAAGCCTTGTGCCATGTATCCTCTTGGCCTGGACCCAGGTTTAGCACAAGAAGATCCCTGAGATTCAGGTTGGAAGCTGATTAACCGCAAACTCTGTGAAAAGCAAATAAACTCTTGGGTTTCATTTCCTCCTCTGTGGCTCGCCAGCTTCAGAGCTGCTCAAAAGAAGAGGCCTGTGTCTCTGAGCATGCTGGGCCGCTGGGTTCATTGTGCGCCACCATCTTTTAGGGTCTCCCAGCAGAAGCACAGATCCCAAGATATTTGTCAGAAATTAGACTCATCTAGAAGTTTCTCATGTAATGAAGTCTTAGTTCTCAGTCATCCTTGGGAGTGTATGTTCATAGCCTGTGGTCCTCAGTCCCTGGGTCAGTCAGGATTTTATTTTTTTAATGTCTTCATTCTGAGCACAGTTACATAACGTACAATGCATATGCCTTAAACAATTGTTTTGATCTGGCCATTGTGTTGGCAACGACTTTTTCTGAGTAAGAATGAGCTTGAAGATACAGGGTTGTAGTAAAGTAGTTACATGTAGGCTTCCCTTTTCCTTCAAATAGTTAAGCAATTCGTTTTATGCATTCCATTTTATCCTAATCTAAACCATAAAAAATCTATTTCGTTCATGCCAAAAAGTGAAGGAAGTTTACAGATTAAAAGCAAACAAAGACAAACTGCTCATTCACAGTCCCACACAAACACTAAAGCCACTTATGTAAGGAAATTAGAGAGAATAGAAACAGGTTTGCCATGCTTAGCTCTTTATTTTGATATATGCACTGATTCTTTTCAATGATGTGAGCATACCTAACAGTCCCTAGTAACAATAAACAGGAAGCAATGAAATGCAAAAAGGATACACAGAGGAGAGGAAAGAGAACAGCGAAGGATAAATGAAGGTAATTGTTTACTGCATGTTAGGCATGCAGTCAAGAGTTTTAAATGGTTTAACATGATTTAATCCATGTTTTACATATTATTTGTTTACCTAGTACACCTAAAGAAAGAGTCAGAAAGGTTCAACAACTTGCCCAGAATTACTCAGGAAGAATCCTGTTCAAGTCAAAACTTACTTTATATTTCAGTTTCAACAGCTATTTACTTACCCCTGCTGTACTGCAAAAAATATCAAGGCCTGTGATTCTGCTTCTTTAATCTTTTGAAAAACAATTTTATAGCTTGATTTTTTTCCCTTTCCACATCAGTCAAGTATTGGATGCCTGTTGCTCCCATATATTATTTGGATATATGACCCTATTCTAGATTAATGATTGGAGAAGTGTCTTTGAAAGGTACTGAAAGCATTTGGAAATTCCTCAAAGGATGAAGTTAAATAGAATCTTTTTCCTTGGACCCCAAAACATATTACTTCATCATCCAATCCTGTTTTTTTTTTTAGAATAAGCCTAATAAAAATTATTTGAAAGCATTTAGTTTTCTGTAATATTATCTTGGATTAAGAGAAATGAATGAGTTTTTCATTATAGTTAAAATTATCATTTTAATAGCATGTAAAAAGAAATATTGCAATGAATTTTCTACATGAAGAAAACATTAAAATGCAGAACATCAAATAGCAATCAGTAAGGAATGCTATTTAGTGATAAATATGGAAGATAAATAATATATATTGATCTATCAATGTCATAGATATGGGAGATTTAAAAGTAAGCACATAATAGTCAGGTAGTTTAGTAAGTGTTAGATGTCTGAATTATCTATCTTACTCAAACTTTTTGTCCACAAGGAATTCTTAAATTAAGTCAACTCTTAAAAATTTTAAATGAACTCTCGATAGATGCAGAAAAAGCTTTTGACAAGATCCAACAGCCTTTTATGATCAAAACGCTAGAGACAGTAGGAATGGAAGGAACCTTTATCAATATAATAAAAGCTGTATACAACAAGCCCACAGCAAGGATTATGCTCAATGGGGAACAATTGGAAGCATTCCCACTTCGATCAGGAACAAGACAAGGCTGTCCACTCTCACCACTTCTATTCAATATTGTACTTGAAGTCTTAGCCGAAGCCATAAGACAAGAAAGGGACATAAGAGGGATTCAAATTGGCAAGGAAGAAGTCAAGCTATCTCTATTTGCAGATGACATGATCTTATACCTGAGTGATCCAAAAAAATCCACCAGGAAGCTCCTGGAACTAATTGAGAAGTTCAGCAGGGTGGCAGGATACAAAATAAATGTGCAAAAATCAGAGGCCTTCCTATATGCCCAGAATGAAAGAAGTGAAAAAGCCTTGAGAGAAACCATGCCATTTACTATAACCCCTAAAAAAATGAAATACCTTGGTATAAGCCTAACTAAGGAGGTAAAAGACCTTTACAATGAAAACTTTAAAACCCTAAAGAAAGAAATTGCAGAAGACACAAGAAGGTGGAAAGACCTCCCTTGTTCCTGGATTGGCAGAATCAACATTGTAAAAATGACCATCCTACCAAAGGCAATATACAGATTCAATGCTATACCAATCAAAATCCCAAAGCAATTCTTCAAAGAAGTCGACCAAACAATCTCAAAGTTCATATGGAGGCACAAAAGACCCAGGATAGCAAAAACAATCCTGAGTAACAAAAACACAGCTGGAGGTATTACCATACCAAACCTAAGTCTATACTACAAATCCATAGTTATAAAGACAGCCTGGTACTGGCTCCAAAATAGACACACAGATCAATGGATAAGGATTGAAGACCCAGATATAAGCCCACAAAGTTACAGCCATTTGGTCTTTGACAAAGGGGCCCAAAGAATCCAATGGAAAAAGAACAGCATCTTCAACAAATGGTGCTGGCAAAACTGGATCTCCACATGCAGAAGATTAAAGCTGGACCCGTACTTGTCACCATGTACAAGACTTAATTCCAAATGGATCAAGGACCTTGATATCAGGCCAGAGACTTTAAAAGCCATAGTTGAAAGGATAGGGAACTCCCTCGAACTGATTGGGCTAGGCCAACACTTCCTAAACAGACATCCAATGGCACAGTCACTGCTACCAACTCTCAACAGTTGGGATCTTGTGAAATTAAAGAGCTTCTGTTCAGATAAAGAGATTGTCACACGAGCTCAAAGGCAACCCACAGAATGGGAGAAAATCTTCACTAACCACATATCTGACAGAGCTCTACTGTCCAGAGTGCACAAAGAACTTAGAAAATTAAACTCCAAGGAAAACACTGGCCCAATTAAAAAATGGGCCCTGGAACTTCAAAGAAACTTTACCAGGGATGAAATTAAAATGTCTAACAATTATCTTAAAAAATGCTCCACTTCCTTCGCCATCAGGGAAATGCAAATCAAAACTTCCCTGAGATATCATCTCACCCCGGTCAGGATGGCAAAAATCCACAGTACAAACAACGACAAATGCTGGAGAGGATGTGGGGAGAGGGGAACTCTCCTACATTGTTGGTGGGAATGCAGGCTCATACAGCCACTCTGGCGAGCCGTCTGGAGATTCTTAAAGAAATTAAAGATTGAAATGCCATATGACCCTGCTATCCCACTTTTGGGAATAACCCCCCAAGCAGCAGAGGTTCGCCTCGATAGCACAAGCTCGACCATGTTCATAGCAGCACTGTTTACAATAGCAAAGTCATGGAATCAACCTAAATGTCCAACAGTTGACGAGTGGATAAGGAAACTGTGGTACATCTATACAATGGAGTACTACTCAGCCATCAAAAATGATGAATTACTGGAATTTGCTGGGAAATGGATGTCATTAGAAAGAATTATATTAAGTGAAGTATCCCAAACCCAGAAAATTAAGCGCCGTATGTACTCCCTAATAGGTGGCTCCTAGTACCAAACTCGCCCAGCCCACATTGGGACACTCAAAAGTAAACCTATGTAACACAGTAATTGCAAGGATTATGAACAAGAGAGATGGGTTAGGAGGGCCACACCAGAAACAAGGAGAGAGGAGACCATGTTACAGCAGAGAAAATAGGCCTCCATCAAGGTCTGCAAGTAAGTAATGAGAAACCTGGTTAAGTTCACAGACGTTCTTTCCTGATCTCACCAGAAGGGGAGGGCATATAGTCTAGCAGATAAAAAGTAATCATTTTGCAAATGGGCGATGGACCCCTCCCTCAGTGAGGTTTCCTACTCTTATTACATCTACCCTTGAATGTGCTATTACAACAAGACTCCAGTTTAACAGCTTTTTGTCTCTGGCCAGGGGGTGACATACAGTGCCCAGCAGAATGGAGTGAAGGGAATTGCAGGAGCAGCAAAACTGCAAAAGAAAATCAACAAACCACAATCCAGAACTTCAGAGACTCTATATCAATCACATAGAACTAGGACAGCCTAATCTCTCCCCATCCTGGAGCTCAGGGACATTTGCGGAAGAGGGGGCGGTAAGATTGTAAGAGCAAAAGGATGGGAGGAGCAACGATTTGCAAGATTCTCAACAATAGTTGGGGCCAAAGCAATCATAATGGAACTTTGCATGCCCTGCGCAATGTCCAGCGCACTGTTGCCCTCATAAAGTCTAGCATCTGTTAAGGGCACCGAGACCCCTGGAGGCAAGGGATTGACAGCCATAGTAGTAATATTATGCTTAAGGGGAACAAGAGAAAGGGCTTATGGAAATCCCACTGGGTCCTTATATGTCATCGGAGAGGAGGACCCAGTGGAGAGTTAGGCGCACACAATAAAGGACTCTCTGGGAATTGGGGGGGAGACACTGGGGGAAGGGGAGGGTGGAGGGAGGGAACTGGTAAAAAATTTTAAAATGTATAATTAAAATTTTAATAAAAAAAAATTTAAATGATACTGATCATAATGATTACTGATCACATAGTGATGTACATAAACAAACTACTGGGACAGCTAAGGCAGGTACCTGGTGTTCAAGGCCACTTTTTGTTAAATAGAAAGACCCTGTCACAGGAAAAAATTGAAAGGAAGAAATAAAAAAAAACTGTTAGGCAACAGGAAGTACTATAAATTAAGGTTGCTAGTCAAATTCATTTAAAAACTATGTAATTTAACTTGTAAATCTTAATTTTATAACATTTCCAAAATATATCAAACAGTTATGGAATTTGTCCTTAAAAACAGTGTCATGGAAAAGCAACTTGGGGAAATGTGGTCTTTGATCTTAGAATGGAAACAACTTGAGTGCAAATGGACAGTCTGGGTTGCTATGGAACTTAGAGAACACAGTCAAATTCTTTAGGGTGGTGTGCTTCTGCTTCCTAGAAACATTTCTTCTTCTTTGTTTGACTATGAGTTGTGATATTTTAAAGGTGAGATTAGTATATACTTAGTAGAGGGAATATTGAAAAAATAAAAGATAGAAGAATGATAGTTCTCACTGTGCGGTGAATAGATGGATGAAGAAAATCTGAGAAGTACAAAATAATTGGCAAACATTTCTCTAAGAAACCAGAGAACAAATATTGCTGACTATGTGGGTCAGGCATTCTGATTTGCAAATACTCAATTCTGCCACTGTAGCATGAATGCAGACCTAGAATATGCAAATGAGCGAATGTAGCTGTATTCTAAAATAAATTTCTAATGGGAACCGACATCTGATTGTTACATCATTAATCTGTATTACAAAACATTCTTTTGATTCATTCTGAAACTTTTAATAGTGCAAAACCAACCAAAATTAGCTCACAGACCATATAAAAGCATGT
The DNA here is from genome assembly GCA_023101885.1 of Typhlomys cinereus. Classification (NCBI taxonomy): domain Eukaryota; kingdom Metazoa; phylum Chordata; class Mammalia; order Rodentia; family Platacanthomyidae; genus Typhlomys; species Typhlomys cinereus. The sequence goes on from JALPQD010000146.1 coordinate 4,175,724, forward strand.
AATAAGCCAGATTTTTTTTTCCAGTAAGCCAAGGCTTGTCAGTCTTTGCCTTAGATGGATGGATGGCTTTTTGTCAGTATGGAAAAAAACCAGAGTAGGAACCAGGGTGTTTGCCAGGGAAGTAGCCACATGCCACATTTCAGTGTCTGTGGTGAGTAGTGCCAGGGCTGATCATACCCAGTTCTGTCTGACTAGTACCCGGGGACACTGTGGTATAGGATACAATACACACTGAAAAAAAATGAAATAACTGTAAAGACTTTTGACTTCTGTCTTCATACGAAAGTTTTGTCTGTCTTCTCTTAAGATCTGAAAATTCAGGAAAGTCAAAATTGTGTCAGTCATATCCATCTTTCTAAGCCAGTATTCAGCACAATGTTGGTATAGAGTAGAAAGTTTTGCTATCAAATAAACAAAGAGTAAAGAGATAAGATAAATTTGTGTATGACCAGTAGACACTTGCTTTTTCAGCTAAAACAATAACCAAAACAAAACAAGACAAACAGAAGCTTCAATCAAGTGAACAAGCTAAGAGGTCAAAAACTCATTACTTAAATTCACTCTCTGCATTGTAAATAGACAGTTGTAAAGTTGTTCGGGCTATGCTCCGTTTTCTAGTAATTTTAGCTGCTATCTGAAAAGCAAAGAGACTCCCAGGCCTGATGAAGTTCTCTTGCTTCAGCTGAAGTACAGAAGCAGCTTGTTCTCTGCCACTGAATCAAATTAGGAGCAGATGGTAATTGAGAACAGATGAGGTTTCAAAGGGAGGAGATGCAGGACATTCCAAAGTGCACGCTGAGCTTTTTTTTCCCCACTAAGACTAATGTCAATTAGTAAGACAACACAGTCAGTGCATTCACACATGGCAAGTGAATTACCTTGAAAGTAAGGCAATTCATTTCTATAGATGGACAGTATTTCAAATTAGGGGAGCATTAATTAGGGGACTTTCAGTGTCTCTATATAAATTTCTGATGCTTGGGCATATTTCTGTTGTACAAGAACTGATTCTATGAAAAAAATAGTTACATTTTATTTTTATTTTCTTTACTCATGTTAATCCTTACTTTCAAGTTATTGACATTTTATTTAGCACAATATAGCTTCTGAAAAATTGTGATAGTTAAGCTATTTTAACAATATTCTCATATATTATGTTTTCCATGTTTCACCATCCCAAATCATCCTTTGAACAAAAAGACAGCAATCTAAGTTATGGTGTTCTCAATGTTAGTATAATCCAGAAACACACTGCAGCTTCAGAGTAGCAAGGTTTACAAACCTTGCCACAGGAAAATGTGAAGCTATTTTATTTGCCCTGTGTGGGAGTCCATACACATTATTCTAGCAGTGATCACTAGACACCAACGACATCGGAAAGATCAAGTTTGGGGTGAATAGATCATTCTGTATGTGAATCTGCAGACTAACACTTTTATAGCTAAGCAGATCCCCAAGAAAACCAAGTTCTGCCTGAGAAATACTAAGGTTATCATAAGCAGAACCAGATTAGAGTGTATTAAAAATAATACTACTCCTTCAAGATTCTTTCACTGCTATACAGAGCACTGAAATGTGGCTATCTGGAATCCCTAATTCTCATTAAACATTGATGTTAATGTTTTCATTCATACTGTTCTGTCACCTATTCTGAGAAACTGTATAATTTCATGTCTCTATCTTCTTTGGGACCTCTGGCCTGAGCCTGTCATTAGCTTATTAACAGCATTTATTAACTTAAGGAAAACATTGTAAATTTAACTGGACATGAGGTCAAGACATCAATGAATGAGCCTAGCTAGTTAAACCAAGGTAGAAGCTTAATAACTCTGAGTGTGGGTGTGTGACCACCTTTATCTCCTCAGAATAAAGGTGCATCCTCTCTAACTCATTTCCAAGTGCCACATAAAAATGGGGACCCTGTGGATCCCTGAATGTTGACTTTCACAAACAGCTTGCTTGATAAATTTCAAATTTAGTGTTGGCAGTTAAGTCAAATAATGAAGTGTTCACAAAGACTAAATCTTGTACTTTTTCTAATTACCAAGAAAGAATAATAAAAATTGTGAAGAATAATAAAAAAGTGACAGTTTGGTTAGCAGGTCAATATTCAAAAATATACGAAAATTAACTTATGAAAGGAGCAAAACTGAAATGGAAGAGTGAAACACTTTTGTAAAATTTAATGTTAACAGAGTTAATAGCTCTTGACCCAAAAGAATGCTTTGTTGTAGGATTCAAATAACATATGAATGAGAATACTCTGTAAATTGCAAAAGATTCTAGAAATAGCATTGTATCATGAAAATACTTATAGATGCTTTTGTGCTTCCTTAACAACATAAAGACAGTTATATTTGCTTAACCATGAATGGTTGATCACTGACTCCCTTCTGATTGGTAGGTTGATACAAAGAACACTCTGGATGAAATTATTACCACTCCTTTATTCCTTTAAAAATTATGTCTGCTTTTTAGATTTCAGGAAATATATATATTTGAGCAGGATAAATAGAAGCCATCTATATAATCCCTCTTCAGAGGTTTCCAGGTAGAGTATATTTTAATTACTTTAGCTTGCTGTATTAATGTACTGTTCTGAGATAGAAGTTTTTATGAAGAAAGTTGTAAATGAATAACTTCCTTAAGAGAAATGATTAAGATCATTTGGATGAAAATCAAAGTTCTACATTATACTGGAGATGGAAATTACAAAGAAAAGGTGTATATTCTTCATATGATTACTGGAGAGCTTTAAATGTACACATGAGAAATAAAGAAAAATAAAATGTTTCACTCTCTAGAAGCAAGAATTCTTTCTTACCCACTTGAAATGTCAAGGAAGGAGTTCTGTTTGCAGAAAGAAGGTGGTCATTTATATGATCAGATTTGACACATTAGATTTTTAGAGAGCAAAACTGTACTCTTATTTTCTCCTTCTTTCCTAACAAGGAGACCTTATTATACTTGAAAGGGGTGCACCTGGTGCGACCTGAGGTTAACCCAAACTCCATTTCACATTCCTACTTAGGTTCCAAGTGGAGATCTTGCCAAAGCCCTTGGGCATTCAAGCAAGCCAAATTCTGACCGCCAAGCCTTAGTGGGAAGTGGCAAGCAGATTAAAAGGTAGTTGGGAAGAAATCCTCTGAGTGACCAGGGGAGAACCAACACTAAGGGCAAGTGTGTCTGGTAGCAGACCTGAGTGACCAAAAGATGACAGAGAAGCTTCAGAGCCTCTTTGAAACATGTTTAGTCATAAGGTTTCTTTTCTTGTCTTCTTTCAAGTGGATATAAAAACTTGGGGGAAATGTTATGAATAGGGGAAATGTTAATGAATAAACTTACTGACCTAATATGAATTGCTTGGATTTTATATAAGAAAAAGAAAGTTTAAGAAAATAATTTTAATTTAAGAATAAATTTATGAAGAAGTCAATCTTGCAGCTGTAAATTCTTCACTGAAGGCTAGCAAACCCAGACAAACAGTTTTGACTTTTGTTCACTTACATATAACATTGATGTGCTGGAATTATCTTAGGGATCTTTGTCATAACTCCCAGGCAATGAGAAATTTGGGCTCGGACGTTTCTTTTCTGGTCCTCTGGCTCTAAGCTACTTCAAAACTTACCTTTAGGAGGCAGGAAAAGAGGCACATGGTGTGATCTAAACATTGGGAAGTTGAAGACCACACAATGAATATTCAAGACATACAAGTGGCTGCTGGTGGCTAGACATTGGAAGGAGAGACAGTCAAGCCAAGAGAGATTTTGCCGCTTTGTTAGTATATTTGGACTTTATCCCCATGAAAGAGTCTATATTACAAATCCATAGTTATAAAAACAGCCTGGTACTGGCTCCAAAATAGACACACAGATCAATGGATAAGGATTGAAGACCCAGATATAAGCCCACAAAATTACAGCCATTTGGTCTTTGACAAAGGGGCCCAAAGAATCCAATGGAAAAAGAACAGCATCTTCAACAAATGGTGCTGGCAAAACTGGATCTCCACATGCAGAAGATTAAAGCTGGACCCATACTTGTCACCATGTACAAGACTTAATTCCAAATGGATCAAGGACCTTGATATCAGGCCAGAGACTATAAAAACCATAGTTGAAAGGATAGGGAACTCCTTCGAGCTGATTGGGCTAGGCCAACATTTCCTAAACAGACATCCAATGGCACAGTCACTGCTACCAACTCTCAACAGTTGGGATCTTGTGAAATTAAAGAGCTTCTGTTCAGATAAAGAGATTGTAACACAAGCTCAAAGGCAACCCACAGAATGGGAGAAAATCTTCACTAACCACATATCTGACAGAGCTCTACTGTCCAGAGTGCACAAAGAACTTAGAAAACTAAACACCAAGGAAACTAATGGCCCAATTAAAAAATGGGCCCTGGAACTTAAAAGAAACTTTACTAGGGATGAAATTAAAATGTCTAACAAATATCTTCAAAAATTCTCCACTTCTTTAGCCATCAGGGAAATGCAAATCAAAACTTCCCTGAGATATCATCTCAACTTGGTCAGGATGGCAAAAATCCACAACACAAACAACAACAAATGCTGGAGAGGATGTGGAGAGAGGGGAACTCTCCTACATTGCTGGTGGGAGTGCAGGCTCATACAGCCACTCTGGAAAGCCGTCTGGAGATTCTTAAAGAAATTAAAGATTGAAATGCAATATGACCCTGCGATTCCACTTTTGGGTATAATCCCCCATACAGCAGAGGTTCACCTCGATAGCACAAGCACGACCATGTTCATAGCAGCACTGTTTACAATAGCAAAGACATGGAATCAACCCAAATGTCCAACAGTTGACGAGTGGATAAGGAAACTGTGGTACATCTATACAATGGAGTACTACTCAGCCATCAGAAATGATGAATTACTGGAATTTGCCGGGAAATGGATGTCATTAGAAACAATTATATTAAGTGAAGTATCCCAGACCCAGAAAACTAAGCACCATATGTACTCCCTAATAGGTGGCTCCTAATACCAAACCCACCCAGCCCATCTTGAGACACTCATAGGTAAATCTATGTATTACCTGCAGTAATTGCAAGGATTATGAGGGATGAGGGATGAGGTTGGAGGGCCACACCAGAAACAAGGAGAGAAGTGACCATGTTACAGTAGAGAAAAATAGGCCTCCATCAAGGACTGCAAGAAAGTAATGTGACACCTAGTTAAGTTCACAATTCGTTCCTGATCATTTACAACTAAGGGGGTATGAACTCACCAGAAGGGGAGGGCATATAGTCCGGCAGATTAAAAAGTAACCATTTTGCAAATGGGTGATTGACCCCTCCCATTGCCTAATGCCATATGACCCTGCGATTCCAATTTTGGGTGTAAGTATTACATCTACCCTTGAATGTGCTCTTATAATAAGACTACAGTTTAACAGCTTTCTGTCTCTGGCCAGGGGGTGACATACAGTGCCCATCACGATGGAGTGAAGGGCATTACAGGAGCAACAAAACTGCAAAAGAAAATCAACAAACCACAATCCAGAACTTCAGAGACTCTATATCAACCACCTAGAACTAGGCCAGACTAATCTCTCCCCATCCTGAAGCTCAGGGACATTTGCGGAAGAGGGGGCGGTAAGAGTGTAAGAGCAAAAGGATGGGAGGAGCAATGATTTGCAAGATACTCCACACAAGTTAGGGCCGAAGCAATCATAATTGGACATTGTATGCCCGGCGCAATGTCCAACACACTATTGACCTCACAAAGTCTAGCATCTGCTAAAGGCACCAAGATCCTTGGAGGCAAGGGATTGACAGCCACAGTAGTGTTCCTATGCTTAAGGGGAACACAGGAAGAGGTTCAGGGAAATGCCACTGGGTCCTTGTACGTCATCAGAGAGGAGGGCCCAGAGGAGAGTCAGGCATGCACAAGAAAGGACTCTGGGAATTGGGGCGGGAGGCACTGGGGGATGGGGCGGGAGGGGTGAGGGGAGGGGGAGCAGGGGGTTTAGGGGGGAGGAGGAGGGAGGGAGGGAACTGGTGTACCTATTAAGTTTGTATGAGCTGAAATAATAATAAAAAATGTATTATATAAAAAAAAGAAAAAAAAAGAAAGAATTCAATCTGAGAAGTACAAGATTGCTTTCTTCCTGCAATAAAGTCAGCTAATTCAATTGAGACTTAATTATAAGTGGGACCAAAATACTTTTTAATGTTAATATTATAGAATAGAATCCATGAACAAAGCAGAAAGGGGGTAGGTATCCTTTTCCCTTGAAGACCTTACTCCTTTACAAACCTTGAGCATCCATATATGGGGAACTGGGTTGGAAGTGATGAATAGGAATTCCAGTTTACTCCCTCTTCCCATTGTTCCCTCAAAACCACTGAGACTCAGGTGGCAAACCTGAAGAATAATGTGTGTGTGTGTGTGTGTGTGTGTGTGTGTGTGTGTGTGTGTGTGGAGAGAGGGATTTAGGAAACTTCTCACAATAGGGAAGCCTGATAAAAGAAAACAGCACATTAACAGTGCCAATGCAAGAAAAATGTATTATGGACCTGTTTTGTTCCTTTTACATTGAAGAGCTATGGTGAACAAGAAAATGAAATAATGTCATACTCATATGGATATAATACAAATTCCATATGATGCATGTCATAGTCATGCCAAGAAAAGTTATGGTAGCTAAAACCATAGCTGAATTTATTTCCTAGAAGGTTATGTGAACATAGGTAAATTTTTCTGCTTAAAAAAATTATAAAATTTCTCAAGAACGCTGCAGAGGAAGGAAACTACTTTTTTATTTATTAAGCTTTTTAAACTTTTTTCACTTGCTCTTTCATTCATTTGCTCATTTATTAATCAGTCCATCCATCAACCAGTTGAGCAGAAGACATTTGTTGAATATCAATATGTGAGATACCATCTTCGATATCAGTAATAGCAACAAAATACATCCAAACTTTTACTCTTATGTACAGGTGAACACAGTCCTTATACTTGTGGGCCTAAAACATAAGAGATGGTGGAATATGCTTTTGTAGAACTTCTCAGTTTTTAAAACATCTCAGCATACATCACCTAATTCAGTTTTGTACCACCACTGTTAAATTACCCCTAATCTTTGAAGATCTGTAGAATTTATGTTTTAAATCTGGATCTTTACACAAAACCTTATTCTCTTGATATAAACTAAAGAGTACTTTATATCACAAGCAGTAGATGGTATGGCACTACTTTTCTTAAGGATTAAAAAGTGAATCACTTCAAAACTTATCCTGAGTTAAGAAGCTACTGTGACAATGAACTCAAATGTTTGAAAAGGTAGAGGTCTAATGTTTGTGTTATGCAAAAGATAAGAAACATTTTAGTTGTTTCAAGCACATATAACAGAAACAACCACTCAGTTCTGCTGGTGAGATGTAAGTTTAGTCACAGACTGGAGGTGAAAATGAATGCTTATGAACTAATAAGCTTTACTTAAATAAATTAGCTGATTAGAGGTTGGAGTTTGGTGGTGGAGTGCTTGCCTGTCATGTGCAGATTCTGGATTCAACTCCAAAACCTAATAATAATAATAATAATAATAATAATAATAATTAGCAACTAACATAGGAGCTGGTGAGAATTGGTGTCTAGTTCTTCATTTGCATGAGGCATTGGTGATCTGAAAATGAGAAATACTCCAGATCCATCTGGGAAGATTTTCTTTTACTAACATTCCTGAGAGCAGAGGAGGGAGAGGTAAACGTCTGCAATTTTGAGAAGTATTAGGACAAATTACATCTAAATACTTACAATGTAAAACAATATTAAAAGAAACTTGATTGAAAAATTTAGACTTGGGACTGAAGAGTGACAACTGTCACAGTTGCTCTTCTTGTTGCTATGAGAACACTCAAGCACAACTGTTGAGGAGGAAAGGAAGATTTGTTTCGCTCGTGGTTTCATAGGGAAGATATAGTTTACTATGGCAGGAAAGGCATGGCAGCAACAGAGGCTAGAAGAGACTGAAGCCACATGCATCATGCAGGCTGAGAGAACTAGCTGCAAACTCACAGCAAAAGGGCGGGGCTACCAACCTCAAGTTCTGCTACCTATGACATGCCTTCCTCCAGGATGACTCCGCCTCCCAAAGGTGCCCTAACCTTTCCAAACATAAACAAAGGATTCAAATGCATAAGTCTATGGGGGGCAATTTGTATACCAATCATGACAATCTTGTTGTTCATTCCAAACAGTGAACATGTTTTAATACATGTCAAAAGTCAATTTACAGAAAGAGCTACTGTAAGTCCTCAGGAATTATCAAACCTATTTGAGAATCTGGGTTACAATTAAAGTCACAATTCAAAATAAAATTTTGCCTTCATGATCTTATTCTCAAAACATTCTCTTTTAATTTTTTTATTTGGTTTTCTTTCATTTTTAAGTATTTTAGAAAAGCAATGTTTCGTGTAAGTTCATTGAAGATTCTAATAATGGCAATAAATTTAAAGAACTTTATAGTTCTTGATATCTGTACTTTTATGTTGCTATTGGTACCTACGATGATTTAGCTAACTTAGCAATCATGCAGGTTCCATTGATACAAAAGAATGTCATGCATGCTTAGCTGTTCAAAACTACAAATTGACCATAAAATTGACAGTCATAATTCAATAAAAGAGACAAATAAGCTAGGAGGTCTAAAAGAAATTGTGACCTTATAAACTGGAAGAACATTGACTCAAAAATCATCTGGATTCTGGAAATTATTCAAGAATTTACTGCAATGAGATCTACCCCTACTGAGCCTTCACAGTGGCTGATATATCAATATTCCTCCATGACCCAGCGAAGATCTCAGGAGAAATAACTGGCATACAGTGGGAACAATAGAGTCAGGTGCTAGACAGGTGAAGGGGAGATTCCCTACCTATGGATTTACCCACAGAAGGGCCACTTATACTGACACAGAGGCCTGGTCCCCTACTAGTACAGACAACCAAAAGGGAGCTTTGTGGGCCACAAGCAGTTAGGCACAAGGGAAGGAAGAGAGGGGTAGGTTGGTCTTCTGACCTCCAAGCATGCACACACACACAGTGATAATAAAAAATAAATGTAATACAAAAATTTTTTTAAATTAAATCTTGGATTTTTGTTTACATTTAGCAGTTATAAAAATGTGTTAATTTTTTTGTATATTTTTACAAGCTTTATAGTAATGATAAATATAAATTGATGTTGATTATGACCACATTTATTATACTTAAGCTTTCTGGTTATGAGTAATTAGAATAATATTTCAGTTTATATATGTACAGATTTGTATTGTAAAAGAAAGGAAATCAGTAAATAGATTTTTTGTCACTCTTCCATGGCATTTCTTGGTCTTTCTAAGTGTCTTTCTGGAGCATAAAGTCTCTCCTTTGAAAACTATAAACTGAAAAACAAGCATGATACTTGGTCTGTAGGTTTTAGAACCTGACTTGGTCTCATAAGTGGAGCTTCTCCAATCAATGACACCAGAGCATGAGCTGCAAGCCATCTAGATCAAAGCATGAATTGAGGCAAGTGATCTTTACCATTGGGACACCAATCTAAAAGACCCCGGGGGGAGGGGAAATAGAACAGGATAATAAATGGACACACTAGTCTAGAACAAGTGGCTTCAAAACAACAAGCAGAGTGCAGCTCCTAGAGACTGCGTCCAAACAACCATAGCTACTAAAGTGTTCCATAGGGAATCTACAAACCTGCTCGGTGATGCCCGGAATCTGGGAAGGACACTGATTACACAAGAATATGCAGTTTAGGTAAAGAACAGTTGTAGATATTTGCTTTCATTGAATTAAAGCCACTAATGAGATATCTCATGTTATATTGTTGAACTATTAACCCTCCTTATACCTTTGCCAATTTAGTATTTACCCATAACTTCTTCAACAACAAGGACTCAAGATAGGTGTGTGTGTGTGTGTGTGTGTGTGTGCTTTGCTTATGTCATAAGGTCATGGCTGACCAATAAAGTTCAGAATCAGTTCAAGAAAATCCAGAAAGATTAAGAGAATTCAGATTTTTTTTTTTAAAAAAAAGATCATTATCAATGGACCAAAACCAGGGTGGAGGAAATATTCAAAGCATGTTTAAACTTCATGGCTTTAGATAATATGAACTTAATTTCAACCCTTTGGGGATTTGTGATTTTTTTTCATTTGGAAACTCTAAAGTAAAAAAATGGAACATTCTTTTACTATTTTCTATTGCAGGACTGACCCACAATATGATCTGGAAATTATTTTGCTCATTTCCAGTCGAAGTTTTTTTCTTTTCTTAAAAGTGTGGCATTTTTATGAAAGTCCTGTCCCTTAGTCTGACCTACTACTTCAAAAATAGAATAAAATCTATTAAGTACTTATTTTCTTCAGCAAATAGTTATCAAGCATCGACCATGTATCCCAAGCTATGCTAGTGTAAAGATCCAGTGACCGAGAGATTCACATAAGTATTTGTAATAAATTTGAATTAGTCTGCTAAGTAGACATAGTCTTCTTGAAGGCTCCTGAGAAAGGCGTTTTCCCTTGACAAGGAACAAGGGTATCACAGAGGAGAAGCTTGTGGAGTCCCTTCCTTCAATCTTATTTTTGGGCTCTTGTTTTTCAGGTTTAAAGGTATTTTATTATAATTTTATATTCCCATATATGCCATAAAGATTAAACAACTTTGACAAATGTTTAAAATAAAATGTAGGAAAACAATGTCATATATATTCATTGGAGAAATTCTTAGCATATATTGTCAAATGCAACAATGTAAAAGTAACAAAAGAATTGCTATTTCACTTTACACTCATATATAAAAGAACTATATATATTAATGTATTGAATACTGTAGTCTCTCTAATATATATATATATGTACAATTTTTTCAAAAGACATTCTAGATAGAATTCATGAATTTCTCAGGTAGAGACCAAAAAAGACACTTAAAAACCTTGGACGTTTTAGTTGGTGTTTGTCAGAAAACAGATGACAATATGTCACTCAGTTCCAGATGGGACATTCGACCTTCTCCCCTCATGGATAAGGAAATTTAATTTTAAAGAGGCATTCAAATAGTACAAACCATTTTTTGGATTACAGTGTAGTCAGATGTTTGGTGGAGCTGTCTTGAAGACATGAGGAGAAACTAGAGGTTGAAAGTCAACCTCTATGATATTCATAGGCAAGCATTTCATATTCTTGTGGTTGACATTTCTTTTAATTAGGTTTTCTGTTATTTAATCCCAAAACACCCTAACTGATAAAAATATCATGGATGATCTTCAGAAGGGCACAGACCTATGGCTCCTTAGAAAATAATAGGTATTTCTACCATATCTTTGATAAATAAAGAGCTACTAGGAGACTAGTAGTCAAGAGAGGGCAAAGTATGAGGCAGAGCTATGCTCCAGGCACAGGAAGGGAAACCCAGAATAATCACTGGGAAATTAAGAAAAACTGCCAGCAATTAGTGTTTCAGAAAAAAAAAGAAAGTTAAGGCTAACAAAGGAGAATTCTACAAAGACTATGTTACCTATTGGTTATATAACCTCATTAAAATTTTCATTTATGATAAAATTCTGTGTTTCTTTCTAAGCCATTGTCTCGTACAGCTCTTATGATGCTTTCTCCTGTTCTGTTCTCACCATCGCTACTGTAGGCTCAGTGACCTTACTCTTCCTTAAACATCCGTAGCTTTAAGTCTCTTCCACGTGCTATTCCATCTCTCTGAAATATTTTCTGCAGATACATCAGTATGATACCCTGTCTCTTGCTTTCTTGAAATATCTGCTAAAATAGTGATCTTACCAGTGATGTTCTCTATGACTAGTATATATGAAATTGGGAGTTCCATCCATCCATTTCATATGCTCCATAGAACTTAAATTTAATAAATTTGTTCTGTGATATGCTGCTATTTACATGTCAAAATGTTCCGTGTCTATTTGTTGTCATTGTCACAAGACAAACAATTTGCCTATTTGTGTAACTGATTTGTTCCTGACATTAAGATAGACTTTATTTTTACATTAAATTCCTAGCATTTCACCTTCTGGAGGTTCATAGAAAATATTTATTGGTAAAATGAGTAAATTAATAAAGAAAAGACAATCTGTAATGCTCCCAAATGAATTCTCAGAAGTAGGATTATCAGGACACTTTACCAGGAAAGTTGGTAGAAAGAGGTGAGGTGATTCTGGCAAGAATAAGGTGAATTTGGGGCTGGAGAGGTGGCTTAGGGGTTACACCTCTGCCTTGCAGGTGAAAGGTCCTGAGTTCGGATCCTAGACCCCACATATAGACACTGGGAGGAAGTGGGGGCGGCCTGTGTTTCTGGTCCTGCTAGGGCGGAGCCTGTGAATTCCCAGGCAGACTAAGCAAGGAGGAGGTGGAGGCAGTCCATGGTGGTTCCTGAATTCAACCGTGGTTCTACACACACACATACATACACACATGCACACACATGCATACACGCACAATTGAATACATAATAAATAATAATAATAAATTTTTTTAAAAAAATGAATAAGGTGAACTCATCTCTGGACAAACTTAGAGATATCTGTGGAGATCCTGGCAGAGGATATATGGACAAACATCCAACAAGAAAAAAACTGTCATTATCTAATGGATGCACAAGGTAGAAAAAGAATCTGATAGGCCAAGAGGAGAATTTCATAAGACAAAATGGAAAATTAAGCAAAGAGCTGTAGAGAGGCCAAGAAGGATATTTGACAATCAGCACTTGATAACCCTGAGAACACGGTGATGTTCGACACATCCATTTCAATAGACTGATGAGGATGAGGATGGAAGTCAAGTTCCGTCTTGTTCAAGAATAGCACAGTAGTGTTGACCATTTTCTGAATATTTACTGAGAGAAAATAGTGAATTATTTTAGGAAAAATGTAGCATGATCAAGACCTACCAGCTCATCTATGCCCAGAATGCTAACTGCTACGCTCTGTTGCTTGCTGATGAATGAGGAGTGAACAACTGAAATCAACAGATGCACCCACCTCTGTTAAAGTTTTAAAATCAAGAAAGACTGAGACACCAATTTGGCAAGGCAGGATCAACAGAAACCTTTTTTTTTTTTTAATTTTAGAATGAATGGCAGTTAAAGCTGTAGGGAAGGAAAAAGAACAAAAAGATTTTTTAAAAAAATGTGGAAGAGTTGAAGAGAACAAAGATGCTGTCAGAGAAGAGATGGAAGCCACACTGGAGGACAAATGAGATCTAGCTCACATGCTGTGGGTCTGTGCTGCACACAGAGATAAATCATTTCTTCTGCCCTCATAGTGACCCTCTAGGGTCAGGTTGATGTTTCCCATTGTACTAATGAAGAGTAATGAATAAGAGCAAGTTGCTGTAGCTAGAAAGTGTCAGGGCCCAGATGTTTGGCTCTGAATCCCATGTGTCTGTTCAAGTAAAGTCGTCTGCTTTCACCACAAAGGAAAATGAAGCAAAAGTTAATATTTATAAAATACTCATCAACTATGAAATACTGTTACCTCTCAGAGGCCAAAAGTACATATCGATTCCCTTTCAACTCTAAAATGGTCAATGAAGCTACTGTTTTTTTTTTTAAAGAAGCAGTAATTCCATTTTGGAAAGTTTTTATCTGTCCCTTAAAAAATTACAAATGAACACTTATGATACTTATTCATATATAAATATGCCTCTTTCATTAACTATAAAATTCTTAGTAGAAAAGGTTCCTTATCTTTTCCACCTTTTTATGAAAACTTTGTGGGATTCTAGGACACACAATGAAGTTACAAATATTTAAATAAGTATAGAGAAATGAAAAGAGAAGTGTGGTGAAGCAATTGGACTCATATGGTTTTTTGAAAGCTATTTCTGTAGTACAAGGATTCCAAACAGGCATTCCATGTATTATTACATTATAATAGTGATTTATCATTGGTGGCATATACTGACTGTAAAGTGATTCTGGTGTTTGACTAGTACATAAAACTGGACAACTAGTTTGCTTCCTGTTCTGTGTAGTGTGCCAATACCAGTAAAATTTAGAAAATATTAATAGTCATTTAAGTGAAAAATTGCTTTTTCATTTCCCAGTTCATAACAGAAACTACTTATGGTTTCATCATTTAAAATATGTGCACTGTATTTTTTTCTAAGTATAACAAGTAAACTTTTATATCAGAGATACAAATATCCAGGTACCACACCAATCACTTGTATAGAAAGACACTGTGAATGGCTGTTGACTGTTATGTAAGCTCAATAGGTATCCCAAGTGGAACCACAGTCACTCACCATCCAAGAAGGCTCACACAACAACATGAATTGTCAAGGTTCTTGTTCTGAATTGCTTTATGATATATTCTTCCACATGTAAAATTTCTCAGTTATGTGCTCTGGATTGGACCATGTCATTTGTTCTACATCTCTTACAGAAGAAAACCATTTGAAAAGACTGGGGAGGTAAGACCAGGAAAATGAAATTTATAAGATCCTAAAACTTCTGGCATTTTTCTTTTACTGGTGCTTATTTTCACAAATTCTCTGTTTCTCAGAGAATTCTAAAGAAAAAAAACCTGACAAAACACTCACACTTTAGGAAGCCAATATGTGTATTGAGTGTAGCATTGTGGACTGTGAGCTTTGAAAGTGGGAAAGGTGATTTCATTGTTAGCTTTCATTGTTGTTTCAAGAATTAACAATATTTCTTTCTTCATCTATAAAACAGAGATAATTGCACATAAGTTTCATGAATGTTGTGAAGATTACCCATAATGATAAATACTAAGAATCTACTATAGAAGAACAGAGTAGAAGCTACAATACATGTAGATTTCCTTACTTCCCTAAATTGTAGCCAAGGAGCTGGTAAGTTGCCAGTCAACTTATTGGGTGATTTCACACAGATCTTCCTGGCTTGTTCTGCCTGACCAGAGCTCACCCACATTTACAGATGAATCAAAACAGCCCATTGCAATGTGTCTTTCTACACTGAATAGTTGATTGATGAAGTAGTGTCAAAGAACCCTTTACAGTGTTGGCAGGAACCTGACACACCTTGTATTTGCCTCACTTTTGGCTTGAATCATTTTCTCTAGTTCTTGGTTTAATCTTGTATGCATTTACAAATCATTGTCAGGAGCAATTAGCCAGTGTGTGTGTGTGTGTGTGTGTGTGTGTGTGTGTGTGTGTGTGTGTGTGTGTATGTGTCTGTGTGTGTGTGTGTGTGTGTGTGTGTGTGTAATAGGTATGTAATAGGCTATATCATCCAGCTGCAGGTATCTACATTTGTGATGGTCACACAGAGCAAAATTTACCAGAACATCTCTTTCAGTATCTCCCTCAATGAACACTGCAGGTCTGCATTGCAATGGACAGGGTCATGGAGATGTAGACTGATGAAATTTCAACAGGAAGAATTGGCTTATGCTCTGACATTCACACATTTGAGCTTTTCACTCTCACATTCAACCTACAGAGAACTGGAGAGTGATAGATTTATATGGGCCACAATCAGCCCTTGTGCTGACTTAATTCTCCTCTCCAGAACTAAAAGGGGAAAAGTTCTAGAGGCAAGGCAAACACAAGATGTGTTAAGACTGCCACCAATGTAGTACAGCATTCTCTTTTAGAATAAGCTTCAATAACTAGGGGTATTTTTTAAAGCAATAAGAGAGCATACTATAATTAATGCATATATTAATAGCACTCATTTATTATTAATTACTAAGCAATATGAATAATCATATGTATACTTTATAGTACTATACTTTATACTAGAAATAGCACATATTTTCACACCACCATAGTAATACTTACAAAGTAATGTACCAACTTGTGGTTATCATAGTTTTCAGCTCCATTATGTTATATGACAAGTGTCCTATTGATGGAGAAATTGTTATAAAGTTGTATTGCATTACTATATTAAAAATATCCCTAGGAGTCAAAAGAAAATAGAAAATACTGAATAAAGACAAATGCATATATGTCCAAATTTTCAAAAAATGTAAATCTACTTGCTAAAAAGTCTTGATTAAAAAAGTGATAAAAGATAATCAGGATTCTACAGAAAGCTATTCCATGAAATAATACTAACATGAATTTCAGACACTATTTGAAATAAAATTGCAAAAAAAGTTAACAGAGTACTTTTAGAATTGGATTTAAAGTGAAAATTTTAAATAATGAATAAATTCTAGAATATTGGCAGCATGATCCCTATTTCCGGCCGGCCCATCCATGAAAGTAGAATTGCTGCTGGGTCCGACACTCTCCAGGTTCCATATGTCTGAGAAACTGTTAGAAAACAACTAAAATCTTTAACCATGATTGAGTGCTATGGAGTTGCTCTCACTGACCAACACATCATGGGAAGAGATAAAATCAGTGGAAGTCAAGTCTTCCTCTGAACCCTGTTCAAAAATGTTTCAGGCAATATATACCTTCCAGATTGCTAATATAATGCTTATCCCAAGGTTTGGATGGCTTAGTTTCAAGATGACATTACTTTTATCCAAAGCATATCTAAAGTAAATTGCATGAAATTTTATTTGTTGTCTTTATGAAATTCAAATTGTAGAAATGCAATGTCATAAACAGCCAGAATAACATCTCTAAAATATTTTGACTAATATGATATTCTTTTTGTTTGGGGGACTTAAGAACCTGTTTCTGTTTGATACTAACCACATCATCCTTTATCATTCCTGCCTATGCTGTCATATGCCCATTCTCACCAAAACAATTTTCTAGTTGTCCTAAATATAGCTATGAATCATACACTTTTGTTTTAACGGTAGGCCTTTGGGTTATAATTTCCAATATACAGGCAATGGTAGTTCCACTGAAACCAAGGTGGGGAAAAATTTTAAAAATTCTGTTTAAAATTAATTTAACCAATAGAAAATTTGAAACCATTACCCATATTTGGAGACAGTTTTTAAAAGGAAAATGTGTTTCTGTCCAATGGCCTTCACACAGAGGAAAATATTCGGAATATAGGAAACTCACATGCCTTCTCTCAATAGACCAATAACACAAATGCTCTAAAAGTTTTCTTTGCCTACTCCAAAACAGAGCACGTTATGGCAAGGCAGAAGACAGACCAAGACCAAGTTCAGGGTCTAGGATTTGCTTCAGAAACACCCTTTCTTTGACTTTTTGTTCTTATCTCTCCTTGTTTCACTTACTGAGTTTCGAACACAATACCAAAAGAAAGTGCATAATGAATAACTTACATCCCATACTGTTTTACACTATGGCAGTGTTTATTTACCTCTCTCTACCTCCCTTTCTTTCTCTCTTCCCTTCCCTCAGTTCATGGCATTTCCTCTCAAAAATTGCTCCCGCTACTATTGCAGTTAATTTCCCTTTCTTGCTTTTGGAATGTATTATGCAATGCCAGACAAGATGACTCAGGGAGAACAGGGGAAGAGTCTACAAGTCTCATAGTCTCTCTTGGTCTCACAGTGTTTGTCAGAGAGCACTATTTTAAAAAAAAACAAAGTTTCTTTTCCAAAGTTACAAGATTAATGTGCAGATAATACTTTTCTACAATTAAGCACAACACCATGAGGATGTACAAATGTATAAATATGAGTAAGTATGAAATGTCCACAATGGCTTAATTTTGTGGGATGGATATGTTTGTGGGATGTCACAGTTTGGGAGGTAGCTCTGGGCATATCTAAACACTGAAGAAAAAAAGCAAATCTGACCTAAGGAATGAAACCAAATGAGGAAATACGTACTTAAGGGACCTGTGCTTTTCATTAGTGAAAATATGCTCTTGACTTCTGTTGATGCAATTCTGAATGTATCATTGAGTTTTTGAACTTTTGCCACCCTTGCAAAGAAAACTCAACTATTCCAGGAATCCCTTGATCTTAGTCTCCCCTTTCCATGCTTCAGAGACAACAGATCCCTCTGGGGTAGAGACAAAAAGGGGACAGAAGCAAGGAGCAGCAGTAAGTGTTGAGGGTGAAGGAAGAGGTGAAGAAAGATAAAAAGGTGAAGAAAATGAAAGTTTCCATACACAAGCCTTGCTTATAGTTGTCTTTTCAGTAGGAAGAAGGAAAAAAAAAACACTATGCACCAGGAATAAGTTCACAACTATAAAAAACTCATCAATTAATGATTTTATGTATTTTTAATTCACCTATTTAGAGGTGCAACTAATAAATTTATTAAATGATTTTATTAAGACTCCATGATTTAGCTTAGTCTTGTCATAGCTACTAAGATTAATTTTGGGGGTAAGAGAGGTATACATTTTTTGTTGCTAATTTTATCACTTTAAATTGCATGATTATTTCACCTTTTTCAAAGCAATGTTGAAGCTGATAATCTATCCTTTGTAAAACAAGATATGTTTTTGATTTGTGGAATGTGGAGACCCTAAAGAAAAGACAGTGTGTCTACAGAGTTTCCTGATGTCTTCCCAGGGGTGCCTCGGTTCAGGTGAACGATGCTCTCTGAGCAGGCAGGTGTAAGGATGCTCCTTAGAAGTTCCATGATTTTATGGCACTACAGTGACATGCTCTCACCCTTCATCTTTGCACTTGTACCCTAGAGAATGGATCCTTCCGTGGACACACATCCAGTGCTTGGATATTGCCTGGAATAATTTCAGTTGCTATTCTCAGATGGAACAGCATGGTGGCGAATTGTTGTGAATCACTGGAACACTCAAAATATTCATAGCTAGATTTCCAGTGAAACCAGCAAATAAGACAACTAATTTACCAGTATGCCAGAAGGACACAAAAATCTGAAAACAGTGGTTAATGAATGGAAATGAAATATATTGATACTCTCCTGATGATTCCCAGAAGATGTAGAAAACAAGTTGTAGTAGTTTACCTACATGGTTGCTGATAAATGACCACCAAATGGCTTAAGGGAGCAAGGAATTTATTCTCTTACGATTACTGGTTACAGTTCATAGTCTAGCCTGACAGGAGAATATGCACCAACACCAGGGCTGAAATAGCCACAGGATCACTACATAATGGCTGGGAAAGGGACAATCCTTACTTGCCAGACCAGCATGTCTGGCCAAGTGTACAAAAGGATGCTGACTCACTCAACCAGCTCTCCGTGATTTATTCCAGGGCCTAATCCCATCCACCATAAGCTGGGCCTTCCCTATCACTAGACAATCTCCTGCAGGTTCACTCTGGGCTTAACTACTATTTCTGTACAAACATGTCCACAGCTCAAACCCGCAACCATCAAGTTGACACCTGTGCCCAACTATGACACAAATGAACACTGGATATGACATTCTGTTCCGCCTTTCTTTTTCAAACAACCCATTTTTTTCCAGAAACTTAGAGGATCAGATAGGACTGAGCATATATGTGCTAGTGATATACCTGGAACCTGAAGGCTTTCTCTACTTCTGCAAACATAAAGATGGGACACTCGCTCACGTATTTCATTTGAAGAATCATTAACTAATTAATGACTAATATTATAACTCTTGGACAGAGGCTTGTTCAAATATTTATGTTTGAACACAAAAGGACTAATCTATTTCTCAGTTGAAATCCAGATGTTAACAGAAATTTAACTGCTATATTCCAACATTAAGTTCAATATACAGGTTTGAACACAAAAGGACTAATCTATTTCTCAGTTGAAATCCAGATGTTAACAGAAATTTAACTGCTATATTCCAACATTAAGTTCAATATACAGGTAGAAAAAACATTTGCTTAGATAATACATTTGCTCCATTCACACTCTTTCCCATAGATTCAAATCATGGAAGTTTTCTGGAGGAAGGCTACACATTTATTGATGATAAGAATTAAAAAGAGCTCTCACAGGATTAGACCCGAGGTTAAATTCTGACTCCCATGTTGATATGGGTGAATCTGTAAACTTCCAAAGCTTCTCTTGTTCTGCACAATTAATAGGAATAACAATGCATCATGAGGCTAAGAGAAAAGAAACATGACAAGAGTTTGCTAAAAAGTCTCATGAATTAAAACTGGTATGGAGCTTTATTACAATAATGATGTGTGTGGTGTGTGTGTGTGTGTGTGTGTGTGTGTGTGTGTGTGTGTGTGTATGTGTAGTGTGTGTGTGACATAATAGAAACTAAAAGGAGAATTAACCAGCTTTTCCTGTAGGAAACAAGATTGCAAATATTTTAGGTTTCCAGATCATTCCATTACTGTACTAGCTATACAATTTGGTTATTGTAGAACAAAAGTCTCCATAAACTACAAGTAATGAATGTGTATTTCTGTATATAAGCAAACAGGAAGTACATGCCATCTGGCCCATGAGTCATAATTTGTTCAATCCTAGGTCAAAATAGCATATTATTTTTAGGAAAACAATATAACAGCAAAATTACCTATTCAACAACCTCTAAGTTAATTGCATCCAGAGTTAAAGCTGATATTTACAGATGATTTGTTCATTTAGCAAAGTTCCTGAGTTCAAAATCACTTTCACAGTTATCACTTGTGCCAATGGCTGCTCCCTGTTCATGACTAAGTTGTGCTAGAATGGGCCACTATAAAATCCCATTTGAAGGAATACCAGGAAAATCTGGGGTTCAGAAGATCAGTTTGTATAGCATCTCTCAACAAACTCAAGCCCACTACTAAAAGTCACACAAATTTTCCAGTTCAATGATTCTTTCAGGATATGAAACCTTTCTGTATATATGCAAAATTTCTCAGGGTCTACTTAGTTGATATGAGAACTTCAGACAGCCAATGGATACAGGATTTGGAGCACAATCATGTAGTATTGTACAGCCCTTCAACTCAACAATGAAATGACATTTGCTCTTAGTTTCCCAGGAGGATGGGTATAATAACAGCAATGGCATATCAAAGTTTTCTAGAAAACTCTAAATAAATATGCTTATGCACAACAGTCTCACATTTAAATCTTGATAGCTAATTAAAATGTAGTGAATATAATATAACATAAAGATGAACCCTGTGAGGAGTCCACTTTTAGAATTTCTTCAGACTTCAAGGACCTGTCCTTTATGTACATCTTAAATATAGTTATATCACATGTATATATCTTCAGTTATATCATGTATATCTTAGCTACACACACAAATATGTTAGATATGTTTGTGTACATAAATATCTTCATTTCTATGTATTCCAGATAGAGGAAAAACACCTAAGGTGTCTATTTAGAAAACTCTTTTCAAAGCTTTTCAGTTTCAAAATACTTTTTTTTTCAAAATACTTAATAGCAGTGGGAAACCCAGAGAAGAGTCAAGATAACACAACATGACAAAACACATTCATTAGCAAGAGAACAGATAACAAAGGAACAGATAACAAAGGACTTATGAGTATTGCAAAAAAATTAAAAAATAAAAAGCCTGGTGAAGGTGAAGGGTAACTTGGAGACCTTAGCAGCTCTCTGGAGCCCATCATTTTCTATATGAGCACCTCAAAGTGATGTACTAAAGAAAAAAATGTTCATTTGCTTTGCAAATATTACTTTAGAAAAAAGTCTATTCAGCCTTCAAAACCTATACTGCCTACAATGTCCCCTTTTGAGGGTAAGATGGGGAGAAGGCAGCAGAAGCGTCGCTGAGGATGTGCTATAAACCAGAAGCCCCTCACAAACCTCCCCTTCAGGTCACTATGGCCAGCACATCTGTGTGTACCAAAGAGAGCCAGCTGTTCCTTATCCTTCAGTCTTGCTGTATTATTAGGGCACTAAATGAAATGAACAAAACACTTTTAGTTTATAATACAAAGGAAAACATAAGAAGAGTTTACAGACAAAGTATTGAAGAGTTCAAGTAAGTCTAAGATTAATACAGGGCCTATTTTACTTTCCTTGATCTGAGAATAATTTTCTTAAGAAAACTTGGCTATGTTTGACTCCAACACATTTTACTCTAGAACACAGGACCAAAATGAACCAAAGTAATCCCTGATGACTCAAGGGCACAGTTCCCACTCCGACTCAATAAAGCTGCTTAATTGGCTAATGAATTATAGTTATTTTATTATTTATTTTTTCCATATCAAAGGCATATGTTTTTTTAATTTAAAATGTTTCCTACTAGTATTCCAACCCATCAATATGCTTTATATATATGTTATATATATATTTATGTATATATATGTATCCTTTTCATTCTAATCTTGTGAGACATTTCTCTATTATCAAGTAATCTGAGGACATCAAATCAAATGTTGTTTAAACTGTGGAGAAAAAAACTTCAATCAAAATAATTTTACATGCAAATACAAATCATATGTATAATTTGAATGGGGACAAATATGCAGAAAAAGCTGACAGTTGCAGGATCTGTCCTAGGGTATGACGTGATCATCACCAACCTACAAACAGAGCAGCTGGAGGTCTTGCATGAGAGTCACAAAGCGGGTCATTAACAGTCCCTCGAAGGAGGGTCACCTGACTTTCCCCAAGTTTATATCTCTCACCCCCTCCTACTTCCTCCACCTCAGCTACAGGTAATCCTGACTCAGTTGTATGTGCTCTTCATGATCTTCAGAGTGCCAGATGACAACAGGTGAAATATTCAATGGAAGGGAACTCCATCTGTGTCATCTTGAGAGGCCCCTATCCATGCTGGAGTAGAATATGTAAAGTGAGCCATCACCCATGCTTTTGTAATTAAGCCTAATAAATTCACTGATGCACCAAGCTGATCTTGGATAGAATTGTTTCTTTGGTCTACCCTTGAGTGTCTGCTTGGGTTGAATAGATGTTGGTTTCCATTACAGAAAGTCATTAGAAACCACTGAATATATATGGTAGTACATATTATAAGTTATTATGAACTCAGCAGTTTTCTTTGGCAATTAGTGATCCCCAGAGACATGTCAGCATCAGTAGTGACAGATTTCACCAGAGCAAGCAGAAAGAAAGCATTACTTTTAGCACATTGTAGGGCTCACTATAGAGTCCCCAGACTGTTGGATGCGAATTTGAAAGTTGACTTTGTTTCCAGAATGTATTTTGTAATGAGACAAAGGATTCCCAAGTACAACTCTATAAATCGGTATGACTTTACAGTTTGTTTATAGTAAATAATAGATTAACTCATATCCCTGAATAAAGGATTTTTCTTCACATCTCCAGAAAGTTTACAGTGTAACAGAATGATGTAAATATGTAAATTATTGAGCTACCAAGATGGTTCAGCACATAAAGTGCACACCATTCAAGTCCAAGGACCTGAATTCAGATCCCCAGTACCCAGGTAACAACCAGACACAGTGTTAGTAATCCCAGCATGCCTACAACAAATGAGAAGCAGAGACCTGAGAATCTTGAGGAGTTCTACGGCAGCCAGCTTGTCTCGAGGCACACCTGAGGAAATCTTGTGTCAGACAAGTCAGAAAGGCCAATGAATGACATCCAAAGGTATCTTTGACCTCCACAAGCATGGCATGAACACATCTGCACACACACCACTCACATACACATCTTCACCCACCACGCATAATAAAAAGTAAATAAAAATAAATAAATAATTATCATCTCTATTTTGGAATTATTCTTATTCTAATCTCAATGATAGACCGAAGCCCACAATCATCAAAGTGATTCTTGGATTTGGAATGCTAAAAAATAGTTTACATCATCAAAACATAAATCATAAAATTTAGATAAGAATTTTTATATTGAATCCTAGTGTTTTTGGATGAAGAAAATTTCAGTTTATATTCTTTTGAAGTAAATTTTTACAAAAGCAATACTTTCTAAAATTACTGCACCAGCAGTTAGGTGGGTTTTTTTTCTGACATATTCAATGATAGACATGCCAACACCATGTTTATTGAGGTATAGTTAGCATCATTATTGGATGAAAGAATTTAGTAGCCAGTAAAATTCTGTATCACTTATGCAAACAGTATTTGCTCATAGCCTCTGACCTGTGAAACACACTTGGAATTCAGCACTGAGTTCTGTCAAACAGAATTTACTTTTTAACCTTCCATCCTGCTCTGCTAAATAAAATGAAAGCTATTTGTCATGCCACATAGATCAAACATGAACTATTTGCAAAATAAATTACCTGCAAGGTTATTCACAGGCCAACTAGAATTCTGGAAAAAATGTGTATATGGAGGAATAATGCAAGTCAGTGGAAAAAAAATGAATACCAAAGAGACTCCTGTTTGTTCTCTTTTCCATTGAGTTTCTCCTGAAGGCAAAAACTATGTGCAGAAACCTCCAGAGAAACTGCAGTTTCCTAGAATAGCATCCAGCCACATGATCAAGTTTGACAAATAAGAAATGGAATTTTCGGCTGGGGTTAGGTAAGTGCATGATTAAGTTTGCTACTGAAGTTTAAATGTACTTCAAAAGAAGAAAATATTAAAAATATAATGTTAAATGTCCATAATGTTTTTAAATGTGATGATGTGATCTATATAGAAATATCTATAAATAAATTTTGAAGTTGAAATAGGAAACCTTGCTTCAAAAATTATACATTTATGCCAGGAGCTATGTCAGCTAACCACCCCACCAGATTATAATATTTCTCAGTGCTTGATTTGCACTGAAAGCTATACCTAAGCCTTAAAGCACAACTAATCAATGCACTTGGGACAAAGAAATGCTATTGAATTTCTTACAGTAAAAAGGAAGGTGCTTGCAGAAAAATTGTTAATCTTATTTTGATATTCCAATACACACATTTTTTCACATTTATTCACATTTTTTCACATTTATTAAAGTAGAGAGTTATTGTTGGTGAATATTCACAATTCCCCTTTTTGAAATGTTATTCAGAGCAGGATTGAAAGGTTACAAAGTGAATTCTGTGATACATTACTAAGTATTAGACCTTTGGAAATGAAATCAGTAGATCACAGACACATCTATATTTCCATTTTTATTGCAGTATGGTTCAAGAAATGGGAACATTCAAAGCGTCTGGCAACTGATGAGTGAACAAGGAAAATAAAACATGCATACATAATGGAATTGTGGCCATAAGAAAGAAGTAAATCCTATTATTTGTGATTGTACGGAGGGAAGCAGAGAACGTTTTGTTAACCAGACACACAAAGACAAGCACCACGTGATCTCACATATATATAAAATATTAAAACCTGTTCATTTCATAGAAGTTGAAAGTAGAGCTGTGGTTATTTAGGTCTGCAGAAAGTACTAGGGAAGAAGTAACGAGCAAATTTTGGTTGCTTATAGTTATAGTGAGTCAGAGAAGCATAAAATATTCTGTTGTACTAGTGCACAGTAGGGTAATATACATAATAACAACATTTGGTAAATTTGGAAAGGCTAGTATAATAGTTTTAATGTTTTCACCATGAAGAAATGTTAAAGGACTGTCTTGTTTAGTAGGTTCTGCATGTAAGTGAGAAAATACAATATTTATCTTTTTAAATCGAGGCCTTATTAGATAGTAAAGGTTATCTGAGTTCTCCGATCAGACTCAGCTTCAATAACACATTTTAAATGACAGTTAGATTAATAATTTTGCTTTAAAAGATGACATGCCCATGTCATTTGTACTTGTATAGAGTTCTTATTTCTTTCCATGCATTTCTATTGTAGTTTTAATGAAATGTACTGATTTGAGAGATGATGAAAAACAAGTATTAACATTGTTTGGTTGTATTTTAGGTAATGTGTTTCCAACATTCTTATCAAGGATTTTGTATACTTCATCTTCTTCTATTTTTAAATACTAGACTAAAATAGAAGGACACTATTTTAGGTCATTTTAATATATATAGAATATATAAAGAATTAATATTTATTAAGATCCTATCTCCAATTATTTTATTTAAGGCACACAACAATCATTCATTGGACACTTTGTCTTCCCTATTACAGATAATGAAAATCAGAAAATGAGGTAAAGCAATTGGTACAACTAAGACACAACTAAGACAGATTATTAAATAAGCTGAATGAGGATTCCTGACCAATCTTTATGTCTTTGATACAATCCCCAGGACCAAGGCCCTGAACTGCTCTTGCTCCTTTGATACAAAATAAGCCAACCAGAATGGTATAACAATCAACTATAAATTAGAAAACTCCTTTGGATTTTTAGACCTGTAAATACTGTCCATATATATGTGTGTGTGTATATATATATATATATACATATATATATATATATATATATATAAGTTTGATAGTTGACTACAAAGTAGCCATGTAATGTAATACATCCTTACCAGTCTTCAGATATAGTCTGATAAAAGACATCTCAAGTGAAACAAAACTACCACTTCAGAAAAATACTTTATTCACTTACTTGAGATAGGAGAAGGAGAGAGAGAGAGAGAGATGTATACCATGATGAATGGTAGAGGCCAGAGGACAGCTTTCAGAGGTCAGTTCTATCCTTCCAATGTGTGGACTTCCAAGAATTGAGCTCAGATGCCCAGGTTTGCAAGTGAATGCCACCTTACGCACTAAACTATCTCAGTGGGCCATAAGTCTACCACTTTTATTACACCAAAATTTATCTAGAGTCCATTTGCACTCATCAAAAAGATCCAATTTGAACATTGAAGAAATAAATTTAGCCTTTTACTATCTAGAATTTTATATGCTTTCATGATCATATTTCAATCCTATTAAGGTATTAAAATTGTTCAGCTTTCAATTATATTTTTATTAAGCAATCACTTATTTCCCTCCTTGAAAAAAAGAATTCTACTTTTTCCATTCCAAAGTCACCCACATTCTTCCATGGTCACTTATGGTCAAACATCTGGTATGTCTAAATAAAACACCCAAAGTGGATGGGGGGACCTGAATCATTGTGTGAAAAACTTGCTAAAATAGTTAGTGGGGATTCAGAGGAAGACCAGTCCTCTTCCTGCTTGAAATCGATGCTCTTCTGAGACCACAACAAGGCCAACATTATTGTATCTGTTGAGCAGATCCTTCATAGCATTAAGGGATAACTGTTCTTCCTTCAATGGCCATGTGTAATTGCTTTTGTAGGACATGAAAATGAGCTCCCAGCAGAGTTACTCACACTCTATTGTGTAGACTGACAACAAACTGGGACAGAATTAGGACTTGACCCACTTACTGCTTACTGACAGATGGTTCTGATCAATGTCAAAGAGTCTGGTGACACGTTGCCATTAGGAGATTAAGGGAAGTAACAGATTTTTTCCCCTAGTTCTTTAGAGCTTTGGCTTTTTTCCCCCTTTGGACACAACAACCAGACATTGAGTCCTTCACTGAGAAAATGCCAAAAGAATCACATATTCTCTTGCTACAAAATATAGTCAAACTTGATACTGAAACTATTCCGTAAAGATCCACATGATTGCTTAACAATTACATTTAAAACTGATTCAGCACAAAAGACTGTCTTAGTTTGTGAAGCACATATTCTTGTGTAATAAAATAACCAGAGACCCCCAAAGCCAATGTGTCTCACCAGTTTACACTGTGACCACAAAATCACCATTAAGGAGCTCCCCACACCTCTGGCAGGGACTTGCGATCCACACCCTTGTCTGCTCCCTACCCTGGTCCCCAGAAGTCCCTGCAGCTGCTTCTTTAGTTCCCCTGGCCACCCAGTCTGTCTCCCTTTGTTTCCACCAGGTGGTTAATTTATTACCCTCTTTTTCCTTTTACACAACCTCTCTGTATGAACACATGGCTTCCTCTGTAGGTGGGATTGCTGGTGTTGATCTGTGGTCTCTGCAAAGAAGCGGTACTGCTGATCTCCCTTGAACATTTAAACCAAAACTCACGATGTAACCCCATCATGCAAGCTCAAACCCCAGTCTGGCTTCTGGATCTTTTAAGATAACATGACTGCATTGTGGTTGAGGAACGCCATTTTGGGGTGAAAGTATCCACAGGTCTACTCTTATTTCACAGAAAAAGACAACTATGCTAGTGAGCAAAAAAAAATTGTTATTGATATTGTAAATGGAAAAATGGCAGCTCTCTCCTCAAAGGGATAAGAGGTAGTTTATTCTGAAAGCCAAATATGAGTGACTATGGCCCGGAATTCAGACTACTCCAAACTCCATGTGTTCTGCTGTGGCAACACTTTCATGAGATTTTTATAATCATAAAACAAAGTCATAAATCAAGACACTTTTCAAATACATTGGTGGAACCATCAAGTAGGAGGACTACAGCAAAGTAAAGGGGAAATCTCTGTGTTGGCTATGCAGAGATGCTATCTAAAGACATTCTTTTAGTTGGTGGAAACCAGGAGTCTGGTTGGACATTCTTAAAAATACACCTAATGGTCACCAGGATGTGAGGTCACATCCAAAGGTGGGTAGTAAATAGCTATTAAAAGGCTAGATGGCCCAAGATAATCAGGCTCTGGACTGGCAATACTTCAGACCTGTCCACCATCACTGAGGCTTTAATCAATCTGCCTTGCCAGTGCAGCAGCCTCTTTCACAGTATCAGATTTGATGCTGAATTCAAACACTTGATTTAAAAAAGAAATCTGGCTGGAGACATGGTTTAGGGGTTAAGACTCTGTCTTGCAAGCAGAAGGTTCTGAGTTTGGATCCCAAGTCCCACATTAAAAAAAAATGCCAGGTGAAAATTACTGTGGCCTACACTTTTGGCTTAGGTGGGCAGAGCTGGGAAATCCCAGAACGAAGTAAAAAAGGGGGTAGAAGCAATCCAGCATGATTCCCAAAGTCACCTTCGATCCTCTACAGGGACACACAGTGCTCTCTGACGCACGTGTGCACACACACACACACAAATAAATAAATAGTGTTTAAAAAAAAAGAGAGAAAAAAACATAGGCCTTGCTTAAGTCCCAGGTTTAGGAATGGGCCTTGTCTCACAGAAATGGATAGTGATTGGAGACAAGACACATGCAACAATCCCTTCTGGCCTATGTATGCGTATACAGGTACAGGTTTTTTTAAAAAAAAAAAGGCTGCAGAGATGGCTCAGGAGTTAAGACTTTGCCTCCCAGGCAGAAGGGCTGATTTCCAATCCCACATCCCACATCAAAACATCAAGCGGAATTGGCATGTGGCAGCTTGTACTTCTCCCCTGGTGGGCAGAGCCCAGGAAATCCCAGAAAGAAGCAAAAAGGAGGTTGAGCAATTTGGGATGATTCCCAAGTCACCCTTGGTCCTTCAGAGGCACACAGAAATGCCCTCTGGTATACATGCACACACACACACACACACACACACACACACACACACACACACACACCAGGCATAAGTAGATAGATGATAGATAGATAGATAGATAGATAGATAGATAGATAGATAGATAGATAGATAGATTAAAAAATCATCCAGTTTCTACCTTTTCTGAGCACAATTAGATTGTCAACTAATATTTTTTGTTCAGTATACCATGCATCTCGGTTCTATAAATACGCTATTTTTATCAGAAATATTTCTTTAAAACTTAGTGCTCTGAAGAATGTTAAGTGAAATATTCTGCTACTAAATTCTGCTTGTTTTTACTCTATAAGCACTGTGCTCCCTGCATAGTGAAGGATATTTTTGAAAAGAATTTAGATATTTTCATAACATCTTAAATACTTGGATGAATAACAAACTATTATTTTGTTTTTCTGACACTTAAGGGAATAAGAGCTCATGCTCTTGGGATCATAGAATTTGACCTAAGAATTAATGGTAATGAGTATGATTTTCAAGACATTCCTTGATAGAACAAATGGAATATGCAGAATGTGTAGACATAATGATTTTATTGATGAATAACTTTTTAGCTTTCAATGTGCTTGAAAATGGAAGAAAAATATAATCATCATATCATATAAGCACACAGAAACAGCATGTTATTGTTTTGATGCAGTTTTAAGTATGTTTTACATGAGCTGAAAATGTAACATTGTGTGTGTTTACATTCTCTCATATACAACCCAACTTTGCAGTTGTATATTTTTTATGTTTTTGAAAGCTTCACATACAATTTGCTCATTTGTTCCTCCTAAAAATTATAAAATAAATGAGATATATGAATTTATTTCACTATACAGAAATGGAAACCAAGACTAGAGATGCCATAAGACTTTAGATTAAGATATTGAAAGTCCTTTGTAGTCATGTAATTCATTTATTTAACATATAATCATCCCAATATGTGTTTGACAGCACTCTATTTAACAGTAGAAAGAGTAAGACCTATGGCTTTTAATTTTTACTTTAGGACTTTTAAAACTGGAGCATAATGCCTTTTTATTCTGATAGAATGGCTTGTTTCACTTTTAATTTTTTTATTTGTTATTCATTTGTATATGTGTGTGTTTGTGGTGTGTGTGTGTATGTGGATGTGTGCACATGCACACACGTGCATAGGTGCCCTGGCATGAATGCAGAAATGACAGGGTAAGTTTCCAGGGTTAGGTCTATCCTTCCACATCCTGGTCTCTGAGCATCAAACTCCAGCCTTCAGGTTTGCCATGAAAACGCTTTTACCTGCAAAGCTGACTTGCTGTCCAAAAAGTAATTTTGTGATAATACTTCAAAGTACAATTTCCAAAATCCAGTCATCAATTTTTGTGCAATTAATGTTTATTTTATTATATTTTGAAATAAATGTGTTATTTTATTACTTTCCTTCAACTCTCATCTAACCTTATTAATATATTATTTTTATTTTTAGACATTATATTTTCTTTCCTTTGTTTTGCTTTATCATTCAAAGCAATCTACAGATTTAAAGATCCTGTAGTGGTTACTCTTAATTTTTGCTATGAGAGAGCACCCAAAGTAAAATAAATTAAAGGAGAAAGGGAGATTTATTCAGCTAATGGTTCCAGAGGGGAGAAAGAGTCTTTCATGGTGGAGGTGACATGGCTGGTGGTTGAAGCTGGTAGCAGGCTAAGTTACTGCAAAGATCCAGAAGGCTAATGAGTGAAGGGTGAAGGCTGGAGGATTCCTGGAGAATCTTCTTCCAAGTTTCCTATTTTATGGTTCCTTTACCTGGTCTGCTACTGGGAGGTTCCAATGAGATCTAGGAAGGTTCCAATCAGATCTAGAGCTGGTCTTTGTATTGTAAATGTATTGATCTGGATAATCTTTGCAGGTGGTCCCAGCTGACCTTAGTTAATGCCAGGTGTGGTCAAGTTGACACCCAGGATTAACTATCACAGATCCCCATCAAAATTCAAGAAGGATTCTTCATATACCAGAAAAGCTCAATCATAAACTGTGCATGGAAGCACAGAACATCCCAAATAGTCAATCCAAGCAATCCTGAGAAAATAACAATGCTGAGAGCAGTCACATCTGAAATCATATGCTGAAATACTGCAACAGAATCAGCAAGTTATTATGCAAAACCAGACTTTTAGTCCAATGGAATAGAAAACAAGCATCCAGATATAAACTCCATTGGCTACAGCTACTTAACATGAGGCTAAAATGTCCAAGACATACATTTGAAAAAAGACAACATCTTTAAGAAAAGGTTATGGAAAAGTGGGATTTCTACAAGTTGAAGAATGAAGCTAGATCCATATCTCTCACTTAATATAAAAATCTATTTGAAATGGATGAAATACTCTGATATAAGACCTGTAAGTCTAAAATTGCTGGATAAAAATATAAGTAAGACATTTTGAGATATAGGCATAGGCAAGAATAATAACTCCATAGACTGAGAAATGAGATTACATGAATTACAAAGCTCCTTTCCAGCTAAGGAAGCTGTCACCCAAGTGAAGATACAGCCTACGAATGAGAAAAAAAACTGTCAGCTATACAACAGACAGGGATTAATATCATAAAACATAAATCTTCTGATCAATAAATGTGCTAATAGACTGAAAATATAGTTCTTAAAAGAAGAGACACAAATAAAAAGTGTTCAGCATACTTAGCTATTAAGGAAATACAAGTTATAACTGCTTTGAAATCCCATCTCGATCCAGTCAGAATGGCTGTCCTCAGGAAATGCTGATGAAGCTACATGCAAAAAGGGACCATGAATTTCTGCTATGGACATGAAACTTGTTTGCACCATTATGGAAATTAGCATGGAGGTTTCTCAAAAACCCGATGATTGAACTACCTTATGGTCTAGTTACACCAACTTGGGGGATATGCTCAAGGGACTGTAAGTCAACATACCTCAGACATACTTAGACATCCATATGCAGTCACCTTACGTTGGCAATTGCGAGTTCGTTAATGCTTTTTACATTTATGAGAGCCGAGAGATGTGTTAATGAGTTTGCAAGAAGCTGCACGTATTTGGAGATACTATTTCAGAGATGAATCCAGCTATCAACTGTAAGTTTTGTTTTGACCTTTCCTCCTTGTCCTGTGTGATCATGCATCAAATGCTATATGTATGCATATAAATCACAAGTTAGAAAGCTGTTTGGCATAGTATCCTCACAAATTAATTGAAACCTAAATTAAAGTGTATGTTATGGGCAAATACCCAATGGGTCTGATGCCACTTAGACAAAAAATAAAACATTGGGAAGGTAAACCTTTGGTTGCGGTTTTATGACCTCACCCATTACTCAGATTTTCTGAAAGTCAAATTATCGTGTTTAAGAGTTCACACCTATTTCAAACACTAGAAAACAAAGTCCATACATACCTGGGATTCAGGATATGGCATTTTGGTAAAAATACAATGAAAATGGCTAGACATTATTTGCAGAATTGATCAGAGTTTTTGACTTATGTGATCATATTGTCTGTTTTCAGTATCATCCGGTTACATTAAACTTTCTTGCTTGCTTTTTTTCTTTAAACTCTGGTGATCTCAGGTCTGAGCTGGTAAAATCTGGTAAACACTAATGTCCTTACTAGCTTATTTTGACGCTTGTCTGTGCATTGGTTTCTCAATTTGTAAGACTATGAAAAGCAGGGTTTCTCAATTGCATGTGGTGAATAAGTTTTGTGAAAGTACAGATAAAATGAGCTGAGACAGAATGCTTAAGTCTGGTATTAAAACATCTGACTTTATTACAGGAAAAATTTAAACTCAAAATTATTAGTAATTTTAGTCTTAGTTCCTGGAGCCATTTAGTATCTGAACCAGCTATGCCAGACCAGAATGCAAAGTAATTCCCTTGAAATGAAATTCTGAATAAGACAGTAACATTAAAATTGGGGGTTTTGATAGCTGTAAACCATGAACCAAGTCTGAAACATATATATTTCATTCTAGTCATTGATATTTACTGTTGTGTTTTACACTGTAACATGTACATATATTTGCATGTTAGTATGTATACGGATATTTTATTTCCAAATTTATGTTCTTCACAATGGAAGGAAATCATAGACCACTTTCAACATTAGCATAACTTTAAATCAAAGAGTATATTGCCTTGAAAAATAAAAGTCTATGATTGTGGAAATTAGAAAGCCATGAAAAAATTATTTTAAGGGTAACTGAGAAATAAAATCTAAGAAGTTAAATAATTCCATTATTATATATGAAAGCACTAACATAGATGAATGTTTTAATAAAAATTTGCGTCTAAGTATTATGAAACTCAACTGATCTTTTTTTGTTTTAAAGTAACTACTTTGCCAAAAGTAGCTATTCTTAAAAATTATTTGGAAAGGCTACATCTTATAGCATTGTGTTTGTAAATTGATATCGTATCTTACTTTTATATGTTTTGTTTATTAGAATTTTAGCATTCAATTTTTAATTCAAATTTAACCATAACCTAGTACATGAGTTGCATTCTTCTCCTCCCCTTTCTGTGGTGTATGTACATGTGTTTTGCATGTGGGTAGATGTATATGAGTGTGGGCTTGCGTATGTATGATTATGGAGGCCCAACGGTGACATCAAAAATCACCCTGCATTGTTCTCCTACCATATTACTTTGCAATACGGTTTCCTTTAGCTCTGTCTTCCAGGGTGGAAATTAGAGGTCATTGTCATATCTGTACTGGTCTTTTTTACACGTTATCTGCAGATCCAATTTCAGTTCCTTTTGCTTGCAAATCTAAGGTTCTAACCACTAGGCTATCTCCCTGACCTAATTCATGTCTCTTTATAGAAGGTAATAACTTAGAAAAGTTAAGTACCAATTTCAAGAATACACAGAAAAACAGCCCACTCCTACTGTATCTTCTACAACTCAATGACGTGCAATTTAAAATTTACTTTTATCATTGCAAACATGGTTTTGAAGTCCTCTAGAGCAACAAACACTCACATCAAGGAATTAAGACAACTTTTGAGAAATGTGATCAAAATTCAGTTGGTTTATAATTGAAATGAAATTCCAAATTTTTTCTGAGATGTCTTTTATGACATTATGTTGGCAGAACAGTCAACAACTTGACCCTTCGTACACAAGATGCAAGAACAGGTGGCCTGCTGTATACCAGAGACAATTTTATTCATTTTCCTGAATTTGCAGCTCTCAAAGTACCCTCATCACTAACCAATACGGAGTTCCCCATGAAATGATAGTGTTCAGGAAACCCTAAATCCAACCTGCTGAGATGAGATAACTGGATGAACTGAGGCACTCATTCCTGCCTGTTTCTGTCCATCAGAAAGTTGACATGAAAAAAGGAAATCTGATATGATAGGAGCATAAAACCATTTCCAGGCTATCCAGAACATCTTTCTACATAGTAACTGTAGTAGATAGAAAGAGATGGCAGAGAAATTATTCGTGCTTCAAACAAACCAAAACTCTTCTACCCAGCAATTTAGGATTTATCCCCAAGGTCCTACAGAAAGAACTGCATTCAGAAGCTTGTGTGGTCCTGTATTGGCAGGGACCAAAGGAAAAATGAAGCAATGCATGAGGCACCCGAGGGAAGCACAGAGAAGTAAACGTAACCATGACACTAACTCATCAGTCTATATCCTCCCCACTTCAGTTCTAATGCGGCTCTTTTAAGTTCCGTGATTTGTTCTTGGCCAAAATGCAACACAGTATGTTCTTTCATTCTTGAGTCTTCCATTCAGAATAGAGATCTTAAGAAGACTATTTTCAACCATGAAAAATAATTATTATGAGCATGTGATGGGAAAGAAATAACTTAAACTTCTTTTCTCCTACTTTTACACCAAAAACCCAAGCATTTAGGTGCAAAATCATAATAACCCAATGTACAAAATTAGACTCAGTATACCTATCACATTGATAAAAATTTAAAAATCATTGAAAGTAATTTAAAAGTAACCAGTATTGTTTAGGATGTAAGGAAATGAATTCAAACTACCGATGTACATTAAACTGATGAGGTATTTCTGGGAAACAACTTGAAAATTTATTAAAAAATTTAATACATGAGTGAGAGAATTTCTGTGTCAAAGAAGTGATGTGCTTTGATATATGACCTATTGGGTAGTAAATGGATAGGAGCTTAACATCCAATCAGAACACACATAGTTAACTGGTTGGTTGTCTTCCAGATTGGTCAGCTTCATGATGTGATTGTTATAAAATATTTTACATTAGCTTAAAATGTATTTCAGTACTCATTTGAATGTATCTCTCATATTAGATTTTAATAATTTAAATTTAATGATTTGGTAAGTTATAAAAGGTATCTAACAATTCTATTTAAGTAATTTGGAGTAATATTTAATATATTTTCATTTATTTATTCTGTACTTTAGTTTTTCTCTTAAACATCATCTATATTAATCCTCTAAACTTTTCTTTTAGAAAGATTGTCTTTCAATGATTCATAGGAACTAATAAAACATTAATGAGCACAACATTTGTTACAGCTATTTTTCACATTTAGTCTTTGTTTTTCGCAATTTTTAGAATATTCAGAAAGTAAATTTTTCCCTTAGGTCAACTTATATACATGAAGTATTTAAATTTCTCTCTGAAACAGCCATTTCTCATCATGTTTCTTTTTGTATAGAGAATAAAACATTTCTCCATAATGGATCATCATTATCTCTTCATAAAGTCCCCTCATTTACTCAAAAGTGTCTCTTGATGCCACTAAAATGAATGCTAACCTGATTTAATTAAAAGTGAAAAGTCCTTACTACTTAATCCAGGGTTGCTTGAATGTTGAATGTGTAAGCATCATTTTTTATCATTCTTTTTCATATTTTTTAATGTTACATACATGACTATAGTGAATTTATATTTTCACCCCTTAGTCTCAGATCCTATCCTCCCTCCTTTTCCCCTTACAACCTTTCATCTTGCCTGCCAGACCCCCTTCTATTTTCAAATCTTTTCAATTGTGTGGCCCACTGTGTTTCATCTAGTGTGTCTTTGACGACATATGCCTGACATGGTTCACACTCCAACAAGCATCCTACATCAACGGGTATACCACAGAGGGAAACATCTTCCTTCTCTTCCCCATCAACATTAGTCTTCATCAGTCTCTCAGAGAAGTATGGCACTTCTTTTTCATTTTATTTTTTTCTACTTTTACAAACATATTGAGTATTCATCACAGCTTCCCTTCCTCCCACTCCCTTCCATCTCTTCCCTTCACTTCATCTTTCCCTACTCCCTCCCACCCTTCTGCCTGTATGGTTCTATGGACCTCAGGGTAACTCTGACTTTGTCTACTCTTGTGGGGGCTCAGGCTTCCATGGTATATCAAGTTATCTCTCTTGATAAGTGCATTTCCCTTCACTCATTCAGCTTTAGACCCAAACGTTTCCACTTTAAGTTTCCATTCTATGGGTGAAATAACCTAAAGAGCAGCTTGATGTATTGTCTTCCTACCTATAGGCTTATTGGCTCTTTTCTATTGACTTACTTCCTTCCCTTTTTTTAAGGTTTTTGTTCTAGTTTATAGTAACAGAGATGTGTACCATTCCGAAAAATGGGTTTTGGGTCCAATCAAAAAACTGTTGGTTGCCTTGTTGATATTCATGCCACTATTACACTGGTGGTCACCTGTTGCCATGGTGATTTATATTGCGTCTTACAAATCTCATTGATGGAGCTTGTGAATATTTCTCTCCCCCAGCAACTTCTATAGTATTCCTTAGTACTGTGTAAGCTATCTAGTAAGGAGAAAATCCTCAGACCAGGAACTTCTTGAGATATTTCTGATTTCATGGTGAAATGGTGATAAGACAGTTCCTGTGCAATTCCTATGTTAGTATACATATATGCAATGGGTTGAAGAAAATATCTGGCCCACCAGTGTCCCACTTAATGCTCTTACAATCTTGTCGCCCCTCTTCCACGATGTTCCCTGGCCTTAAAGATAAGGTAGATGTGGTTTATATGTCCCGTTTAGTGACAAGCAGTTCTCAAGTCACTTATTCTGTAAGCACTGTTTTAAAAGAGAAAACTATTGTACTCATGATTTGTATTTGTTGTGAAACTGGCATCTGAATACTAACGTCTCTTTCTCAGCTTTCCATTCTGTTTCATCAATCAGTTTATCTAAATTTTCACTATTCTTCTTTCATAGCATTTTTGTTCCCATAGATAATTTTTAATGTTTTTAACATCTTATGAAGTATCAAAAATGATGAAATAAACCACAAATTGAAAAAGAAATTTATAGTGGTTTGTTTTTCCCCCTACATGTATGATACTTGTAGTATCTGAAATGTTTCTAAGAAAGTTCGTAGTTTTCTTCATATTAATCATTGTTCAATAATTCATACATGATTTTATATTATTTATCATTTCATTTACTCTATAATACTTTATTATTTGCTATAAATATGTTAATTATGATTTCTTATCATACACTTATTACATTTAATGTTTCCAGATGAGTGAGATATACTTGTGGATAAAGTGCTTTCTCACCAACCCAGCAACCTGAGTTTGATACCTGGAAGCTCACATGTTAGGAGAGAAATGGCTTCCACATATGTTCTATGGCAGGCATATGCATGGCTTCTCTTTCCCTTCTCTCTCTCTCTCTCTCTCTCTCTCTCTCTCTTTGTTCTTACTCTTTCTTACTTCCTCTCTTAAATAAATAAATAGAACTAAATTAGTTTTATGTCTCTATTAATTATTGATTTATAACCAATTACTCAAAACTCAATAGTTTTAAAAACTATTTATTTAAAATAAATAAATAGAACTAAATTAATCTTGTCTTTCTATTAATTGTTGATGTATAACCAATTACTCAAAACTCAGTAGTTTTAAAAACAGCCACCATTTTATTCTCTGATGATTCTTTTGACTCACATGCCGGCTGCACTCAACTGACCCTTGTTCTGTCAGTCCTTATTTTGTCATTTAGGCAGCTGAAATCATGAAGATGGGGCAGCTTGACTGAGATTCGGTGGGACAAGAGGCCATTCCTCATTTGCTGATCATTACTGCTGGCTCTCAGCTAGCCCTGTTTCATTCCTGTCTTCCTTCGAAAGTCTTCACATTAGTGTTAATATCATAGTATGATTTCTAGAAGAAAAATGTGAACACGACATTCTCCTGCTTTCAGTCCTTCGTCGCCCCTTACTAAGGCTTTAATGCTCATTATTCTTTTTTTATTTTTTATTATTATTTATTCAATTGTGTGTACGTGGTGTGCGTGTGTGTATGTAGAACCACGAGCGAATTCGGGAACCCCCATGGACTGCCTCCACCTCCTCTTTGTTTACTTTGCCCCGGGTTTCACAGGCTCCGCCCTACCAGGGCCAGAAACGCAGGCCGCCCCCACTTCCGCCTGGCGTCTATACGTGGGGTCTAGGATCCGAACTCAGGACCTTCTGCCTGCAAGGCAGAGGCTTAACCCCTGAGCCACCTCTCCAGCCCCTAATGCTCATTAATCTAAGCATGATATGTAAAAGCTGTTCATGATCTAGACTCTGATTCTCTTGTTCTCTAAAACTAGAAAACCTAATGATAACACTTATAAAAATGAAAGGCAGTGTTGAACAGGGTAGGAGCAGCATTTTATGGCTTACAAAAATCCTCTACCTTAAGACATGTATGAATAAAATATTTTTAGAAAAGAGAAATGTTTCTCTTAAGAATTATGCCAACATAGAATGCATGATCCAATATGCCTGGACAAGTGGGGACCAGTCCCGCTTGTACATCTATACCTCTGCCTCCCAGCCAGGCCCTGCAAACAGTATAAAATGACAGTTCCAGAGCATATACTGCTGCTTATGCCACCGTTCCCTTTCATGAGGATATCCTTTCTTGGAATATCTTTTATATTTTTCTTATTATATTTTCCAATTTTCCATATTAAGTACCATCATTTAACTATTCCTATTGCTCAACCATGCATAATCAGTGAAGATAATTAGAACCAAATATATATGCCTTCAGTTTCCTTTGATGGTTAAGCAGGAATTTATCTTTATATCCTCCTGCTTTAGTTGGAGAGAAGATAACAGTTGCATCGTTCAAGTTTCAAGAAAGGCGTGACTTCATTTTTGAAGCTTTCGATGTGCCAAGCTGTAAAATGTGCTAAATAAGGAACACATAGCCAAGAAGCAACTCGCCACTCAAATAAAGGGTGGTTATGGTCTGGATATTTACACATTAAAAAAAATCCCCAAACTATTAGCATTTGGTTTCATGGCATGCACTATTTTTAAAGCAGATTTTTCTTATTTTTCTTCTAACTGTTGTGTCCTCAGGCTCAAATGAACAACAATAATCTGGAACTACTGAACACATCAGCGAACATGGCAAAATGAAGTTTGGCATGGGAATGAGAAGGGGGAAAACAAAACGAAATCATGAAACTACCTCCTGCTAATTTAAAAAAAGTCTATTTTCAATATAAATTGCAACATTTTAATTCTACAACTTTTAGCTTTTGACTCTAATGACAGAATATTAATTCTCATACCTGAAGATTTATATATTATATAGCTTGTAATAGTTGACCAGATGACTGTTTCAAAAGTATAATACCTACCCATTGTCATCTGATTGAAAGTTGAATCATGGTAAATTCACATCAGATGGCTAGAAGGACACTTTATAGCATATAAATGTTTCTTTAAAACATCTTTGGGCTCACTCAGACTTCTGGCATGAAAATGGGAACTGAGTTAGAAAATATTAATAAATATTAATAAAGCTTGGAAAAGTATTAGAATATAGAAAAATGCATGGGAAAACTTTGGTTCTGGAAAACAGCTTGAAACACTTGTTCCTGAAATCCCATGAATGATTTCCATATTCACATCTACACTTGTCATGCCAGACAAGGATGAAAGGAAGGAAGGAAAAAGAATGTGTCTGGGGAAGAACAGGAAAGTCCTGTGCACTCCAAGGATTTGCATTTTGCATCATGCATTCTCGAGGTATGAACTCACTCCAAGATAGACTAGCAAGCGTTCCCCTTAATTATGCATACATGTACTATAGAAAATCTTGCAGAGACAAGCTTGAAGCTTTTACTTAATATCTCTTCAGGAGGCTCCATAAATCCATAACTGATGTAAAATTTCAATTAGGAATGCTTTTCACAGAACATCCTTTTTTCATGCATTCATTTTTTCTAGGCATTCAGATTTGTGCCTTAATTGTTTAATAATAACAACTAAGAATATATTATTTTATAGTATCAGTAATGACGAGAATTAAAAAACGCTGAGTGGAAAATTCATGCTTTTTAATAACCTTGCATGGAGCAATGATTTTCAAAATAAGCTCTTATCTCCACTGTTTGAAAACTTTCATGGGAGAATTGCAATTGGGCAAGAAGCCTCTCTGTGATTAGACTAAGTTCATCCCTGTAGTACATTACAGTCATCTGCAGTTTCATAAGGGGGAAAATTACAAACTCTCTATCAGGGATTCTGATTACAGGCAGACAGACTATGGGCTAACAAAACTGCCAGACACATAATCAGAGTTCAGTGAAATCAGGACAGCGAATGCCACAGTAAACAGTCAATGGGTAAGAATTCTGTTTTATTTTTCAATATTGTTTTAAGCTCTAAGATGGAAATAAAATTTCAGATATTCCTAAATAAAATCATTCCTTCAAAAAGTTAACACAGAATGGGGGCTTTAGCTCAATTTTAGAACACTTGCCGCCCCTGTACGATGCCCTATGTCCAACTCCTAGTACTGCCAGAAAATAAACAAACAAAAAAATTAGTGGAAAATTAGTATTCTTGTTTTCTTCCATATTTTATAGGTAAACTATTTTGATAAAGACTATGCTCATGAAAGGACGTGAAACCAATTTTTTTCTGAACTGGACCTTATGTAATCTAATGTATGAATGATATTGATATTGACGATGATGATATGACGATTTGGGATTTTTGAGACAAGCTGACTATGTAGATGAAGCTGGCCTTATTCCTAATTCTCCTACACTGGGCTTATAGGAACAAGCTGCCATGTCCAGTTTAACATGTGACTATTTACTAAACTTTTCATTTTTAAAGTATTTTATTTGTTTGTTTGGAGAAAGAGAGAGAATATAGGTACTGATGTGTCACAGTGTACATGGGGTGGGATTAGAGGGATCAGAGGATAAGTTTGGGAAGTTGACTCACTCTTTCCACCATGTGGGCCCCACAAATCCAAACTCAGGTTGCCAGGTTTGTATGCATCTAAACCTTTTGGCTTATTCTTTTCAACGTTCATATATGTATACAACGAATTTTTGTCACTTATTTCCCCATTATCCTACTTCATCTCTCATCTTCTCCTACTGAAAATCTTCTTCCCAACAAATTTCTCTTCTATTTTTATGTATTTGCATGTGTGACAGAATTGGCCCCCAAACATTACATGGTTGGAATAAATCAAATTATTTCAAATGACTTCCAGCCATCTGAATTAATTTTTGTGGCTAATACTGACTGGGTGTGGTGACTTCAGTGGTGTTGCTAGTGATAAATTTTACTATTATTTAATCCAAATACTTTTAAAATACAGACACAGCATAAATTTGGAATATTAATTTTAATCACATTGAAGTACAAGGAAATGACTGGAAAAAGCTTTTGAAATTGAAATTTGACTTAAATTTCCCATTCCTTTTCCAAAAGTCTTTTCTAAAAATAATGAAAACAAATACATAGAGTATATAACTAAATTAGGAGCAGAAATTTAAAAATGATTTAAGAGAAATCTGTATACTAAAAATATTAACAATTGCTGTGAAGACATGATAAGGTATAAAACTTGTGCTTGAATATTTTAGAAACCAACACATATTTCCATTTCCTCTCTGACTCACAGTAGTCCTGTATCCAAACTCATCTTGTTCTTAGAGTAGTTGCATGCCCAAATCCTGACAAGTGAGGTATGACCAGAGATATGTATCCACTTTGTCAAGAACATACCTATGTAGGTCCCTATATACCATTCTCTGTCTGTCTGTCTGTCTCTCTATATATATGTGTGTGTGTGTGTGTGTGTGTGTGTTTGTGTTGTGTGTGTGTGTTAAACCAGTGAGTTTTT
Source organism: Typhlomys cinereus (assembly GCA_023101885.1). Lineage (NCBI taxonomy): Eukaryota > Metazoa > Chordata > Mammalia > Rodentia > Platacanthomyidae > Typhlomys > Typhlomys cinereus. The sequence goes on from JALPQD010000146.1 coordinate 4,218,034, forward strand.
TTTAGCTTGTTAGCACTACTTACATATAAAATAAGGTAAAGAAAAACTTTAAAATATTTACAAAAAAACACAGGGTGCAGCCAGACATCTAAAAATGATAGGGCTATTATATACATGAATTCACTGCAGCTGTGTCTATTTCCACAAAGCCTGCATAAGATTTTTCTGAATTAACATTTCACCATCAAAAGAGAATGATCTCAAGAAGCTCTGCACTTCAGGGTCAGAGAGACAGCTCAATGGGTAAAGCATCTGCTCACAGACCTGGCAACCTAACTCCCATCCCCAAAAGCCCATATAGTGAAAGAAGAGAACTTATTTCCAAAAAGTTGTCTTCTGACATCCCTCCATGTGACATGTGACATACCTCCATGTGTGCATGCTTCTCTCTAACAAAATATTACAAATAAAGAATCCCCACACTCTCCACACTTCCCTAAGAAACTGATGAGGGTTATTGATGCTGGGAGGCAGGGGCTGTTTTCCTCAATGCTCAATGGTCTACAGTTCATATCCCAGCAAGTGCTCAGGCACATACCATCAAAGGCAACCCAAATGAAGTTCAGTGGGTCTCACATGCAAAAAGATATGAAAATAGGAGGGAGACTGCCAGAGTTGTAATGGGCAGAAGAGTGGGGACAGGACTGAGAATTAAGTGTGAAAATAACATAAATGCACTATATTCGTGTAGGAAACACTAAAAGAATAAAAATAATGATAAAAACTTTCTTCCAATATACTCATGTTCACACATGAGTAGCTGAAAAAGCTCCATGGATTGTATTGATGCCAGTTTCCTGATGATTCTGCTCTATCACAGTTGTTAAGAGGTTCACTTCCGGGAAGACCGATTTCTATTTTCCAGTTTGCAACTTCCAATATGCTTCCATCAATAAAATATGTTCTTTATTAGGGATAAAAATGTATTAAATGATCCAGAAAAAAGTAATTTCCAGATGTGTCCTGAAAATATCTGTAAGGCACAGACAACACCAAGGAAAGCACATATGTTGTTCCTACTGGAAGTCTTCATGAAATTAGGAAGGCAATAACCATTGAGCTATTAATTGGTAACAATGATTTAACCATAATGCAGTTGATATGGAAGCATGGAAATTCCTACCTTTGCAACTTTTCTGTGAACATACAGCTGATTTTAGAGCAAAAAGGTTTATTTTAAAATAATTTTTCTCCCAGTTGCCTAGTTTTCTTGAAGACATTGATGCAGAAATATTCACCAATTTTCCTCCTTGAATTTACTTCAAATGTGAACAATAGTATATTGATCAAAAATGATAGTTTCACTCTCCTTTCAGAGTTAAATAGCACTGTCATCAGTTACTTTTTTATTCCAAAAATCCCACACTGATTTAAAATGCTTAAGGTTTATCATTTTTCTATTTTCAAGAACTTTAAAAAATAATCAGAATCATGCACTTCTGACAATCTTCTTACATAATCAGACCTGGAAACAATTTACTACTTTATTTATAATAAAAAATAAGAGGGTAAAGTTACATACTCTGTAAAAGACTAGCTCTGAGGCTGGGAATGTTCTTCTTCCTATCAAAGGTCAGGATTAGACAGGAGTTTATCATGCAATCATAAAGATTAAAGAGCTTCATCCATCATTCTCATTGAATGAAGGTACCCTCTTAGACCGAAGGTGAACCAGTAGGATTTGCCTTAGGGACTTAAAAAAATTGTCCTGAACTGTTTCAATGAAGTACTTTTATATAACTGCTGTGTGATCAAAATATTAGGTTTAAACCCTTTCATTAAAAGTAGGCTCAAACTCAAGAACATACTTATGTGTCTGACTGCTTGACCGCTGAGGAAAAACCGTGTTCTAAAGTGTTATTTCAATCTAGTTAACTGCTGATTCCATCAGAATTTCAAAAGAGTAAGAACTGTAAACCCTTCAGGCAGGAGACAGGTTTCATGGGAAGATTTGGAGAAACTTTCTGTCCACAGGCAAACAGTAAATATTCTGCTCATGCAGAATGCTACAGTGTCCCTGCCAAAACCCAATGTTAATGTTTATACCTGAAAGCTCTTTTAATTATTACTTCCATCCGTACTATGTTTTCAAAGGGCTTTCATCAAAAATGCCTTTCTCATGAAAAAATAAAAGTAACAAGACAATGACTTTGTATTATAGGAGAGGCATTTTAATATCAAAATTAGAATAATGAAGTTTAAAAATGTACTAAAAGCATGTCAGAAAATAACAAGTAGAACCTAACAGAACACACAATGACTTCCTATAATGGACCCATTCATAGATAATGACAACTTTAGACCATAACTTGATAAGTTTTAGTATGAAAATTTCTAATGTCTATGTTGCAGTTCACCTGCATGGTTGCTGACAAATGATCATCAAACGGCTTAAGGGAAAAGGGATTTATTCTCTTACAATTATTGGTTACAGTTCATAGTCCAGCTTGACGGGAGAGCGTGCACCAACACCAGGGCCAAGGGAACTGCCTACACCATCACCATGTAACAGCTGAGAGATGGACGATCATTATTTGCCAGACCGGCATGTCTGGCCAAGTGAACAGAAGGATGCCGACTCTCTCAACCAGTTCTCTATGATTTATCCAGGGCCTAATCCCACCCACCATGGGCTGGACCTTCCCTATCAGCTAGATAATCTCCTGCAGGTTTCCTCTGGACCTAACTTAACCACTAATTCTCTACAAATGTACCCAGAGCTCAAACCCTCAACTGTCAAGTTGACACCTGTGCCTAACTATTACAGTCTATGTAACTGGTTAATGTATGTCAGCATTCTAAGCACAGATAAGGGTGTTAAATATCTTGGCATTCTCACAGAATTCATGTGTCAAATTGTTGATCACCATTTGGAGAACACTAATTGTTTCTGCTCCCGTCCCTCCTTTAGGAACATTTTATTGTACCATTTAAATAATATTTCAACCATATTTTCAGTTAATGAGGTTCGCAGACATGGAAGGAAAGACATGTTCACATCTCATCCACAGTCAGGAACTCAGGAAGATGAACGCTGGTGCTCCATGGGGTCTGTAGTCAGAAACCTCAAGAAAACAAGTCAGGCATTCCATTCACTTTGCTCTTTTCTTTTTGTCTGCAAGCTGCGTACAAGGAACAGTTCTGCCTATATTCAAGATGGGTCTTTCTACTTCCCTTATGTCTCTCTGAAAATGACCTCATAGATTCACTTACAGGTTTCTTTTCCATCAAGTTAATAATCAAGACTAACCTTCGCATGTCCAACTTTTACCAACCCGATGCCCAAAGACATCACTTAACAATATGTTAATCAGAAGAAACAGTAACTAAGGATGACATATTGCATTAATATAAAATATTCAAAATGAGAAACTCCATAGAGACAGAAAACAAATCAACCATTGTCTAGAACTGGGGGTTGGAAAAGCGGAATGTGGGAAAATTTGAAGATGACTACCTGTAGGACTTTTTTTTGATGGGAATATTCTAAAACTGATGTTGATGCAACTTATACAACCAAGTGACTGTATTAAAAAGAACAGCAAATTATGTAATATGGATTATTTCTTATATACCAGTAAAGCTGTTGTTTAAACATACAATGTTGAATTGTATTCAATTTTTAAAGCTATACACACACAAGCACACATACATATATAAATGGAAAGAACAGTTAAAACATGATCATCCAACATCTTTTGTCAATAGAGATTCATCTTGGTGGTGGCCCATTTTTAACTTTGCCTTTGGTAAACGTACCAGAGAATTAAATGCAGGATGACAGGGATTTCAGAGAAAAATATTCAAGTCTGGTGTGCGTATTGAAGCTTCCATAAGAGATCTTGACAATGACTTCGAACAGAGGTCAATGTATGTCACCTGTATTTTACTCTTATTTACAGTGAAACTGACTCCTACTTCACTAAGATCAGAGATACCATTTGTTTTATAGCTACTTTAACTGCAGATATTTAGACTGGGATATGTGAAAGGGTGTCTACTTGTATTCAGTTTACAAATATATTGAAAACAGTTATTTGCAGTATGTCATTTCAGAGGCATGCCATTTCTAGATTTCATCTATAAGGCTTTCCTATGCAAGAAATAATGTTCCACCATAGCTTTGACAATAGCTCTAATGTTATTTGACAATGTGAAATATTGAATTTTAATATTTAAAACTCTTGAAAATTAACATGTAATTACTCAATATAGTATAATGTGATATACATGACAAACCAAAATTGTTTCATATACCATGTCACAAAACCTTTAATTAACTTTAAATCCATATATATCAGGTTAGAAGGTGTAATTCTCTGAAACATATGCCTTATAGTAGCTGCTTGAAATAAATTTTGGTATAAAAAGATAGCTGAGATTTGGCATGTCCTAGAGTGTCAAATGATGGAATTCACTGAAACAAGACTTTCTACCAAGGAAAAGCTGAACTCAGAACTTTTTCTTACATTTGTATTCAAATTTATCTTTCATTCCCAAAAGAATACTGCATATTTACAGATGTACATCCATGGTTAGTTGACCAGAAGAGTGATTGAGGTACAATCATCATACAAAGTTTATGTAGTCTTTGGCAAGTTGGTAGTTCTTATGAAACACTATAATTTCAATTCTATTACATATTTTTCTTATGGAACAATAAACACATTCTGGTAAGATTTCATCTTGGATTTGTAACATATTATTGATGAGTGCAATGCCTTGGTTGTGGTTTGATGTTGTCTAGCTCTATGAACCTAATGTGAGATCACTCTTCAAGCTTAAATGACACCATATGGTTTACTTTATTAGGTAAAATGACTAGGCGCATACTCAATCTCAGCATTCCAAATGAATGAAAGTAAGTCCTTAAGTACTTATAGAAAAATGTTCTTGAAATAAGAGTGAAGAATTACAGCTTCCTCAGTCCCAAATGCACATTTCAAACAATACTTATTTCCAGTATCTTTATGAGAGCATTAAAACAGAAAGGAGAAAGAAAGTTTAAAATGTTTAAGATGGGGGGGGCTTTTCCCTGCATTAGTCAGCACTTTATTTCCATGATAAAATTCCTAGAGAAGCAACTTAGGAAGAATTTGCTTGAGCTCAAAGCTTCAGAAGTTGAAATTCATGGTTTTCTGGCCTTATGACTTTTGAATCCAAGGTGAGGCAAAATAGCATGATGATTGGAAAGCAGGAAAATAAAGAAAAAATTTAAGGACAAACTAGCCCCTAATCACATCCTCAATGATCTATCTACTCCAAATCTCTACTTCTAACTAATCCAGTCAGCTGTGAATTATAGATGGATTAGTACATTGTTGAAACTGAATCCCTCACAGCTCAGACATCTGTCATTGGTGCCACCAGCTGCAATCCGTGCCTTCTAAATGAGACTACGAACACTTCATACCAAACCATGATGTTCCAGTGAACGGGACTGTCTATGAATAGTATTGTTGTCTCTATCCTCTTCAGTTCACCCAAAGTAAAGTAGCAAATAACTAGAAATCTAGATAAGCAGACAATCCTTCAAATTTTCAGGGTAAATTTAAATATGAATTTTCATAATGGGAAAATGCTCATCCTTATAGAGCTCATTGTTTTTGAATTATCTGGAACATATTCACATTAAAGCAAAAAAATGTTGTTAAGATTCAAGTTGACTTAAGTATGGTGGTATATTGGAATTCTAGCACTCAGGATATAGAGACAGGAATATTATGACTTCAAGGCCAACCTGTGCTACACAGTAAGAATCTTCATAAAAAAAGAATAATTTCAGACACATCCACCATCCTATGTCAGAGTTTTTGAGGCTAAATTAGAAGATCCCTTAGTTTAATGTGTATGTCTCTTAGTCAACAGTGGAAAAAATAAACAAAAATAAACAATCTGGGCAAAATTACAAAGCATGTTAATGCAGATCTGGAGAAACTGAACTCTATCTCTCAAAAAATAGGATATAAAAACAAATCAATTATGTATAGAGACACAGTACAAATGTGTAGAAGACAGGTTTTTATGTTAAGGATTAAATTTCATGATTCCTGCTAAGTGTATTCTAGTTGAAACAAGGTACAGCCTACCTACACACAAATACACATATACCAATACACAGGTATCATTTAATACAGCAGTATATTCACATGGAGTTTATTGATGCCTTCATAGTGTCACAAGTGGAAAGAAAGGTGAGTCTTATGGTAAAAGACAAATTTATGTCTAAAAGGACTCATTTGTGAAGATATAGTTGACAGTAAAGTTGGAGCAAATGGATAATTAACAACATTGGATGAGTGACTGCAGAGTGTTTTATAGCATGTGTGCAATTAAATATGTAAAAAACAAAGTTGAAATATGGCTGACAAAATCTTCCATGAACTAATAGTGTTAGAAGCCAGCATGAATGGATTTGCACAAAGAAATTTGGCACAAATATTGTAAGAAGAGATCCATGCAGCTGTGCAAGCTGACTATGGAAATATCTTACTAGCAGGTTTTCGTAAGTATTCTATGTGGAAGATTTGAAGAAAAAACAGTACCAGATGCTCATATATGATGATCCATAAACTGTAGAAACTCTCCCTTCAAGAAAATGTATGATTTTCCATTAATTATAATGCTAACAGAGTTCCATGTTACATAACTGTATTAACTGTTCTACATAAATATCAGCAAGAAAACATTATTTCTGACAATTTTAGGTCATTTACAGAGTAGAAAAACTAGGAAGAGAGTACATCTAATGAAATGCTAATGTATTAAAATTATATCTAAGGAAAAAATCATGAGAATAGTAAATTAACAACAAAATAACAACAATAAAAGAAACATAGTAATTCATTATATCTTTCTTAGCTGCCATAAGTCACTCTGAATGTTTTACATTGGCTTATTCAAGTAATGACTGTAACAAATTGGACATTATTATCTAATTTACTAAGACATTGAAATACACAATGGCTTCAAAACAATCAAAAGGAGTTCTAGTCTATGAATGAAAGAAAATCTTTTTAAGAAGTTCATATTTTTCAACAATGGTAGGGAAAATGCTTAGAAGATATTATTTAGATTTTATGCCAATATTTAACTAAAATGAATCTATTATGTAGTGACATAGTATGCTGAATAATATAGAATTTCTGTCCTTTAAGTCTCACATGATCACCATAAGGTTTATATGAAATATAAGAGACATATCCAGACACTCACAAATATCTACGAAAATTCTAAATATCAAAAATTTTAATGAGATAATGATAATTGGTTTATAATAATTTAAAATATCAGCATCCAGTTTTCATTCTTATATCTTCTACTGGGTAGCTGTTTTATAATCACATTAAGATAATTATTGTATACAGTGTAATGTGGTCTTTTTAAATATGAAAGTGAATCCAAATTAACCCAGCAACATACACACTTGGGATATAATAAAATAATAGACAAAATGTTGAAGGAAGGATTAAAGGAATTTAAGGTATTAGAAATTCATTTTAGTCATTATTTTTATCTTATCTTTGTGAACCATGAGCTCATATTATCTACTAGTTTTAAAATAATGTGTATCTCTAACCCTGCATGTATCAATCTTTGGAAGTATTCCAAAAAAGAATGCAATAAATATATTTTTAAATCAAAACCTTTCCAAGAAAAGCCATTATAAAGAAATGTATTATAAATTTTTCAACTCCACTTAGGTGGGGACCAAAACTCTGAACACTGTGAAATAAAAAAGCTTAGCATCCATCTGTCACACAAAAGCACATACAGAAACACAGCTACAGTGAAAGCAATCTTTAGCAACAGACTCAAAATTATTAGATAGAAATAATTTAAGTATCAGAATCGAGTCTAATGGGTGTAATAAAATTTATGCCATAATATGGTTTTAGGCAGTGATCGTTAAGGAGAGCATAAAAAAGAGAAGTTTTATATGAGTATGTGGCTAGTCTTTTTTCAAATTTGAATTTAGTTGTGACTCATTTTTTACAGAAAAGAAAGTTTGTACACAGTATATTCTATGTACATTTTTATACATTTTCAATGTGGAAGAAATATATTTTAAGTAGTGAGAACTTCTTATATGCTTACAATTATATAGATAAAATATAAATATCTAAGAGGCTCATTCGCAAAGTATGCTTTGTCACTTGAAGAATTATGGACAAGAAAAATCTAAAAATACCCAATTTGTATTTCCTGTTGCATGATACATGTTAATATAAAATATTTTAAATAGTCCTCACATATTCTATCTAATTTTGTTTAATTCAGTCTATACTAATTAAGTATAATTTCTTTTGTAAAAAAAATTTTGTAAAAAAAATTTCACAACAAAATGGAGTGAATCAAACATTTATAAAATATTCCAATTTTTCAGATAAACTAGAATAAAGATGGATACATTTATCTGTTTAGCACCTATTTTCTAACAAAATTTTTCATAACCATACTTTAATTTCCATTTTATAAAAACACTTTTGCAAAGGTTCATATATAAACAGATTCACTGCTGAATTCCACAAGACCTTTAACTAACATCGATGCCTCTCAAATTTTTCAGTAACATAAAAAAATGAAAAAATGCCATCAAATTCTTTTTATGAGGCCAGTATTATGCTGATACCAAACCAAATAAAAATCCAACAAGGAATTTTTTTTAAAGAGTCTTTCTGAGGAGTACAGACGCAAAAATTCTCAATAAAATACTTGTAAACTGAATTTAAAAAAATCAAAAGATCAAATACCATGATCATACTGGCTTAATTCCAAAGTACAAGAATATTTAAACATGTACAAAGTGATCGTACAAAATGAGCTTAAGGACAAACGTTATATGACCACCTTGAAAGATGCAGAAAAGAGTTGACAAAATTTCAAACAATAAAAGGAAAAGAAGTAGTGAACATATCCTTATTTGCAGATTATATGATTCCACTCGAAAGAACTAATAAACACTTTCAGCAAAAGTGAGAAGGTATAAAATTAAAAAAAAACTATACACATTGTATGTGTATTTGTTTGTGAAAAATAAATGTGCTGAGAAGGAAATCATCCGTGCACAATAAGCTAAAACAATAAAATGCAATTCCCTGGACTAATCCTAACTAGAGGAATAAAAAATTTCTGAAATTAAATTTTTAAAACACTAATGAAATGAATTTTAGAAGACACTCAAGGTAGAAAGACCTCTTATGCTTGTGAGTTGGAACATTTTTTATTGTGAAAATAATTATGATACATGTTAATATATAAAAACCAATCTACATAGTCAATGTAAGTCCCATGGAATTTACAATGGCATAGGAAGAAAAGATGAACAATTTTAAAAATTCATAATCGACATTTTATCAAAGTAATCCTGAGCAAAAGGAAGAATTGTGCCAGCACAAAAACAAACATTTAGATACTTATAAAATAAGTAGGAGAGATACCATGATCACGAAGGTGGTTTTCCCAGGGCGAGGCTTATCCATTGCACTCCGGATGTGCTGACCCCTGCGATTTCCCCAAATGTGGGAAACTCAACTGCATAATTTGTGGTAGTGGGGGACTGCGTTGGCGCTCTCCCCTGGGGAAAAAAAACCACTTAGATCAGTGAGATTGAATGAAGGACACAGATGCAAACCTATGAGGCTACGACCATCTGATTTTAGACAATTATACAAAAATTTATTTTGGAAAAGGGACAGATTCTTCAATAAATGGCACTGGATGAACCACTGTACCACATATAGAAGAATGAAACTAGATCTCTACCTTACCTTGTACAAAAATTGAAGACAAATATTAAGACCTGAAACTAAATGTGCAAGAGGGAAAGGTAGGGAGAACATTCAAGATGTAGACATAGGCTAGGATTTTCTGATACTTGCCCAGGAAATAAGGTCAACAATTGACAAATGGGAGCATATAGAACTTCTTCACAGCGATGGAAAATTAATCAGATAAAGAGACAGACTATGTAAGGAGATAGAAATCATTTTGTTACCTATATATTCAAAGGAGAATTAATATGTAGAGTGTAAAGAACTCAAAAAAATAAAATATATGACATCAAACAACATAATTAATAATAGGACTAATGACACCTACAGACAATTCTCAAAAATAAACAAATAAACAATAAACATAAAACAAAGTCTGATCTCACTAGTTACCAGAGAAATACAAGCCAAAGCTACGTTGAGAATCCTTCTCACCCTAGTCAGAATGGTGATTGACAAGAAAACAAATAAAAATTTTGGCAAAGATGTGGACGAAATCGAACCCCTGTACTCTACTGGTTGCAGTAAAATAATCTAGGCACATAGAAATTAGTATGGAAGTTCCTAAAAAAAATCTACCATATAACCCATTTAAACCACGAATAGCTATTTACCCAAAGAACACTCAGTCAGCATATTACAAAGATACTTGCCTGTCAATATTTATTACAAACTATTCACAACAGCTGTTATGGAACTAACCTTGGAGGTCCAACAACAGAGATGCAGAAACTGTAGTGTGTGTGTATTCACAGTGGAATTTTTCAACCATAAAGAATGAAGTTATATATTTAACAGGAAAATGAATTCAGCCATAAATAATTATGTTAAATGAGTTAAACCTAGCCCCAGAAAGACAAATACCATGCTTTTCCTCAAAATGATTTTATATAATTATGTGCATATGTAAGACAGTAATATACAATGAACTATCTATGAAAAAAAGGAAAGTAACAGGAAGAGAGAAGGTAAGACCTATGTGGGAAATATGCTCAGTGTATATTATCTATTTATATAAAGCTGCCATTAATAATATTCTACAACATACAATGAGTAGGCGCACTGAAAAAAACATTTAGGTCTGTTTTCACATGTTTATACCTATGCAGTTATTAAGTTCAAATCACTGTAAAGTATTTAAGAGACAAATCACACATGAAGACTAAGCAAGGTTCTAAAACAAAATCCTCATTTTAGTTACTAATCCTTACATCAAGTGTGAAAAAAATAGAATAAATAGCATCTCTAAGTTTTTATAAATTAGTTATCTAAGTCCAATCTTAAAATGCATCTGTGTTCATATTTCATGTAAATAAAGTCCCTATATTTTCAAACCAAAGTTTATAACTTGCCATTTCTTAAAGAATTGCAACTTTTGAAATAAAAAGGATGTTAGAGATTTTTTTTTAGAAGGAATGAAATCTTAGAACATAATTCTTTACTTGCTTTCTTAGAGAACAGTGTGTGGTCTCTGTGAAATCTTAGGAGATATATAGATTATACCAAAAATGATTTTTCAAATTTGACATTGAAGTTGCAAAATCTCTTATCTTTATATCTTCCTGTAGTTAAGAAATTTTGGTTTAAAAAGTTATGTAATTGCAAATTCTAGGACTTGGATTTTCGAAATCTAAAATTGTAAACTTCTGCAAATCTCTCAGTATTTGAGGTTATAAATCCTCACGTGCTCTGCAGCTGAGACTTGTGTTTACATTGGTGGGTGTTTTCACAGGCACTAAATGCAAGGAATCTTGAAGTCACATGATGGTGTTTTCCATGAGATACAGAGACTGACCCTAATCTAACTGGACATAGCATGTGGCTGAAAAGAAAATACAAGACAGGAGAGGTGCCTTGGTTTTTCTTAAAAAAAAAAAAAATCTAAATCTATAGGATTCAAAAACATAAAATTGATGTATCTATAAAACACAGTCAACCTCCCCCCAACTCAATGCAGTCTATGACTTTACTTGATATGATCTTCTTGATCTCTGATATTTTTTTTTTTTAATTTTTTTATTTATTATTTATTCAATTGTGCGTGTGTGTATGTATGTGTGTGTGTAGAACCACAGATGAATTGGGGAACCACCATGGACGCCCCCACCTCCTCCTTGTTTACTCTGCCCTGGGATTCACAGGCTCCGCCCTACCAGGACCAGAAACGCAGTCCGCCCTGGCTTCCACCCTGGCGTCTATAGGTGGGGTCTAGGATCTGAACTCAGGACCTTCCGCCTGCAAGGCAGAGGCTTAACCCCTGAGCCACTTCTCCAAGCCCCAATCTCTGATATTTCATGGTGCCCATTTTCTACTATTTAACTTTTATTGGATATATGTTTACATACATTTTTCTAATGCTGATGAGTAGAAATTTTATTACTTAGTATCTGTTTTAACAAAACAGTCTCTCATACTCCCAAAGAACATGTTGCATCTAAGGATGTGGACAAGTTTTTAGTATATTTATTTTTTGTATGCATCTGTTTTTTTCAGCTTCTTACTGTTTTTAGTAAAAACATCATAATTCCAGATACATGGAAGAGCCACTGGAGCCTAAATTAGTCATGAAAGAATGAGACTGGAGACGCATGCAGGGTGCACCAGTATAGATCCCGAAACTTCCTTGTCTCATCAAGATGGAAAACAAACCGAATGCTCTGGAAAGTAAAAATTGCTAATTATGAGAATGAATAACTAATAGGAACCCCAGACATGCTCTTATTTTTCTTGTCTTTTGCACGTGTGCATGGTTTTATGTATGTGCATGTGATTGTGAACATGTGTGGGTATGTGTAGGTATGTGTAGAAGCTCTATGTGGCCCATGGAGGTCCAAGGATGACTTTGGGAGTTATCCTAGATTTCTCTCCCGCCTTATTACTTCAAGGGTACAATAAGTTTTATTAATTATAGTCACCATGTTGTATATCTGTCTCAAACTTATTCCTCCTAGCCAACTGATATTTTATAATCTTTAATTTCAGTCTCTTAAACTTGCTTCATGCAACCTTTGATAGCTTCTATTTGACTTTATACTTCTAAGCGTTCAACAGTGTTTGATCCTACATATGAGATCATGTGGTATCTACTTTCTGCAGTCAAATGCTCTACCCCTGAGCTATACCCCCACACCTAATGGTGGGATCTGCTTTCTATGCCTGGCATATCTCATTTTATAAAATATCCTTGAATTTCTTTCAGGTATTTACAAACGACAGAATTTCTTTAGATTTTTACTATTTCGGTGTCTTTTTTTATCATATACAGAGTAATCACATATGTTGACTATGCTAATCACACTTTAATGAAAATGACAGAGAATACACCTGCTCAGGGGGAGGGGAGGAGTGGCACAGGGCGGTGGGAGGTCGGAAGGAGGGAGGGGATGGGTGTACCTGTTAAGTCTGTATTAGTGGAAATAAAAAAACAAAAACAAAAACAAAATCTAAATTTCTTTAACTATGTACAATAGTAGGATTACTTGATCATAAGGTAGTTCTGTATTTATTTTTAGGGACTTCCATACTATTTTCAAAATAGATATACCACTTTATATTCTGACCAATAGTGTGCAAGTTTTCTGTACCTCCTTATCAATATGCAGCACTAATCTTATTGATAAAGGTGGATATGAAGTTATATCTCACTTGAATCCATTTCTCTTTATTATTTTTTCTAGTTTTACAAGCATATTGAATACTCACCCTGCTTCCCCCCATCCTCTCTCCTTCCCATTCTCCTCCCTTTTCTTCATCAATCCATCCCACTCCTTCTCACCCTCCTGCCGGTCTGCTTCTATGGACCCCAGGATTTCCCTTGTATTGTCTGCTCTTGTAGGCATTCAGACCTTTTGTGGCATACACAGTTACCTCTTTTCAAGCTACCCCACTGACAGGAGCATTTCCCTTCATTCATCTCACTTTAGTCCCCAAGATTTCCACTGTATGTTCTTCTCTCTCTTGAGTTCCTAGGTAGTCTGTGGGGCATGTTGGTATGTCAGTCATTATTCAGGTCTGGAAAGGACAAGTCTCATTGCAGTGAATTCCTAGATGCAGCAGTCCTGCCTTGAGTGGAATGTCTTGTCCAATAGTGAACCTTCCAAATTTTGTTCTTAGTATCTCACTGCCCCCTCTTCTGATAGGTTCTTAAAGCATTAGGATGGGGAGAGAAGTTCTGTAAGATTCAGAGAGCTGGGGCTGGAGAAGTGGCTCAGAGGTTAAGCTTCTGCCTTGCAGGCGGAAGGTCCTGAGTTCGGATCCTAGACCCCACGTATAGACGCTTGGGTGGAAGCGGGGGCAGCCTGCATTTCTGGTTCTGGTAGGACGGAGCCTGTGAATCCCGGGCAGACTAACAAGGAGGTAGAGGCGTCCATGGTGGTTCCCCAATTCGTTCGTGGTTCTATACACACATACATATGTACACACGCACACACACACAATTGAATAAACAATAAAATAATAAAAAGCTTTAAAAAATTCAGAGAGCAGTGAATATTGGAAATGAAAAAATCCATGGAACAGAATCTTACTAAAAAGAACATTAGTTATGAGAAAGAATTATTATGAATTTCTATATATATTTTATTAATTACATTTTATTATTATTCTTTTAGTGTCTCATACCTGAATATACTGAATAGCTAACTATGCAAAGTTTTCTTGAAGAAATTCTTCTCATATAAACAGAATTGAATGCTCATGTATTTCTCCAGTTGACTACAGTATATTTATATAATAGATAAAAATAGCCAATAAGGATTATTCTTTTTAGTCTAATGGATATGTAAATATGCTGTAACACTCTTGGGAAGTTAGTAAAGCAGATAAGGCAAAAATTTGGAAATTAATTTGGGAATTAAAAAAATTACTATGAGAATTTTAAAAATTACTATTAATTTGGGAATTAAAAAATTTGGGAATTAATTCATTTTGATTGAAATTATACAGGCAGCCTAAAAGTATTTGGTGAACCCATTTTCTGTCATTGAAGCATATTGATATTATTGAGTAGAATATATTATCATTTAATTCTTCTTCTGTCCTTTTTTTCTATTTTGTTTCCCTTTCTGATTCAACTGCTATTTTCTTTCTATTTCATGCCACTGCCAAAACCACAATAAGCCAAAGTATAAACATCTCCCACAAAAATACTACACTCTTCCTGATCCTAGCTTATTCCTCCCTGAAGTTTATTTTTTTATTTACCTTTAGATGTCATACATTTTCATAAAAGCTTAATGTAAAGTCTTAGTACTCTATGAAGCTCTTCCTGTCCCAACATTCCTGCCAGGTTGTTCTCAAATATGCTATAACTATGTGTCATATAGATATGAGCAATAAAATCACACCCTGGTAAATGCATTGCTCAATAGTTTCAGATATACAGTATCTCAAAAAAGAAAACATTTGCTGTACCTACAGATATATACTTTTTCTTTAATCACCGACTTATAGCTAGCAAGGTTTTTTCGTTCATAGGGAGTAGGAGATGGAGTAAGAGAATAATATGCTATAACAGTGTTCCTTCAAAAGGCCCTGTATTTGAATATTATTCACAGAGACTTACAACATGATGAACAATGCTTAATTTAAAAAACTTGTATGTATTGTATGTATGTATTAAAAGGGTATGAAAGATTTCCAGATGACTTAACAGCTTTTAGATGCTGTGTCAGAGTGACCAGATTGAAAAAAGAGGTCAAGATAAAAATCACAACAGATGGGGTAGAATGCAGACTTAAAAGTAGAGAATGTAAAATATCACAAGTGGTAAGAAGGTGGAAAGGGGAATAATGGGGAGAAATATTTAAGGCAAATATCAGGGGTAAAGGTAGAGAAACAGGTAAGGGATAAGTAACACTGACCTTGTAAGATATAAACAGACAAAAACATCTATAAGTTTATAAAGAAAAACATTTTTTTCCCAAAGAAAGAGCATGAAAAGACATTCCCCATACAGGGAACTCACTGAGAGGAAGGTAAGGTATAATAGCAACAAAAAAATGTCCTGCAATGTTCCTACTAAAGGCCATAGGCAATTAAACAAAATTCCCACTACCAGGTATGTGACACTTCCTGAGACTGATGGCCAGAGAGGTCTAAATCCTTCCCAAAACAATATCGTTTATGTCTTGCTTTCAGTTGTCCTCCAGGAACTGACAATAAGACCTCATTGCTGAAGACGCTATAAGTTCTGATCAAAGAACCTGTGTATCTGATCTGAAAGACGGACACTCTTAGTACCAGAAAAATGGTATGAAAGCTGTTGGGGAAGAAAAGCAGTCAACAGTCGCATCCAACTCTGAAAGATGCTATAATAACACCCTCCCTGGCAAAAGATGACCATCAGTGAAATAGTGGCATGGATGGTAAATAGACAAAAAGTTAGTTTCTGATTGGATTTAAGGCCACTTTTCAGCAGGGAACGCATTCCTAGTACTGAAACCAGGCCAAGAATCTGTGGAAGGGGAGGACAAATGCTCTAGTTGAGGTACAAACTACCATGTATATATCTATAAGGACTTGATTTGAAACTACTATCTAAATATTTATCTTTGTAGAGGTACACTCACCACCTGATCTAGAAGATTCTTTTTCTAATGGAAAGTATTTAATACATGGGATCACAACTGGCCAAAAGGCAGAAAAATGACTATAAGCAGTTTGACCCTAAATGAGACATCTAAATCATCGCCCATTTCAAGGATCAGAGAATATCATTGTCAAGAAAGAGAAATAAGAATGTAAGGGCCTGAAGGGTATGGAAGCGGTGCAACCAGACAGTATCCTCTGTACATGACTGGGTGCTACATCCATGAACTCATTGCAGCCATTTGTACTGTCCAAAGACCTGCTCAAGAGATGGCCTATCCGCATTTCATATGGAAGAGAAAATATCTCAAGAAGCTCTACAACTCTTTGAAAGAATATTAAGTGTTAATGGGTTGGGGGGAACTACTTTCCTAAACTGTACACCCACTTATATATGGTACATGTTCCAGCAAATGCCCAAGCACATGCCATTAAAAACAAACTCAGCAGACTGTACGTGCAGAAAGGCATGGAGATAGGAGGGAGACTTGTAGAGAAGATGAAGGTTTGTAGTGAGAAAAGGAGGTAGCAAGATGTGATTGAATAATGGGTAAAAAACATAAATTCATTGTATTGATATAAAAGAAAAAATAACAAAAACTCACAATAAATCCCATCAGTATAAGTAAAAGTTCCAAATAAAGCAGACATAAGTTAAGATGAAGTTTCTACACAAAGGAGTCATGCAATTGATAGCACCCAGCCACAGTACTCTACTTCTACCAGCTGACATCAGCTATGACCACCAGCAGAGTGCTCCCATGGGTAGGCACTGCTGGAACTGGGGAGAGAAATTCCTGGCAAAGCAACTAAGGCTGGACAAAGTGCACAGAGAGCAGGCTGGAGCAGGGTCGGTGCTAGAGAGAGAAGTAGAAGTGTGAATTGGATGTAGGAATGTGAACATGATGTATTCACTAGAGAACACTTGTCACTCATCATTGCTAGAGCAAGCCATACCAGATGACCAAAACATAAACAGAGTCCACTTCTTTGATAGTACATAAAGATAAGCTCAAGGGAGTGCTCTTCCTTCCCTTCAAGACCCCAGTCACAGGAATCCCAAAACACCAAGGATAATGATGTACCTTGCAGGCAAGGGGACCCAGAACAGCAGATTTTCACAGAATGCGGGCTTCACACACAGAAATTCACCTCATCTAGAGGGACATACTGACTTAGCTTGATTATAGAGACTAGAACTCCTCACACATCTGTTGGAGACTGATAGAAAACACAGTTCACACGAGGAGGGAAAAAAAAAACCTGTATCGTTCCAATGAAGAGAGAATCTCACTAAGAACATAATGGCTTCTTGTCCATATTATTGTCTTTTTGCATTTTGATTTTTTATTTCGTCTTTATTCTGTATAGTTTATATTTTAACTATTATATTACCACATTTTAACTTGTATCTTTCTTGCAAAAGACATTTTGCATGATCCTTTTATCAATACTATAAGATGATTTCAGTTTCTTAAGTTTTTAAAAAATATTTTGCTTATTTATTTTAAGTGAGAGGGAGGATGGGGGAGAGAGAAAGAGAGAGAGAAAGAACTTATGCATCATAATGTCTAAGTAGAGATCAGAAGGCAACTTTTGGAGTCAGCTATCTCTCTATCTCTCTAACTCTCTATCTCTCTATTGGTCACCAGGGATTAAGTCATCAGTTTTGTATACAGTCACCTTTATCAGGTAAGCCATTTCATAATCCCCCAACTTTTTATATAGTTATAAGGGTTTCTCTAATATTTACTATCTAGTATATATTACTTCTCATTCCTCTAATTTGTATATTTTCTCTCTTAATTTTACTTCATATTTTCCTCTTCTCTTTTCATTCCATTCTCAATTCACTATTTAATATTGGTATCCTTACCTGAAAACTGAAGCTATAAACTTACATTACACCTAATATGTGTCATTGTCGGTGAACCTTATTTGGGACACAAGTAGTATACACAAGTATTTTCAATTCAAAATAAACACCAGGACTTCTGTTCAATACTATTTATTAATGTGGCCTTTCTCCCAAATTGCAATTGGAGCATAATTTCAAGGGAAGAGAGCTTACCAGAAGGATTCACATAAAATAAAAGAACCAAGCAAAAACACTAGGAAGATGAGAAATAAACTGGAGGACAACAAAGAAACAGAAAAAAAGCACAGGAGAAAGACAAACCACAAGACCTTAACAAGCACTTCTGAAATGCCAAGAAGATATGAAATCCTTCTTTTAAAAAAGATCAATGACCATCTTGAAAATTCAAGTTTATGGACAAAGTAACAATATTAGTTCAGAACCTAAATAGATGTTATCAAAGTGAAGTCATCAAATCAGAGAAGAAACTAAAAACATGGAGAAAAAATAAGCTAGAAAATCAATACTCTGAAAAAAGAACCATTTAGAATCCAAAAACTAAAAGTATAAAATAAAAATCATGTAAACAACACAGTAGAAAGCATCACTAGCAAATAAGATTAAACAGAAAAATTAATTTCAGGATGAAGGGCAAAGTGATAATAATAATATAACCAGATATGTATAAGAAGAAAAATTAATATCCTTGACCAAAACTTCCAAGAATCTGGGATTCATGCAAGATAGCAAAGCTGGGAACCCACTCAGAAAAGGAGGAACTGAAATAAAGTCAGAAGACATAAACAGTTTATTCAATAAAATTATAACAGAAAAATTCCCAAACACAGGAAATGAAATGGACATGCAATTACAAGCAGCATTTAAAACCTCATACAGCCATAACCAGAGAAGAATCTCTAAATGATATCATCAAGATACAAAATTACAAAGCAAAGAAACTAACTCACAAAGGAAAGACACTAGAATAACATCCAATGATTTCGCCACATTCTAAAGTCAGGAAAACATGGAATGATGTGTTGCAAGTCTTTAAAGTAAACAGAGTCAACTAAGATTATTATATCTAGTAAGCTGTCTCTTAAAATTAAGAGAAAAATTAAGAACCTTTCAAGACATGAACAAATTAGGACAATTCATGACAATCATCACATCTCTACAAAAAATATTTAAGGAATTATGTAAGTTGTATGACATATACCAGATACTTAAAGGCACGAAAGTTCAGATAAGTCCTGATCATGGGAAACTCCAGTATCATGCTTTTATATTTCAATTCAATTTAACAGATATTTATGAATTATTCTACCAAAAGACAGGATATGAATTCTCAGCAGCACATTGAGACAGGATATGAATTCTTCTCAGCAGCATATTGACCCTCTTTTAAAATTGATCACGTTATATCCTTCAAAAAGTGCACCAAAAATTAAAGCAATGCCTACTATGCTATCAGACGATTATAGAATAATGCTAGAAGTAAACAATGAGAGAAACCACAAAAAAATGTGCAAAAATTGGGAAAGTGGATAACTGACTTTTGAATGAAGTGGGAGAGAGGGATCATTAAAGAAATAAGAATTTTAAAAAATCCTAGATTAAAATGAAAATGTTACAAGCTACCATAACCTCATGAATATAGCTATTTCTTGTGTGTGTGTGTGTGTGTGTGTGTGTGTATGTGTGTGCACGCGTGTATGTGTCGGTGTAAAGCAGAAGTCACTGTATGAGCCCATGTAGGCCAAAAGGTGATTTGGGGTATCATCCTGAATTGCTTTTACATTCTTTTTGCTTCACTCCAGGATTTCCCCAGCTCCTCCTTCCAAAATCATAATTGAAGGACACTGACATTTTTGCATGATACCTGGCTTTTTTGATGTGGAATCCATGGTCCTTTTGCTTGTGATGAAAATTTATCTTTCCAGCCCAAATATAAGAAGAAAACTTATCAATATAAGTACTCAAATAAAAAAAACAGATTTCAAATAAAGTGAAATATAAATGTGATAGCAGAAAATACAAAATAAAGCAGAAGTTAATGAAACATGAATAAATAAGGAGACAAAAGTTGATTCTTTGAAAAGAAAAATTCTGACCCACACAAACCAATAAGATAAAAGAAAAAGCAAGAAATTTCTGGAAAGGACATCACAGGAAATCATCCCAAGAACTGGCAAATGGGATGTTTTGAAAAAGCTTCTCTATAACAAAGGGAACTGTCATTAGAGTGAAGACAGCCTACAGTATAGGTGGAAACCATTGCCACATATACTTAAGACAAGGGGTCAATAGCCAGGATATATAAAGAATTACAAAATGTAAACACCAGACCCAAATCCTTCCATTAATAAATTAATTAATAAACTGACTATACCGTCTCAGTGGAAAGAATGCAGTTGGTTAAGGAACATTTCTGAAAATGTTCAACATCATTAGCTATCAGGGAAATGAAAATTAAAACTGCCCTGAGATTCCATCTTTCTCCAGTGACAATGTCTATCATCAAGAAAACAAGCAACAGAAAATTCTGGCAAGAAGGTAGGGAGATTCCTCCTTCATTGACCCAGCACATTATAGAAATCATACAGAGACATTTCAAAAACTAGAAATAGAAATATAAGACTCAGCTGTGCAACTCTTAGGTATGTACCCAAATGACTCTAATTTAGAATAACATAGAACTATTTGCACATCCACATTTATTGCTATATCATTCACAATAGTTAAGAAAAGTGGTCAGCTTAGATATTCATCGCCAGATGAATGGATAAAGAAAATGAAGTATATATGCACAATGGACCTTTTTATCCTTAAAGAAAAGTAAAATCATATAATTTTTAGAAAATAGATTAAGACAGAAATTATTATAATAAGAGGAATAAGTCTGTGCTAGATATAGGTGTCAACTGGACATTCGAAAGCTGGAGCTCTGGACAAAGTTGTGAAGAATTAATAGTTGAGTTAGACCTTTAGCAAGCTTACAGTAGATTGTCTAATAGATGGGGGAAAGTCAACCCACGGTGAGTGGGGCCATTCTCTAGATATCTCAGGTGTATACAATGGAAGGAGCTGGTTTAGAGAGATGGACATTCTTCAGCACACTCGGACAGACATGCTGTCTGGCAAGTGAGGTTTGTCGCTCTCTCAGTAGTCCTGTGGATAGAGTGTGGCCAATTCCCTCAGTCCCTGGTGTTGGTATGAATCGTCCTGCCAAACGGCACTAAGAACTGTAACCAAACAATTGTAAGCCAGAACAAAACCCCTAGTTTTCTCTTAAGCCATTTATCTGCAACATGCAGAGTAACAGTGACAAATTCACACTCCAAGATACAAATATCACATGTCTTCTCTTACATATGGATATCATATATACATACATATATATATATATGGATATCATATATACATACATATATATATATATCAACAGGAAAGCATCTTTTGAAGCAGACTTGATAGAAGCAGGAGATCTGACTCTGGTGGTCAGTTATGGTACAGATCCAAGGGATGTCGTGCAGATGAGTACTGCAATGAGGCATTCCTGTGCCAGTCAGAATCTGTCAGTTCTTGTGTTTGTGTGTGTGTGTGTGTGTGTGTGTGTGTATATGTATGCGTGTGTGTGGTTGTGATATGTGTAAATAGATATACATGTGCCATGTTGTATATGTGAGGATCAAAAGAAAATATTGGATGTTAGTCCCTGCTTTCAAGTATCTTTAAGACAGGGTGACTCTCTTTGCTCTTTGCACTGTACACGCCAGGTTAGCTGGCCAAAAGCTTTGGAGATTCTTCTACCTCCACTTCACATCTCATCACAAGAACACTGGGATTACAGATGCAAAACAATGTGTTGGCCTTTACATGGGTTCTGGGGATTCAAAGCCAGGTCTTCATGCTTACTTGACGAGTGCTACACTCACTAAGCCACCTCCTCAGCCCAATTATATCAGTCTTGAAAGGTACATTTTTCCTTTAATAAGCAGTGCTGTTATCCATCTCTGAGAAAAAGAAAATATCAACCAATCGATATATTTTTAATTTATTTGTATTGTTTCAAGATCATCTGATTTATATACATTAATGCCCAAGATTTACACACCTATTAAAACATACGTTTTAATATCACCTCTCTAGATGAAGTACCCATATCATATTAAAGAGAGGTTTTTCATTTATTACTTCCTAAAGATCCATATTGTTATCCATTAATCAACATTAAAATAAAGCAGCTACATTTCTCTCTGAATTGAAATTGACAGACTTCTTTATGTCAATTTCTTCTTTAAACTTTTTAATGTTACATCACTGAATATGGAAAGATTCTGAATGTGCTAGTCTGAATATGTTAGGTAAATGAATAGTTCCTGCTTTCACTTCTGTCACATTATCTTCTGATTAAAAATTTGAAAATTTTCTTTGTTTAGATTTGTGTGTTTTTTTTCAATTCATTTTTAAATTTTTACAATATTAGTATGAAGAATATGTCACTTACAAATTGTGAAATTTAATTTTGCTACATTATATCTAGTAAAATTATTTTTCTAGATTTATTGTAAATATTGACAATTTTAATTTTTTAAAACTAGAATTAAATTTTATTTCACATTGATAGAAACCATGAAAAAGCATTACATTTTCCCATGTTACAGCATTAATTTGCAATAGAATATTTCTTGCCATATATAAGACCTTACTGATTTGTATAACTGAAATAAGTTTGTATATTTCAAGGTAAAACAAAACAGTAAATGATTGTTGAAAATTTTAAATCCGCACATAAACATATGACTTCATTATTAATATACTACTATTCCATTACTATGTTATTTCCATTATCAGTTATCACCCATTTATAATGCATTCTTAATATTGGACAATTGGGATATAGCAGGAAAATCAACAGTTTGAAAACATTAACTATAATTTTTGTGACATATTAAGCAGTATAACTATACCATATGTATAAAAGTTCTAGTTAACCTCTATTATCCATAAATTTGTTTCAATAATTTTCACCAGTAATATTCACATTGACAATTTAAAATAAAATAATTGCTATTTTAATGTATGCACAAGATACTAATTTTTAAGACATCATTTAGCTAAAATGAAAATGTCATTATCTCATTAACTGATAAAAATGAAACAAAACTTCCCAATGGATTATTCATCTTGTGCAGTAAGTAGTTGGTTTCTAATATAGCATGTATAGAAAATGTAAACTTAAATTCTATCCTATAAGATTTTATCATTTTAAAAACTAGTTTAAGACCAGTCTCAAGTATTTATGAACATGGCAGAATATGACTTAATCTTTTGGTTGTTTACAGAAAAATAAAACCACAGAATTGTTATTACCTGGATTGTAGGTTCTAATAACCACACATGTCTAAATTTGGACTAAAGTACATTTACTTGAAATATGTAATATGATACTTAAGTAGTGTTTGACTTCTTTGGAAGTATGCCTAGGTTTTAAATATCATTATGATTGTGATTCAGAATGTCAAATTATAGTATACATTGACAGATTTCTAAGCAGAGAGGTAGCTATGGAAAATAAAGAAAGAACATGTTCCAGAGTTTTGAGAGAAAAAAGAATATTACAAGGGCATATCAGGGAAGAGAAAAGCCTAGTCTCTCAATAAAAGGGCCACTAATTGAAGAGAACAATGTGACTGTTTTTGACACTATTCCATGATTTAGGAATTATGCAATACCATCTAATTTTTATGTTTTACAATCATTATGTATATATGAATACAAGTATAAAATACAGATGCTGCATAGTGACTAAACGATTGTGGAATAAGTCCATAGTCTCAATCACTGCATTAACAAGTCATTATGTCTTATTACTTATTTATACTCAAACATGTTTTAAGTATACTAGTAATTTTCAAATGTTATTATAAAACTCTGGTTATAATATTTTACTATTTTTACTAAATCACATTTGAGAAAAAGAAGCTAGCTTTTTCTTTAACTTTAATACTAGTGTATTCTGGATCATATACAAATATATGTATAGAAATTCAAAAGATCATAAATTTCCTACGAGGAGACATCATTTAGTCTGTATCATTGGTATGCATTTACAAAGCATTTTAACAATGAAAACATTAGAAGCTTTAACCTCAAGCATGGGAAAAGATTTTATATTCTACTACAATGATGCTGGTGTACAGCTACTTAAAGCCTCTTGGTGACATCAATCAATTGGAGGTAGGAGTTTATGGATGGATTGCTTGACATCCATCATTTCCTGATGACAGGAACTATGCAGCATCCCTTCATAGATTTTGAAAGTGACATTGGCTGAATGTACCAATGTTTTTAGTTTTTCAATAGTAAGGGAACCAAACATAAGGGGAACTAAGGAGTCACAATCTCCATGGAACTGGAGAATAGAAATCTCTTTATTAACACCACAGATAAGACCCTGTGAAAATAAATCCCAAAGTGGAAGCCAGCAACTGAGTGCCCTAACACCTGCTGGTTTCTGCTATGTGGTGAGTGCAGTGTGTAATGATAGAGCTTCACCCTGTGAAAATCCTCCCAAAATAATTCTGTTATTATGCCACTCTTTGCTTCTTGATCTATCAAAGCTTTTACATTTTCTACTGCCTGTTTTATTTCAGATTCATCCTCTTGGGAATTTGAGGAAAGTCCAATTAATATACCAAGAAGGCAAAGCCATATTCATAATTGATGTAACAGAAATAACTAGCACACATGGGCAGATATATTTGATATGTGAACTTCTGATATCTGCAAAGGCTTCTGCCCATCAGTTCCAGGTATCTCCCAATCCATGCAGGAAAATAACCACAGCATTGGCCTTCCGAGTGACAGGCATGACCCCAAGCAGTGGGGCAGGCACATGCTTTTTGTATATCCGCCAACTAGGCAGAAAAAGTATCAGAAGCAGAAGCAATATTTTTAATTTTGCACATAATCTGTATGCTTTACTTCGCTTCTTGTTATTGCTGCCCTTATGAATGATAGCATATTCATGTACATTATAATTTTGATTATCATTTTTCTCTCAAAATATTGCTTCTCAGTATTTTTCTGTTCTTACAAAACTACTATAGTTATTTTATGTGTGGTATAGGCTTTTTTGTTCAGGTACTAATTTCTTTGTTCATCAATGCTTTTTGTAACTTACTTTTTTTTGGATTCCATTTTCTAGAATATATATTGTGAAATCTGTAGCAGTCTCAGGGTCCCCCAGAGGCCCTTGGGGGTGGGGATAAGCAGGTGCAAAGTCAACTACTCTGGAAATCAGGTGAGTGGCAAAACAGGCTTGCAGGCTTGTTTATTGTAAATATGGGGCTGCTTATATAACCCACCCAACATCCCATAAGTCCCAGTGTGAGATTTTTTTGCTGTGTTGTCCTGTCCAGTTTGTTCCTTTCAGTCAAGCGGTTTGACATCAGCACCAGGCATGGCAGCAGGTTCTAGCTTGGTAAATTGCATTCATGCATGTGGCCCATACAGACAATACAGATCTGCCTGGTCCATTCCTCCTACACATCCATTCTTTTTATTTATCTTGACAGCCAGCAAGAGCCAGAGTTCTTTGCTCTGACCTTGTTGACTCCACCTCAGAGGGAGTCCAGTGTGATGGACTGTGCCTGCCTTAAGTCGTCCTGTCTCCCAGGATCTTACCCATCATTGACTACCAGCCCTGGAAAGACTTCACTTCTGGAAGGCATGTCAGGATATGTGGATAGTAGATTAGACCAAGGCCTCACGAATCTCTGCAATCCAAGCTTGAATCATGTCTCTAGGAGAGCCATGGCTTGGATGTTCAAGGGCCATAAGCACCTATAGCGTGGTCTTGTTGATGGAGCACTGCGGAGAGATGTGCTGAAAGAAACACTTAAGCAATATAATTAATAAAAGAACAATTCCTCCTATGATAGCATAAATTACAATCTAAGAGGGATCACACAGCCTTTCAAAGTTGTTCCAGATTCTGGTTACAAACCCAGTATCTATAAACAGGGGAGCCACATGCATCATGTTAATATGTTCTATCTATTGACTCAAAGTCAATGAGTAATTAAAGAAGGCCTGAGATCAAGGCCCCTTGATGTACTGTGAAAGTTGTTCATGAGCCTTGGAAATGTTGGAGACCCGATAGACCAAAAAAAAGAACAAAAACTAACTTTTCAGTACATCGCACCCAAGAGGATAAATGTATGGCACTTCTGTGAACCAATATTGTAACTGTTGATTTAAGCTGGAAATGACTTGAAAACATTAAAGCCACACGAGCAAAAACTAGTAAATCAAAATGTTAAAGACAATAGAGACCACACTTTTTCTCTTTGGAAAAAAACTAGAAATACTCATTAATGATGATAACTCAAAGCTTTTCCCATTTCATTTGTCTCCATTGTAGTGTCTTAAATTATTCTTTAATTACACTACTAGTTATAACAGTCTAATTTTTAAGGTCTGTACAATTTCTACTATACTATTTTATATGTGGTAATAAAAATTCTATAAAAAAGCTATTTATAAATCATAGAATAAATCCCCCCAAAAAATTGTTCATATTCCAAACTTGCAAGAAATAAATTATATCATGATATATCAATTAATATTGTATTCAATATTAACTAACATCTATGATAGATTTTCCCCCAATATAATTAAGCAATGCACAACAGGGCTCAAGCTAAGTTAGTCACATTTGTTTTTTCTTAAAAACACAAATTTATTCACTATAAACAATTAAAAAGCATTTTTCTTCCTCCATAACAGACATTAAAACTAAGTTTTTTTAAAAGCATCAACTACTTGTAAGACTTTTTTAGGCAATATATATTTATATATAATCATTTCTAAATGTATATTTTGAAATCTAAGATACTGTAGCTCTCAATTTACTTATCTACTTTAGCATTAAATGACCACAAAATTTGTATCTTTAAATACATGAAACTTATAAACATAAAAGAATACTTTTGACTTAAGATAAACAGCCTTAAATCTCATTTTTAAATGAAAATATTAAATAATTTATGAAAATTTCAGTTAATTTTAGTACTTTACAATCTTTTAGAGCGTAACAGTTACTCTTAACTATTGCTGTGAGAGAACACCCAAAGTCAATCAAATTAAGGGAGAAAGGGAGGTTTATTCAGCTTATGGTTCCAGAAGGGAGGGACAGTCTCTCAAAGCAGAGGCAGCATGGCTGACTGGCCAAAGCTGGAGGAAGCTGTCACCACAGACATCTTGAAAGCTGAGAGCTGCAGATTGCTTGCAGCAAAGGGAGACTTCTTCTGGAAGTAGGGTGGGACTAATCCACCTCAAGGCCCACCCCTTGCAACTACCTTCCTCCAGCAAGGCTCCACCTCTCAAGGTACCATGACCTTGCCAAACATATGAGACTGTGGGGGACACATTTCAAACCATGACACTCCACCCCTGGCCCCCACAGACTCATTGCTCTCTCATTATGCAAACAATACTCAGTCCAACTTTAAAAGTCTTCATAGACTATATCAGTCCCAACACAGTCCAAAAGTCCAAAGCCTCCTGTAAAGTCAAAAGACAAGTTACATACTTAACAAGCCCAACAACCAGCAGAACAAACTTCAAATCTTGTAGCTCCAAGTCTAACAGGTGAGCCTCTCCTTGAAATCATCTCAGTTCCAAAGGCCTTTGGTTACATCCCTCCAATGCAGCTGCCCACAGAATAAGTTGCTTTCTTGAGCTGACTCCTCCCAGGGTATACAGCTCTCCTTGGCAGGTGTCCCACAATGTTTCTGGCATCTTTCACATCTTTACTTCTCAATGGCAAACCAGGCTTTAACTCCACAGCACAAACTCCCCTTCTTGAGCCTCTAAATTGCAGGCTTCTTGCCTCATGATGCCCGGATTCTGCCAATTTTTGAAATCTTGGAGGAGGACTCCATGAGCTCCTCCCTCTTGCATCACTGATGCCTCTAAAACCAGGACCACATGATGGACTTTGCCAAGACTGGCCCCCTTGAATCACAGCTGATTCTGCTTCTCTATATTTACCATCTCTTTCACTCCTGGGCAGTTGCTTGGTAAGAGAAACCAACTCTTGCTTTGGAACTCCACCCTTTAGCTCCAGTCTTCTGAAAGGATTTGCATTCTTATGAGTGGGAGCCTTACCTGAGGATCTTGCCCTCAAGCTAGGGCCTCTCCTATTATTCAAATTAAGAGCAGGCTTTGATTTACAAATAGAGCTAATCTCTTCAACAGCCATTTTGTTCTCTGCTTCTTCCTGGTTCAACTCTTTAAGTTTGCCATTGTATTTTTCATCATTGGATCTTACAGTTTTTGCTTCTTCCTGCCTGATTCTTTGCTCTTTTTCATAACTCTGAAGACAACTAAAAGGTAGCCATATCACATTGTCAAGACAACATTGCTTTGAAATTTCCTCCGCCAAGCACTCCAGCTTAATTTCAGGCAAACTTTCAGGATGAGGGCAAAACTTCACTAAACTCTCGGCCAACACATGGCTCTATGTGTCATTTGTCCAGTTGCAAACACAGTCTGTGTTTCTCTCTGGACCATCACAAGCTGGGCTTCCACTGTCTGCATCTCTCACAGCATTGCTCTCCTCTGAGCTCTCACAAGAAAGGTCCCTTTGGCCCAACCGCCAAGACACAAAGACTTTCCCAGCACAAAGTCCAAAAGTTCTCTGTATTTCTCCCAACAAACAGTTCCAAAGACACACTAGCCACATCACAGCATTGGCCATGCTTCTGGGTAACAACTTTTCTCAGCTTCACAAACAATTTCACTTTGTGGTACCAGCTGTTCTTAATCTCATAGCAATATCCCACTATCCGGTACCAATTTCTGTAACAGTTACTCTTAACTATTGCTGTGAGAGAGCACCCAAAGTCAATCAAATTAAGGGAGAAAGGGAGGTTTATTCAGCTTATGGTTCCGGAGGGGAGGGAAAGTCTCTCAAAGCAGAGGTGGCATGGCTGGCTGGCCAAAGCTGGAGGAGGCTAAGTCACCACAGACATCTTGGAAGCTGAGAGCTGCAGACTGCAGCAAAGGCAGACTTCTCTTGGAAGTAGGGTGAGACTCATCAACCTCAAGGCCCACCCCTTGTGACTGCCTTCCTCCAGCAAGGCTCCACCTCTCAAGGTGCCATGACCTTGCCAAACACATGGCTGTGGGGGACACATTTCAAACCATGACAAGAGCCAAATATATAAAGTATAACACAAATAAGTAGAAGCTTTTTAAATTTTGTAGAAATCAGGACATTATTAAATATGGAATAAGCATGAAACACATGGTCATAGGAGAATACCTGTATGTCTGTTTAGATAAGCAATCTTTAAAAAATAAAACCTCTGCAGTTACCAATACTGAGTAGAGCCTTTACTAGTCCATTAATGTTTTTAACCTTCTAACTTCTGTCACAAGAAAGTCCTCAAATATCTGTAGGTTATCTTCAAAAATTTGTCTTTTAAGAATTTTTGAACTACCTCAAAAAATTATTAACTAACTTATGAGAAGTGGGCAGCCAGAAAAAACTTGTGGAATCCATGAGAAACAGGCATGGAACTAAAAATGGACTCACAGCACTAGAGGGCCATGAGGGGCTAGAGCACCAAAGATAGCTGCCAGAGAAAAGCATATCTGTACACCTAAGTAAGCCCAGGGAAACTGGCTTTTTTCTCTTTGGTTAACTCCCACTGGGCTCAACCCAGTTGCCCTTAGGCCCAGGTGCAGCTAGAGATGAAGTTGTTTGTTGGGTATGGAGAGCTAATCTCTATAATCCCTATATAGGAAAGTTGGCTATTTTATCTCTGAGAGGATTCAAGTCAGTTCCTCAGCAGGAGTGTTCCCTCAGGTGATTCCAGCAGTGGGGGATGACCTTCAGGAATTCCAAAGATCTTGAGAGACCCATCCCAGTATGGCTGCTCTAATCCTGCCTTATTCCCCCATAAACCTATTTGAGGACTCAGACTGCTCTAGGGATAAAGGGCGATGACCTCTCTGACATCCTGCTGAGTTGGGAGTGATGGAAGTAAGAGCAGTCTGATGTCCTCATCTACGAAATGCTGGGATAGTCCAGAGGTCTTACATAGATGGTTTTATTATTTCAAGGTCTGTCTAAAAGAGACAAAACAAATAAATTAAGTCTGAAAGATCTACCTGTTGAATTGCCTGAAATAGGCACTACCTTTGCCTGGTGTAAAAGCCAAGAACTGTAAGTAATTTACATATTGGAGACTTTTCTCCTCTGGCTATTGTAAATCTCCGAGATCACATTTTATTTATTTTATTTTTTTATTATCATTTATTATTTATTCAATTGTATGTTTATGAATGTGTGTGCGTGTGTATGTATGTGTGTGTGTGTGTGTGTGTGTGTGTGTAGAACCAGGGACAAATTCGGGAACCACCAGGGATGCCTCCACCTCCTCCTTGTTTACTCTGCCCTGGGATTCATAGGCTCTACCCTACCAGGGCCAGAAATGCAGCACACACACCCACCCACTTCTGCCTAGCATCTATAGTAGGGTCTAGGATTCAAACTTAGAACCTTCTGCCTGCAAGGCAGAGGCTTAACCCCTAAGCCACCACTCCAGACCCCCAAGATCACATTTTAAAACCATGTGAACTGTCTGATTCTTTGAACAGAACAATCTGAATTAGTCTTCCCTTTTGGGTTCTGAAAAACCAAAGTAACACAAGACTTTTTAAGATGACACATGTAGGGGACATTAATTCCTCACATGGAAAGTTCTATAGGTCTCTAAGCATTTTTAGAGTAAGGACCATCTTTAGGGTAAGGACCACTCCTCAGATCTAAATGAAAAGCCAGCATTGATTTGCTTGTGTTGTAAATGCTGAGACCTTACTGCTTTCCATTTGCATCTAAATAGGGCAATTAGCATTAAAAGGGCAACTCCAGAAGTTAATCAAGTTACCAAATGTATGGTTGAAAAGAAAGCAGGTATCCCGTCTCATAATTGTTTGCCAAAGGACACAGCAGTAATAATTTGAACTTTAGTCCCACTAATTTTGATATATCAAAGGATAGTTTGAAACATTCCAGGTGCCATTAATATTGGCCGGCAGGAGGCGTATGGCCATCTTGGACTTCCTCTTATGGGCCAGGAAGAGCAGTGCTCAGAACACATTTAAAGCATTTTTTTTTTCTTTGCCTGTAGGGAAGGGAATTTCAGGTTTGTCAGCTTGGGCCTGCCTGCTAGTATTTTATCTATTCCCTTAGGCAGATGGATCCTCAGAGAACTGAGTAACTTAGGCCAAAATCTTGGAAGGAAAAAGGAAACATGAACCTCAGTTGACCCAAATTCACTTAGAATCTCCTGAAAACAGAATACTCTGGATCCAGATTACATTGATCCTTTTGGGGACTGGCTAAAATGGAGGATAGAAATTCCTGTTCCACCTTAGTAGGAGTACACATGGGAACATGGGATTAGAAAGCAGATTTGTCCCAAAGAAAGGGAGCTCATACATACCAGGAGAAGGAGAAATTCCAATGAATCTTTTAAAAGACAATTACATTTTCCTGGTTGCTAGATTTGATGAGATAAATTCTATAAAAGAAGTCAGAGGAATGAACAAGTTCAATCAAGCAATACCATAGTGGCTTTGTTATTTGGGAACACATGGAAAAACCTTTAAGAACACAATGGCATTTTCATTTCTGGTCCTATTAAAGATCAAAATCAAGCAAGATAATCTTTCATGAAAGAGAACTTATAATCTGTCAGAAAAACAATTGTGATTGATATAAAACATAAGTAGTTAAAGCCTTAGATGTCATTAAAATTATTTTTTCTTATTTTTAAGTATGCATACATGTATTCAAAAATGGTGTGTCAAAATTTTTATAACAGTGCACAACAAAAATGAAAAAAAAATGGAATTGACCACAGAAATAAAACACACAACATCCCTTTTGTTCCTCCTGCCCACCTAAGATGGGACTCTCTCTCAGTCAGTCCATCATTCCAGGTGAGTTACCCAGCCCCCAGGTCGCTCCTTGACCCAGCTTCTTCCACCAGCCATCCTGGGCAACACCCAGGCAGCCTCCGGTTTGGCTGGCCCATGCCCTGGGCCCCAGCTCCTTTGCTCCTCCCACCCACCTGCCCGCCCGACCTGGACAGGACTTGCTCTGGTTCCTCCATCCCTGGAGCCTGGGTGGGCCCCAAGTCCCAGGTCCCAGGTGAAGAATTCTGTCATCACCATCAGCTCCTGTGCCCCTCTGACCCACCGGGGACCCTCGCTCGGGGTCCGGAGGACACAATGCTAAACAGAAATCAACAGAATCCAAAGAAAACCCAAGCAAAGCTCTAAGTGACAAAGGCCATACATCTGAAGTCCTCAAAAATCATTCTATCACATGGGAGAGATTCTTCACATCCAGACCAAAGTCAACCCCCTTTTTTTTTTTTTTTTTTTACCATACTGCTCCTTTTTAGTATTAATCACTGTAGATTAACTTTTCCGTACAGCCATCCCAAAAACATATACAACTCCAGGGTGTACACCACTCACCCTCACATATCACCAAGATACTAAATCGTAAAAGTGTACTACCATACTAATAATATTCACCCCGTCTACTTAACCTGACTTAACTGATGTACTAACAGCCTAATAACCGCATCTAGGAAATAATACTAATGACAGACAAACAAACCCAACTACAAGGCAAGCACTAGTAATAACTGGCTGAGAATAGTAATACCAACTAAATCAATTTGGTCAAAAACACAAAGAAACTGAAAGGTCTTAGAAGACAAAATGACAATGCCCAAGTCAAAGTGCAGATCCATGAGAAACAAAACCCAGGAAGACAAATCTTCCACCAAAAGAATTAACCCCATAATGATGGATTCAAAACAGGACAAATTCAAGATAATAGCCAAGAAATCCACACCCAAGATAATGACTTTCAAAGTATGATCATTACCATGATTAATACTATGAAAGAGGAAATCCAGGAGGAGTTAAACAACTGCATCAACCACTTTGAACAGGAGCACAACAGGCACTTGGAGGAGTTGAGAAATACAGTTCAAGAAACAAAAATCGACATAGAGCAGTTAAGACAGACTCAAGCGGAGTTTAAAACCGAACTAAAAGACAAGTTATCTTCAACCCAAAACTCAACAGAGAGTCTTATCAGCAGAACTAACAAAGCAGAAAATAGAATTTCAGATCTTGAAGACAAAGTGGGAGAATTAACAACCTCAATGGAAAAGGTTCATAAAGCCAAAAAGATACTTGAGAGGAATATTCAAGAGATATGGGACACCTTGAAGAAGCCTAACATGTGCATTCATGGAATACCAGGGCAAGAATCCCAAAATACCACACCTGAGGAAATTTTTCAAATTATCATAAATGAAAACTTCCCTCAACTAAAGAATGAGAGGCTCATCCTAATACAAGAGCCATTCCGCACCCTAAACAGATATGACCAAAATAGAAACTCGCCACGGCAAATAATAGTTGAAATACTCCACATTCAAGACAAACAAAAAGGTGCTGAGAGCTTCGAGGAAAAAAACAAGTCACTTTTGAAGGTAAATCTATTAAAATAAGAAATGAGTTCTCAATAGAAACAGTAAAAGCAAGAAGAGCTCGGACAGGTGTACTTCAAGTATTAAATGAGCAAAAATGTCAACCCAGACTGATATACCTCACAAAACTATCTGTCATGATCAAGAGAGAAAGAAAGTTTTCCAGCACAAAGACAACTTGAAGGATTACATGTCTACCAAACCAGGCCTTCAAAAAATGCTAGAAATGATACTCAAACTTGAAGAAAAAAACAAGCGTATCCAGGAGGACAGAAGGGAAGTATAATACCACCAAAACAAAAATGTCAAATAATACACTTACAAAAGCCACTAAACATAAAAAATGTCCAGAATTAAAAATAATTTCTCCATTATAACATTAAGTGCCAATGGTACTAACTCACCTATCAAGAGACACAGATTACAAACTTGGATTAAAAAGCACAACCCATCAATCTGCTACCTTCAGGAAATTCATCTCACCACAAAAGATAGGCACATCTAGAAATAAAAGGCTGGTCAAAAATTCTGCAAGTTAATGGAACCAGGAAACAGGCAAGGGTAGCCATTATGCAAAGTGGATTTCAAACCAAAGAAAATTACGAGAGACACAGATGGATACTACATTTTAGTCACAGATACAATTCACCAGGAAGAATTCACAATACTGAACATATATGCACCTAATACAGGCCCCTCCACATTCATTAAGCAAACCCTACAGCATCTAAAGCAAGAAATCAATCCCCAAACAATAATTCTTGGGGATTTCAACACTGCCCTCTCAACATGGGATAGATCAACAGGCCAAAAGCTTAAAAGAGACACTATGGAACTCAACCAAACCCTTAAAGAAATGGACCTTTCAGATCTCTATTGAACTTTTCATCCACGCACCAAAGAATACACATTTTTCTCAGCAGCACACGGAACTTTCTCCAAAATAGATCGCATATTGGGCCACAAAATGAATATTCACATATATAGGAAAGTTGAAATTCTAGCCTGTATCCTGTCAGACCACCAGGGATCAAAGCTTGACATCCACAACACAACAAACAACAGAAAATACACTAATTCCTGGAAACAACACTATGATGCTGAATGAGAACTGGATTCAGAAAGAAATTAAAAAGGAAATTCAAGATTTCCTGAAAGTGAATGATAATGAAAATACAACTTACCAAAATCTTTGGGACACGATGAAAGCTGTCTAAGAGGTAAGTTCATAGCTCTTAATGCCTACATCAAAAAAAAAAAAATGGAAACATCAGAAATAAACAACTTAACAATGCAGCTTAAAGCTTTAGAGACACTAGAGCAGTCTGATCCCAAAAGCAGTAGAAGAGAGGAGATTAGCAAACTAAGGGGAGAAATATCTGATATCAAGACTAAGAAAATGATAGAAAAAATCAACCAGTCAAAAAGCTGGTTCTTTGAAAAAATCAATAAGATTGATACACTCCTAGCTAAATTAACCAAAAGCAAGAGAGAAAAAACACAAATTAACAAAATTAAATATGAAAATGGAGTTATCACTATTGATACCCAAGAAATTCAGAGTATTATAACGTCATATTTCAAAAACTTATACTCTGTGAAATTTGACAACACAAAAGAAATGGATGAATTCCTAAGTAAGCACAACTTACTGAAATTGAATCAGGAAGTTGTGAATTATTTAAATAATCCTATAACATATGAGGAAATAAAGGAAGTAATCTGGAATCTTCCCACCAAGAAATGTCCTGGGCCAGATGGATTTAGCACAGAGTTCTACCAGACATTTAAGGAGCTAATAACACCAATACTTCTTAAACTGTTCCATCAAATAGCAAAAGAAGGAAGACTACCAGATTCTTTCTACCAAGCTAATATCATCTTAATCCCAAAACCTAATGAAGATACACTTAAAAAAGAAAACTATAAGCAATCTCTCTGATGAACACAGATGCAAAATTCTCAACAAAGTCTTAGCAAATCGGATTCAAAAACATATCAAAAAGACCATTCATAGGGATCAAGCAGGCTTTATCCCAGGCACAGAAGGTTGGTTTAACATACACAAATCAATAAATGTAATTCACCATATAAACCAGTCTAAAATCCAAGACCATATGATAATGTCCATAGATGCAGAAAAAGCTTTTGACAAGATCCAACAGCCTTTTGTGAACAAAACCCTAGAGAAAGCTGGAATGGAAGGAACCTTTGTCAATATGATAAAAGCTGTCTACAAAAAGCCCATAACAAGAATTATACTCAATGGGGAAAAACTTGAAGCATTCCCACTTCAATCAGGAACTAGACAAGGCTGTCCACTTTCACCACTTCTCTTCAATATTGTACTTGAAGTCTTGGCTGAAGCCATAAGACAAGAAAGAGAGATAAAAGGGATTCAAATTGGAAAAGAAGAAGTCAAGCTATCTTTATTTGCTATAACATCCCACAAACTCCACCAGGAATTCTCTTGGAACTAATACAGAAGTTCAGCAGGGCAGCAGGATACAAAATAAACACACAAAAATCATGGCCTTCCTATATGCACAGAATGAAAGAAGTGAAAAAGTCCTGAGAGAAACAATCCCATTTACTATAGCCCCTAAAAAAATGAAATACCTTAGCATAAACCTAACCAAGAAGTAAGTGACTTTTACAATGAAAATTTTAAAACCATAAAGAAAGAAATTATAAAAAACACTAGAAAGTGGAAAGACCTGCCATGTTCCTGGATTGGCAGAATTAATATCATAAAAATGACCATCCTACCAAAGGCAATATACACATTCAATATTATACCAATTAAAATCCCAAAGCAATTCTTTAAAGAAGTTGACCAAACAATCTCAACATTCATATGGAGGCACAAAAGACCTAGGATAGCAAAAACAATCCTGAGTATCAAAAACACTGCTGGAAGTATCACCATTCCAAACCTTAGTCTATACTACAAATCCATAGTTATAAAAACAGCCTGGTACTGGCTCCAAAATAGACACACAGATCAATGGATAAGGGTTGAAGATCCAGATATAAGCCCTCACAATTACAGCCATTTGATCTCTGACAAAGGGGCCCAAAAAATCCAATGGAAAAAGAACAGCATCTTCAACAAATGGTGCTGGCAAAACTGGATCTCCACATGCAGAAGATTGAAACTGGACCTGTACTTGTCACCATGTACAAGACTTAATTCCAATTGGATCAAGGACCTCAATATAAAGCCAGAAACCATAAAAACCTTAGTTGAAAGGGTAGGGGACTCCTTGGAGTTGATTGGACTAGGCCAACAGTTCCTAACTGGAAATCCAACAGCACAGTCAATACTCAACACTCAACAGATGGGATCTTATGAAGTTAAAGAGCTTCTGTTCAGATAGAGATTGTAACTCGAACACAAAGGCAACCCACAGAATGGGAAAAAACTCTTCACTAACCACATATATGATAGAGCTCTATTATCCAGAGTGCACAAAGAATTTAGAAAACTAAACACCAAGGATATAAATGGGCTACTTAAAAAATGGGCCTTGGAGCTTAAAAGAAACTTTACCAAAGACGAAATTAAAATGTCTAACAAATATCTTAAAAAATGCTCCACATCCTTAGCCATCAGGGAAATGCAAATCAAAAACTCCCTGAGATATCATCTCACTCCGGCCAGTATGGCAAAAATCCACAATACAAACAACACGAAATGCTGGAGAAGATGTGGAGGGAGGGGAACCCTCCTATATTGCTGGTGGGAATGCAGGCTCATACAACTACTCTGGCGAGCCGTCTGGTGATTCTTAAAGAAGTTAAAGATTGAAATGCCATATGACCCAGCTATTCCACTTTTGGGAATAACCCCTCATACAGCAAAAATTCACCTTGGTAGCACAAGCACGACCACGTTCATAGCAGCACTATTTACAATAGCAAAGTCATGGAATCAACCAAATGTCCAACAGTTGATGAGTGGATAAGGAAAATGTGGTACATTTATACAATGGAATACTACTCAGCCATCAAAAATGATGAATTAATGAAATTTGCTGGGAAATGGATGGAATTAGAAACAATTATATTGAGTGAAGTATTCAAGACACAGAAAATTAAGTGCCATATGTACTTCCTAATAGGTGGATTCTAGTACCAAACCCACTTAGAGTCACACTCAAATATAAATCTCTGTAATCCCTACAGTAATTGCAAAGATTATAAATAGGAGAGAAGGGGAAGGAGGGCCCTGCCAGAAACAAGGAGAGAGGGGATCATGCTATAACAGAGATAATAGGCCACCATCAAGGACTGTAAGGAGTGACATCCAATACCCATCAGGATGGAGCCAAGGGCATTGCAGGTGTAGCAAAGCTAAAAAAAAAAAATCAACAAACCATAATTCAGAACATCAGAAACTCTGTATCAACCACCTGGAATCAGGTCTGCCTAATCTCTCCCCATCCTGAAGCTCAGGGAAATTTGCGGAAGAGGGGGCGGTAAGATTGTAAGAGCACAAGGATGGGAGTAGTCTTGATATTCAAGATACTCAACACAGGTTAGAGCTGAAGCAATTATAATAGGATTCTGCATGATCTGCATAATGACCCCTCATTGACCCCTCAAAGTCTAGCATGGATTAAAGGCACTAGGATCCCTAGAAGCAAGGGATTAACAGTCACAATAGTGTTCCTATACTTAAGGGGAACACAAGAAAGAGTTCTAGGAAATGCCCTGAGTCTTTACACCTCATCAGAGTGGAGGACCGAGAGAAAAGTTTGATATACACATTAAAGGATGCTTCAGAGATGGGGGGAGGGGACACTGGGAGAAAGGGAGGGAGGGGGGAAAGGAAGGGACAAAGCGGGGAGGGAACAGAGAGGTCCAGGGAGGGGTGGAGGGAGAGAGGGTACAGGGGTACCTATTACGTTTCTATGAGCTGAAAAAAAAGACACACAACCTGTACTCACAGAACATATAAACATACAAGCACATGAACAACATTTTACCAACAACTGTCCAATTTACCAGCAACTGTCTTCAAATTGCCCTTGAAAGCTTTATCAAAGGCAGATTAGCATTTAGGAAAACCTTATTTAAAAGAAGACCTCATTTTAGTTAGGTCCCACAGCTTAGCTTAATTATGAAAACATCTAGCAGGGAAAACACTCTTATCCATAGTCCGGTTCCCACTTATTCTCTGGGGGGCTCCAAGGTGCTAAAACCGAATCTTCATTCCCAAATCCCTCCAGGCCAGCAATAACCTTGAGGCCTCTAATCTCTAAGAGAGGTTTTAAGACACCTATCTGGGGTTCCTCACAGCGTGAGGGGAGGTTGCCCATTTTTCTAAAGAACAGAGACAAGACTAAAGAAGAACAGATGAGACAAGGAATGTGCTTAGTGGGGAACTTCCATGGTTCTTAGGCCACAGCCGTATGCCCACCCGGTGTCTCTGGAGGAAGAGGGTCGGTAGGGAGACCACTCTTGGGTTCTGTCTCCTGGGGGGTCAACTCTTATGTGGAGAAGCCGGGTGAACCAGAACCAAAAATGTGTACCTCCCTATCCGTGGACAGACAAACATAGAGAAAGGGAAAGGGACCTACATGCTCACCTCTCACAAAGGTAAAGAACATTAAACACAAAGGGGCCAGCTTACTGAAACACTGCGGAAGGGGGCACAGTACTTGACACTGGTGCTGCGAGGAGGAAAGGGCCACCATGGAAGCCCCACATTGGGCACCAGATATAGCAGTCTCAGGGACCCAGGGAGACCCTTTGGGGTGGGGATAAGTAGGCGCGGGGTCAACAGCACAGACTCCGGAGCTGGTGAGTGGCAAAGCAGGCTCACAGGCTTGCAGGCTCGTTTATTGTAAATATAGGGCTGCTTATATACCCCTCCCCACGTTCCATAAGTCTCAACATGTGGTTTTTTGCTATGTTGCCCTGTCGGCATTGGTCCTCTCAGTCAGGCGGGTTTGACATCAGCACCAGGCATGGCAGCAGGTTCTAGCTTGGGAAGTTCCATTCGTGCATGTGGCCCACACAGACAATACAGACCTGCCTAGTCTGTTCCTCCTACAGAAATCCTCTTTCATGTAGATATATTCATGATTGACTCTCAGATTTTATTTGAATAAAATACCTTTGTATCCACTTTTTAGAATTAATGCTTTTAAAAGTAATTTATATTGCAATTATTACACTTCTATATTTTGCAAATACTTCTACAAATACTTATACTCTGTCAAAATTTGCCACAAAAAAAATCTTCCTTTTCAATCAGTTCTATAGCAATGTGACTTAATCTTTTGTCTTTAAGAGAGGGGATTTATGCCATCTCCCTTCCCATACTGAATTCCTTAGTAATACAATACTAATAATACTATAATAATACTGCTAATTCTAATAATACTAATCATAATACCAATTTGGAAATACTGGTAACTAACAGATTTTGGGAGAAAAAAAGCAAAATATCCTGTTGTGTACGCACCAATGAGCTCATCAGGCTCCAATTGATAGTCCCAAATCTGTGGTCCCACAAATAGCTCTGGTCAAGGTCAGTGGGCCAAAAGAAAGCAGAAGTCATAAATATGGGAAAGAAATGTGCACAGAACAAAAAGGAGATGGGCAGTAGTATAAGATAGGAGGGGTCGAGGGAAATTAATCACATAAAATTATCAAAGAACAAAATGTATTAATTAAAAGGAGAGAAAGTAAGTGGAACACCAGTGTTCATCTGTCTCTGCTTTCTTACTGCAGACAAGGTAACCATAAGCCAAACACCCTCAGGCAATGTCATTGACTGAATCCTCAAAATGGAATCATGATGAAATTTTCCATTTGAAACGCCTTTTGCCAAGTTCTTTGTTGGAGAAAGAATTATTATTTTAATACAGAACGCCTACTATCACATCCCTCTCCCTTCTCCATAATCTTTCATAATTTACACGATACTTCACTTGGTTGCGTATTTTACAGATTTCAAAGTGATGTACAAACTTCCTGTTTTGAGTTACTGAGCCACATTCCCAATTAAAACCATAAATTTTTGAAGTCTACATCTTAAAACTATCAGTGCACAACCAAAATCACATGCAAAAAGCATTTAGAGTTTTTATTTTTATCTCATTAGGAAACTCCTAGCATTAATCATATTTATAAACATACTAATGAAAACATATTGTGGTTGAAAATTGAAGTAATTTATAGGAGAAAATATGCATACTTGTAATTAAAATAAAAACAAAACAAAACACTGATTTATTAAATAACACTGTTTTTCAGTAATGTGGCTCTATAACTATCACTGAACACCTGCACACAACTATTATCTTTTTCTCATAAGACCTTTTTGTGCAATGCTGGTATTCAAGCAGTGATTTCTTCCTCTAATGGTAGATGGATTGACAGACAATAGAGAACAAGATAATATTTGGCTAAACTTGTATGGTTCTCCATAAACAAAAAGATAAATCTTCTAATTGCTCATTGAACACAGCATAATTGTCATTATTCAAATGAAATAAAATATAAACCAGTTTAATTCTATAGATATTTTCTTGTGAATGCTATTTTAAGTGACAAAACCTTAGAAATTCTTTCCCAAATTCTGTGTTTCTCTGGTTAAAAAAAAAATCCACTCACTTGAATACAAATCAAGGGGAAAAGATGAAAGAGATCAGATTCCAACTGCATGTCCTACAGCTACTGTGTAAATCCAGTTTCAAATAGTTTGATTAGAATTTATATCTAAAACTCTTGATAATTATTTAGTGCTCAGTGTTTATGTACTATTTTTAGAAATAAAACAGTAGCACAATCCATATACCTATAGCCAATAAGACTGCCTACATAATATGAATACCCAGTAGTGGAGATTTCAAGTTTGTGGATGTCATTCAGTCCTAACATTAAACAAAATCTCAACAGTTTGAAAATTAGCAACCCTCCACATATCTGTAGCAGCAATACAGTCACAGGTCAGACTCTACTATGGTGACTAGAAAGACAGATGCAGGGAGTCAAGGATAATCAGGGTAGAGTAGAAATTTATACAGGAATCAGCACCAATTAAAATCAATCATGGAAGATAAAATTTAAATTATTTTGCTGTCACATTACCCTTAAGTAGAAAGCAAATGCTATTATTTGTTGCATGATAAGAACTCTGCCAAAAACCCTTCAAGAATGTAGCACCATGGCTCCCAAGAGGTCTGGTAATAGACAAGCCTGGACAAGTACAGACATGCCCCAGACATGTCCCAAGAGAGGAACCATACAGGTGGAGGGATGACCAACCACTGGGAAGGAGGGATGAACAACTGACGAGAAGGGGGGATGAGCAACCAATGGAAGTGGCCATCTAACAGGCCCCTGCAATGGACACCTAGTAAACAGTTAAATGATTGATGGCTTTCTCTCAGAGCGGAGGGATGGCAACACCTGATTGGACCCCAACCCTATATAAGCCCAAACACTTCCTTAATAAATTTGAATCTGCAGCATCTCGTCCACTGCCTGCTTCTCACCTGATTCCCGGGGTCTAAGTGGTGACCCCATTCCCAGCTTGCCCCCTCGCCTGGACCCTCGAGGCCCTGCTGTTTCCTCCTCTTTTCTCCAGCTAGCCCGGCGGGGATTCGGCAACACAAAAAGATCAGGAAAAATATAACTAAAATACTAATAAAGGAGAGACAATTTCACCACATAAAAAACTCAATTAAAAACATAAAAATCAGAAAGCTGTAGGAGGAAGTAGGTTGCTTGAGTCATCCTCAGGGGCTGTATCTTGCGGTGATTCTTTCCTACATCTCCCTTCTCTCTTCTTGCTGACCACCATGAAGAGCCTTGACCACATGTTTCCACAGCTGTCATCTTCTGTATAAACACAAAAGGCTTCCAAAGAGTGGACTTAATTCTCTGAAATGATGAACACAAATAAATACCCTTCCCTGTAAACTGGTTTTTGTTTTGTTTTGTTTTGCTTGTTTGTTTGTTTTTGACAGTGATGGCAG
This sequence comes from Typhlomys cinereus, assembly GCA_023101885.1. NCBI lineage: Eukaryota > Metazoa > Chordata > Mammalia > Rodentia > Platacanthomyidae > Typhlomys > Typhlomys cinereus. The sequence continues at coordinate 4,260,848 of JALPQD010000146.1, forward strand.
ACGTGATAGTGCAGAAGCAGGAGGATGAAGCATTGATTCACAGTCTTCCACTCCCAGGTTGTGTTGCTTCCAGTCCTATCTTTCTTCCTTTGCAAAATGGGAATAGCATTCCTCAAGGTAATGCTGGGGAGATCAGATGAGACATCACTGGCAGGTATACAACAGTGAGAGGTCAAGTACGTCCCCAATAAATTGAACCATGTTAGTCAAGTTCATCATTTCCACACAGTGAATTCAGAGCAAGTTGATCCCTTCTTTACATGTCAAAAGTAAACCCAGGACTTAAGACTCCCTATGATACAACACTGCAGACACTTTGATGTTGTGAAATAAATTAATAAAATGAAATCTAAAATATTTGAAAACTTCAAAAGACTCCATAATCCCAACAGACAACAACTTTGTATCCAGGAGAAAGGAAATCTGTTCTAAAGAGTAACCGAAGATTACATTAAACACAGTTTGTGGACCAGTAAGGTGGCTCAGTGGGTAAAGGGAGCTGTGTATGCATCTGGTGACCTGAGTTTGATCCCCAAAACCCATGTAGAAGGAGGGAACTAACTTCTCAAACTTGTCCTCTGACCTCCATATACATGCCATGGACACGTACCTACTCCCCCTCAAACAAGCAGAGTACTCAATATAGGCGGTGATGGTGGACTTTTTTCAAAGTCTTACTATGGAAATAAGTAGCAGAACAAGATGTCAAATGGAGGTATTCTGCTGTAACACAACCAATCAACACTACCCTTGCCACATTTTTCTCTCCAAAGCCTGTCAAAAATCTAAGTCTGTGGGAAGGAAATCCTTCTAGGAGTGAGCTATTAATGATTCAGGAGTGCCCTCCTTTCTCTATTCCTTGCTCCTTGTGGGATAAGGAGTGATGAAATGACTCTCACACACTTTGGGGAGACCCTCATGAAGCCCTCACTGACTCATACCTATATGCTCCAATGCTACTTCTGAGGCCGAGAAGTACTTAATGAGGAACTTGTGGGGAAATGGTAAGTTTTTTCTCTGGAGCCAACACACAGTTAATGCATCTGGCAACATGAGCATACTCTTGATATTCCCTCTGCCTGGAGTGCTGTGATTTCTGAAATTTCTGAGGACTTCTTGCTACTAAGAGTATCTGAGTTGCCTCTTCCTCTTTCATCATTTTCTAGCATATTACTCTGATATGTGCCTTTTGTCACATATGTTACTGTCTTTTGGGGGAAGTGTTTTATTATATTTTTCTATCTCTTGAACTATGTTTCATATGATTACAGCATCGTCTATTAACTCACATCTGTAACTGTTTTGTTTTGTTTTGTTTTGTAACAAGGTCTCACCTGGTAACCCAGGGGGATCAAGAAGTCAGCATGTAACCCCATATTCATGACAATCCTTTCACCTCAGCTTCCCGGAGCTGGGACTGCAGGTGTGAGTCACATGAATGCCTTGTAATTCACCTTTTTGACAATCAGTTTTAAACCCTGCATAGATAGCATCCTGAAAACTAGCTAGAACATATAACAATTAGCTGTAAACTGTCTGATGGCAAACGGTTTGTAGCATTGGTGAATATTCATTACAGTAATAGTCACTAGATTATAGAGTTCATCAGCTGACTGAATATTTTGATATCCTATTGTTATAAAATAACTACAGTCAATTCAGCCACTAGCTTGATTTACTGGTCTAGTACAATTATCTAGTTTTAGTTCTAAGAATTGATTGAGCTGTTCAATTTGAGTTATAGTTTTCTTACCTGTATAAATTCCCTAAGACTTTGAATTAACCCCAGTGTACTGCTGTTTCTTCTCATTGATGGTAATCCCGCCAAGTTGCCTGAAAACTGAACTACTTGGTATCAAACCTCTGAAAGCTTCTCATCAAAGAATTGCTTTCAGATTATCATTTAATGTGTAGCCCTGCTTCATGCATGTATCTACTTCAAGACATATATAACATGCATAATTGATTCATTATCACTAAACACATGGCCAGTAGTGTTACCCTTGTAATCAAACCAAGTGAATCATATGTTGACACAGACAAAACAGTTTTCTTATATTTAGGAACACTGGGTAGCACTTCAGCATTGTACCGAGGTATACATCAAACAGTGAAGTAATCAAGAAAGCACAAAAATGGAAGAAATGGGATAGTCACTTGAATGGGAATGGGACATACTGCTTACAGCAAGAGAACTAAAAACAAAGCAGAGCATGACCTTCTTCAACCTCTGAGGGAAAGTATAAGGTGGGTGGTCATGCAGAATGTCTGTAAATGACTACGAAAATACTAGGCCCGAGTGCCGAGTATTGGCAACCTTGGAATGTCCAGCTCTAATCAGGCCATCAAAATATCTCCCCATCCTAAAGCTCAGGGAACTTTTTGAAGAAGGGGTGGCAAGATTGTAAGAGACTAAAGGTGTACTGCTGAAAAGATACTCCAGGCACAACAGGGCCATTGCATTTAGGAGCTCAATACAAGATCTACTACCCCCAGATCTACACAATGTCTAATATATCACCATTCACCTAACCACCAGCATGGATCTCTGGGGCAGATACTGGACAAAGGAAGGGGAACTTCCCTGTGAGTTTGCCTAATGAAGAGTCACTTATGTTACAGCAGTGACATATTTCATACTAGCATAAGTAGCCCAAAGCAAACCATATGAGCTACACGTGTAGAGGGACAGGAAGATGGGAAGGACATGGATGGATTGGTGAAGGGAAAGGAAGGTGGGAAAGAAGTGGGTGGGATGGTATGGGGATGGAATAGGAAAAGATATAGACTCATTTTTTCTGTATATGAAAAATCCTCAATAAAAAGAAATAGGAGAAAATTACTGAGTACTGATTAAAGATTAAATAGAAAGTTCAACAGATAAGTGAATTAGTAAATATAAAATCTACAAGTAATGAATGCTGACTATATTTGAGCTAGACTATCATTAGAAAACAAAGGAAGAGCCCCTTTCTTCCTCCCGCATGCCTGTCTGCCTCACTGCCCTCCCAGTCCTCCATCCCAGGTGAGTTAACCCAGCCCCCCAGGTGGCCCCATGTACCAGCGCCTCCCACCAGCCAGCCCCAGCGACACCCAGGGTGTCCCAATTTTGCTTGGGCCATGCCCCAGGCCCCAGCCTCTTTCTTCCTCCCGCTTGCCCACTCGACCTGACAGGCAGTGCTCAGAACACATTTAAGCATTCCCACTTCGATCAGGAACTAGACAAGGCTGTCCACTCTCACCACTTCTCTTCAATATTGTACTTGAAGTCTTAGCTGAAGCCATAAGACAAGAAAGGGACATAAAAGGGATTCGAATTGGCAAGGAAGAAGTCAAGCTATCCCTATTTGCAGATGACATGATCTTATACCTGAGTGATCCCAAAAACTCCACCAGGAAGCTCCTGGAACTAATACAGAAGTTCAGCAGAGTGGCAGGATACAAAAAAAATGTACAAAAATCAGTGCCCTTCCTATGTACCCAGAATGAAAGAAGTGAAAAAGCCCTGAGAGAAACAATCCCATTTACTATAGCCCCTAAAATAATGAAATACCTTGGTATAAATCTAACCAAGGAAGTAAGAGATCTTTACAATGAAAACTTTAAAACCCTAAAGAAAGATATTGCAGAAGACACCAGAAGGTAGAAAGACCTCCTATGTTCCTGGATTGCCTGAATCAACATCATAAAAATGACTATACTACCAAAGGCAATATACAAATTCAATGCTATACCAATTAAAATCCCAAAGCAATTCTTAAAGAAGTTGACCAAACAATCTCAAAATTCATATGGAGGCACAAAAGACCCAGGATAGCAAAGACAATCCTGAGTAACAAAAACACTGCCGGAGGTATCACCATACCAAACCTTAGTCTATAATACAAATCCATAATTATAAAAACAGCCTGGTACTGACTCCAAAATAGACATGTAGATCAATGGATAAGGTTTGAAGACCCAGATATAAGCCCACACAACTACAGCCATTTGATCTTTGACAAAGGGGCCCAAAAAATCCAATGGAAAAAGAACAGTATCTTCAACAAATGGTGCTGGCAAAACTGGATCTCCACATGCAGAAGATTAAAACTGGACCCGTACTTGTCACAATGTATAAGACTTAATTCCAAATGGATCAAGGACCTTGATATAAGGCCAGAGACTATAAAAACCTTAGTTGAAAGGGTAGGGAACTCCCTCAAACTGACTGGGCTGGGCCAACAGTTCCTAAATGACATCCAATAGCACAGTCACTACAACCAACTCTCAACAGTTGGGATCTTGTGAAATTAAAGAGCTTCTGTTCAGATAAAGAGATTGTAACAGGAGCACAAAGGCATCACACAAAATGGGAGAAAATCTTCATTAACCACATATCTGATAGAGCTCTATTATTCAGACTGCACAAAGAACTTAGAAAACTAAACACCAAGGAAACAAATGGGCCACTTAAAAAATGGGCTCTGGAGCTTAAAAGAAACTTTACTAGGGATGAAATTAAAATGTCTAACAAATATCTTCAAAAATGCTCCACTTCTTTAGCCATCAGGGAAATGCAAATCAAAACTTCCCTGAGATATCATCTCACCCCGGTCAGGATGGCAAAAATCCACAATACAAACAACAATAAATGCTGGAGAGGATGTGGAGAGAGGGGAACTCTCCTACATTGCTGGTGGGAATGCAGGCTCATACAGCCACTCTGGAGAGCCGTCTGGAGATTCTTAAAGAAATTAAAGATTGAAATGCCATATGACCCTGCTATACCACTTTTGGGAATAACCCCCCATACAGCAAAAATTCACCTCGATAGCACAAGCACGACCATGTTCATAGCAGCACTGTTTACAATAGCAAAGTCATGGAATCAATCCAAATGTCCAACAGTGGATGAGTGGATAAGGAAAATGTGGTACATTTATATAATGGAATACTACTCAGCCATCAAAAATGATGAATTAACAGGAAATGGATGGAATTAGAAACAATTATATTGAATGAACTTTCCCAGACACAGAAAATTAAGTGCCGTATGTACTCCCTAATAGGTGGCTCCTAGTACCAAACCCACTTAGAGACACTTAAGTATAATTCTCTGTAATACCTACAGTAATTTCAAGGATTATGAATAGGAGGGATGGGAAGGAGAGGCACACCAGAAACAAGGAGAGAAGGGACCATGTCACAGTAGAGAAAATAGGCCACCATCAAGGACTGCAAGGGGTGGCATCCAATACCCATCAGGATGGAGTGAAGGGCATTGCAAGAGCAGCAAAATCGAAAAAAAATCAACAAACCACAATCCAGAACATCAGAGACTCTATATCAACCACCTGGAACTAGGCCAGCCTAATATCTCCCCATCCTGAAGTGGAAGAGAGGGTGGTAAGATTGTAAGAGCACAAGGATGGGAGGAGTAATGATATGCAAGATACTCCACACAAGTTAGGGCCGAAGCAATCATAATTGGACTTTGCATACCCTGCACAATGTCCAACACACTGTTGACCCCACAAAGCCTAGCATTTGCTAAAGGCACTAGGATCCTTGGAGGCAAGGGATTGACAGTCACAGTTATGTTCTTACGCTTAACCGGAACACAGGAAAGTACTCTGGGAAATGCTGCTGGGTCCTTGCACCTCATTGGAGAGGAGGACCCAGAGGAGAGTTTGGCATGCACATTAAAGGATGCTCCAGGGATGGGATGGGGAGGGAGGGGGTGGAGGGTTGGAGGGAGGGAGGGGACCGGTGTACCTGTTAAGTTTGTGTGATTGGAAATAATAAAAATAAATATAAAAAAAGAAAGCAAAGGAAATCAAGATAATATAAAATACATAGAATTTAACACCCCATTGAGGCATGTGTGGTTATACTTGAAATATTAATATTAAAATGATTTTAAGAATGAAGAACTCAAAATTTTTCTGTAATGTCTCCTCTACTCACTTCAACTTCCTCAGAGAGTTTTAAATGGAAGATTGTCCAAGGAAATCACAAAACAAGGAGAGGCCTGATGCCAACTCTTGAACATGAAAAAAATGTTCTTATGACAGTTAGTGTCAGGGTTAACAGTGCTGAGCTCCTTTAGATTTGTGTTAGACAATTAGCAGCATCAATAAAAAAAGAGAGAAGACAAGTTATTTTCCTTTCTAAATAGAAGTTATTTGTGCATGAAAAACAAAGTACAAATCCAAAAGGATGAGTGTTCAGGAAGAAATTGTACAAACAAATGAAACAAGACTAAAGCCATCAGTAAGTAAAGAGACAAAGGCTACAGTTTCTGAATTCAGAAATTAACAAGAAGCGTCTCTGTTTGCCAGTGACCACTCATCTTGGCATTCAGTACTAAAGGTCATGGCCTTTGCTTCCTTTTCCTCTTTGTGCCAGTTTCAATGGGTACAGATGCCTTCTGTAGGAAATGTCCATGCAGATATCTTAAAATAGGACTCTCAAAAATGTTTAATCACAAATATATAGCAACTGAATATATTCAATTGAACAAGATCTCAAAAGAGGTTTATTCACCTTCCTTAGAACTTACTGCCCAATAAAAAAGAAATGCAAATTTTATTTTTTTTCATAATATCAAAAACTAAGTCTACTTTGAAAAAAAACAACCAGAAAGGAATCAAAGCACTATTGAATCTAGATCAAGCTCCTTAGTTTCATCCAAAAAGTGTTTTCTGAATAATTACAAAGACACTGCTATAATCCCCAGACTCTAATGCAAAGAGAGGTTAAGTATCTTATCATATCTTCTAACTGCTAAGCAGCAGAGATCAGACAGCAAACCAAGAAGAACAATTCCAGAACTTATGCACTCTATGTAGTTTCCAAACCATGTGAAGTGCTGTCTCTGTGAGTGAAAGGAAAGGAAGCGCAAAGCATTTTTACAACCATGAAGCATAACATACAACTCAGAGAACATGCTAGCCACCATTGTAGGACATACTGAATTTAAGGTGATTACAGAGCTACTCAGAGCTATTCAAAACCTTCCAATTAATCAAGGGCTCTAATTTAGTCAGGATATGACATTCAAACTGAGACCCTGCTCACTAGGAATGTAAATGTGTATATGTGTACGTGTTATCCCTGAAAAAGAAAATACTTGTGAATATTCACAGGGTGAGGGGTGGATGGTAAGGGGTAATGGGAAAGGTAAGCAGCTAAAGCAATTTGGTTAAAACAAATTTTAATGTGTAAGTCATTCCTATTTGGGGTTAATGACAGATTCAAAGAGGTAAAATATATGATCTATGATTCATTTGACACAGCCTAACACAACACACAACATAGAAGTCTCTCTTCATAATCAAACTCTTCAAAAAATATTTAATTTTTAAAGAAACTTTATGTTCACAGTAAAGAGAAAGATCACAGATTTTCCATATAACTCTTCATGCCTTCACACAGGCACAGACACACACACATAAACACACACACAAACACACACACACACACAAACACACACACACTACTTTTGCCACTATCATATTCCCCAACAAAATGGTTCATTTTATATAACTGATAAATGTACATGAGCTGATAATGTGAAATGGGAAACATTTTGACAATCCCTGATAAAACTAAACGATTGTATGCCATGTGACTTAGCAATTGAACTTGCATTCACATAAAACTCTCTACAGATGATGTAATGTAGACTTATCCTTAATTACAAAAAGGAAACAACACAAATGTTTATTTTTCTTAGATGAATGAAATGAATAACTGAATTATTATATGGTCTTATAAGAAATATTCATGAAGTAAATATGTATGAAATATCTGGATGAATCTCAAAAGATTTTATGTTAAATAAAAAAATAGAAAATCTCAAGAAGCTACTCTCTCTTATATGTATGTATATTATCAAAATTAATTAATAAAATCAACAAAATAATTGTTGAAATACAGAATATTTAAATGCTTCCATGTGAATAGATAGGAAACTGTACATCATTAAGATGTCAATAATAGTTTCAGCAAGATGGCTCAGTGTGTAAAAGTCCTTGCTGCCAAGTTTGCTCCACCAAGTTGTTTTCTGGTCTATACAGCACACTATATAGCACACTCACTCACAAACTCATATCCACATATGTACACTTAATAATAACATAGTTTTAAAAATTGACCTGAACTAGCCTTTTGCTTCTGCATCCAGTCATGCCTTCTTCTATGTGATTTACACTGTAACATAATACACACTTACATATCCTCTGGAATTATAAACCAAATAAATCTCCCTTTCTCCCTAAGTTGTATATGAAGATTGTCTCACAGCAGCAGAAGAAAATGTAACTGCCACACACAGGAAATAGTATCATCCACTTTCAAGCTGAATCTTCCCATGTCAGTTAACATTTATCAAGAGAATCCCTCACAGACATGCACAGAGGCCAACCTGAATCAACAGAACCCTTCCCAGGTATCCCAACAGGCTGTCTTCTAGATCTCAGGTTGAAAGACAACAGTAACAATACAGCAGCCAATCTCCGTGGCTCTAGGATAATTAGGTCTATGACATCCAGTCCTGGCCAACAAGTCTGTTACGAGGGATTAGATGAGTGGCAGTTCTGAGGCAGCAACCAAGGACAAGGAAGAAGGACAACACTAAGTGAATGTGGATTGTTAAGGGCTAACTAAGGCAGTGCCTCCCATTCATGCCACAATACCAAACACTGGTCTTTTGAGGAAGGAACTGATACAAGCAATAAAATCTTTCCATGTTGTGTTGGACCTTGGTAATATTTGTCTTCAATATTCCTTAGCTTCTGACACTTGCAATCAATTGATACTTAGAAAGATAAATGGTGGATGATCAGGTGATTCTGCCCATGTTTTAAAAAAGCTTTAATTTCATCAGTAAGATGCTAAACTCTTTAGTGTTGCACAGGTTTATAAAAGTATGACTAGCATGCAAGTACTAATGGAAAAAGGATGAGAAATTGACTCATAGAGGTGCAGAGACATCCTGTGACATTCTTGGGAACTTTATGGTTTGGACCCAAAGTGGATAAGAAAAAAAAAATCTCCAGTGTCCTATGCCTGTGTATGTTCAAACAACATTTGAAGAGTTAGAACCAAGGTGTCCTATGGGTATGGAAAAAGATAATTCTAGAAATCATAAAGCTATTACATGAAAATATTAGTTCCAGAGGTGATTCTATCTTCATATGCGTTGTTGGCCAGGGAGTCATCACAGGACCCCAAAACAATACAAGCTATTGCCACTGTTATTGATTGCCGACAGAACCTGAGAGTAAAACATCATTGCTAAAGGCATTACATACCCCACTGAAGGACACAGAAAAATCAAGCTGGGTTGAGCTCTTATCTGTTATGCAGGCTGCTTGGGGCAGGGGAAAGTCACCAATTCCTATTCAGCTGTAGACCATGCTAAGCCATCACTCAAATGTTAAGCAAGATATGTCTGTTAGTGTAGTAATGATATGATGCTATAGTCTTCTAGTATGATTCACAGTCTTCTGGCTGTGTTAAGCCCCAACCACAAAACAGAATTCATTTTAGACTATAAAACTTCACAGAAACCCATGGCCAGGTTGTTCATAGATACTAGTATGGAGACTACTGTTGTTGTTTTGCTAAGTAGATATGATGAGCCATCAAATTTCCTTCAAAATATTTATGTTTATTTCCATAGATTAATGCTATTATCATCCTTGGTCTGAGAAGCATTTTTTTGGCATGGGGCAATATAGAAATGCCTAAGTGTCCCAAATGCTGAAGATAAAGTGTTGAATGCTCAGTCCTAAGTGAGATCTATATCATTCCATTGAAGATTCAGAGACCATTGTGGAAGAATAAGCAGAACAACTTTATGAACCAGAAGAGTAGAGGCTATGGAGACTTTTCCAGGCATGACATGGCCTTTGTACTTTTAAATGGTCAGTTGCTGTGACTACCAAAAGAGATCTGTACAGATTGGGAACATTAACTTGCTGTTATGGGAGTTAGAGGTACTCATGAGTCTCCCCCATCCCAAATTTATAGGCAGCTAACATTTATAACAGTTATTAGAGCATATATTTTTTTCAGCAGCATAGATACCCTGAGTTGACCCATATCTTATTCATACTCTTGTTAGTAACCCTAATTAAACTTATTGTTTTGCCAAGTAAGATTTGGGGGGAATTGTTTCTTTGATCTGTTGCTAGTACCTTACATGGAGTCAATGGATATTTGTTAATCCTCCCCAGGAAAACAGGGGGAAATATTTGCAAAATATGTATCTAATGAAAGACTAAAATTTAGAATTCCTAACAACAACAATCAACAAAACAAATAACCTATATGATAAATAGGCTGCAGATTTAAATAGGTATATTTCAAAGATGTCCAAAAAGACACATGAAAATGTATTTGCATAATTTGTAACTAACAAAATATACTTAAAATTAAGAAATGTTTTCACACACACTAAAATGATATTAATTTGAAAAATAGAAATTAACAAATGTTAGTGACACCACAGAAAAACTATAATATTTTGGACATTGTTAATCAGCATATAAAATGTTATAGTTACTATGAAAAATAGTGTGGTGATTCTCAATTTACTAAACATAAAGTTAACACATGACCTGGTAATATTACACTCACAAGAACTCAAAAGTAGGGAAAAAAATGATTTTGATCAACTGATTAAGGAAAGAAGCAATGTGTGATTAATAAGCAAGAGAATCTTGTTCAGTCATGAAAGAGAATGTGTTATGATAACAATGATGGATCTTAAACAAATTTGCTTAAAGAAGTAGCTGAACACAGAACAGCTATTAAAAGATTCTGCTTATATGTGGGACTTAGAATAGGCAAATTTATAGAGAATAAAAGTAGAATAAAGGTTCCAGAACCCGAGAGCTGGGAAAAGAGGGGCTATTGTATACTAGCTACAAAAGTTTCAGTAGAGACTATGAAAAAGTTTTAGTATGGATTATATTGATGCTTTAAAGCATCATATATGCTACAACACTGAATTTTCTACTTACACAAAAGTAAAATAAAAGTTTGTGCTATATACATTTGAATATGATAAAAGTATTTTAAAATAGCTCCTTGAATATTTGTCAATTCACTTTTCATCATTATATTCACTTAAATGAAGTACTCTTAAAGTAGCTACACATCTTTTTAGATTTGTATGAAGTGAATTTTAGATTGAAAGCAGAAAAGGATAAATTTTTATCCCTCAGTGTCTGAATGTGATAGAAAGTTTTCTTTCTTTTTATAATCTACTTGTTAATATTCAGCTACAAGTCCACTAGTCACTTCAGTTATGTGAACAATCTTTTCTATGTGTCATTTCTATGAATGTCTACATGGTTTTTGAGAGCAATGTTTGCAAAACAATTACTTCAGAGAACAGAAGCTGTATTTTACCAAAAGGAGTGGGATAAAACTGTAGAAAATTTATTTTTTCCTCAAAATGCCAAACTTATGAATAATGGGAACTTGTTGTTTGCTAATAGTTGTCAATCCTTCTGGATACAATAAATGGTTGGAATGAATATAATAAATGCCTGGGGTTATTAAAAATTGAAGATCAATAGGTTTAAAACTGAAATTTTAAGAATGTTTTAATTGCCTAGTACTAATTTATGGCACCAATAAACCTGTGCATTAAAGAATTCCAGTAGGGCCTGGTTTGACTGGCAAATGTAAAATATCTCAAGTATAAATAATATGGCACACAGAAGCTTCTGGACTGGTATAATGTAATTGGACATCAATATCTGCTCCCTTCTATTTGTTCTTCAACATCTCATGTTTAAAATCATGGATTCTAGAACTGTTCTGCAGCATATTATCCAGAGAGCTATTATCTTTTAGCTATGGAACTCCTGAGCAAAATGTCTTATTCACATCTCAATTTTTTATCACATGAAAAATAGAGATACGATAAGTTCTACATAAAGAACTCTGAGTCATCAGCAGACTGTAGCGGATCAGTTTCTTGGGCTTGGGGCCTACTGCAGGGAACTTCCCTAGGGACAACAGCAGGCAATGGCAGATCAGGGTCAGATTTATTCCCTGGGGGTGCGTGATTTTAACAAAGTCCACAAGCACCACGAACCTGGGACCAGAGGACCAACACCTTGTTACTGAGGACCCTAAAGCTCCTACTGAACAGAAGGGAATCCTCACATCCAACCCTAAGATAAGTAATCCTTTTTACGTCTTTTCTCATCACAGTTGACAGTCATATCTACTTCAGAACTCTGTATGTCACACTCCAAACCCCACACACATACCCCTTGGGGCATTAACTATTCATTCTCATAAACCTGGAAGGAACTAATAGCTGCCATAGTACTCTAAGCCCTAGCCCTGATTACTAAAACCACTCTATTTCATAATATAAAGCTGTTCTAATACTTAATCCAAACTGTTTATAACAACCCTTGACACTCAATCCCAAACAACCAGGCAAATCTAGACTTAAACTTTGTCACACTGGAACCAGAGTAGGGTCCTCACACTTTTTTTTGTGGCATATCACCTTACCCATGAAAGAACAGCAAGGAACCTGGACTGAGATCTTAAACACTTAGGTAAACAGTAGCAATAACAGTCCAAGTGCAGTAATTCTGTGTGACTCATAACAGTCATAAACACACACCAAGGAAGATTCTAGAAATCAAACAAAAAATGACCACGTCACACCATAAATCCACGAGAAACAACAAAACCACGACAACTCCCCCACAAAAGAACATTGATTGACCCGTCCCTTTTCGCCCCACCCGGCTCTGCCGGTCGGGACGCGCACGCGCGATCCAGCCGGGCCTCACCGTGCGCTCTAGGACCCCAGGTCAGCCCACAGGGACCCGGCTCCGACTCCCACCATCCAGCCGGAGCCGCGCGGGGGGCCGAGGGACGAGGAGGACCTCCCCCTGCGCCCGGGCCCCGCCCCAGCTGCCATCAGGTTAAATAGCTCCATGCCGACGTGCCCATCCTCCCTTTTCACCCCACCCCGCTCCGCCCGTTGGGACACGCGCGCGGTCCACCCGGGCCTCACCCCGCGCCCTAGGTAAGTCCCCGTTCGGGCCCCGCCCACCAGTACCCCAGGCCAAATAATTCAGTTTAGTGAAATTGAGAGAGCTTAAGAGTTAAAATGACAATGCCAAAGTCAAAGTGCAAATCCATGAGAAGCAACACTCAAGTAAACAAATTTCCCACTGAAGAAATTAATCCCACAATGTTAGACTCCAACAAGAACAAACCCGCGGAAAAAGGCCAAGAAAGCCTGACCCAGAATAACGACTTTCAAAATATGATCATTACCATGTTCAATACTATGAAAGAGGAAATCCGGGAGGAATTACATAATCGAATCAATCGCTTTGAAGAGGAACACAACAGACATCTGGAGGAGTTGAGAAAAACAGTGCAAGAAACAAAAAGTGGCATAGAGCAGTTAAAACAAACTCAAGCAGAGTTTAAAACTGAGCTAAAAGACAAGTTATCTTCAACCCAGAACGCCACAGAGAGTCTTATCAACAGAACTAATGAAGCAGAAAACAGAATTTCAGACCTTGAAGATAAAGTGGGAGTACTAACCAGCTCAATGGAAGAGGTTGTTAAAGCCAAAAAGATACTTGAGAGAAATATCCAAGAGATATGGGACACCCTGAAGAAGCCTAACATGCGTATTCATGGAATACCGGAGCAAGAATCTCAAAATACCACCCCTGAGGAAATTTTTCAAACGATCATCAAGGAAAACTTTCCTCATCTAAAAAAAGAGAGGCCCATTCATATACAAGAGGCATTCCGCACCCCAAACAGATACGACCAAAATAGAAGCACACCGCGGCAAATAATAGTTAAAACACTCCACATTCAAGATAAAGAACTGGTGCTGAGAGCTTCAAGGGAGAAAAAACAAGTCACTTTTAAAGGCAAACCTATTAAAATAACAAATGACTTCTCAGTCGAAACAGTAAAAGCAAGAAGAGCTTGGAGAGACATACTTCAAGTATTGAATGAGCAAAAATGTCAACCCTGATTTGCAGGCTGATTTACCCTGCAAAACTATCAGTCATGATCGAGGGAGAAAGAAAAATTTTCCAGCACAAAGACAACTTTAAGGGATACATGGCCACCAAACCCGGCCTTCAAAAACTGCTAGAAATGATACTCAAGCGTGAAGAAAAAAACAGGCATATCCAGGAGAACAGAAGGCAAATATAACACCATTAAAAGCGAAGCAATATACTTATAAAAGCTACTAAACATAATAAATGTCTGGAATTAACAATAGTTTCTCCATTATAACACTAAATGTTAATGGACTTAATTCACCGATCAAGAGACACAGATTACAAACTTGGATTAAAAATCACAATCCATCAATCTGTTGCCTGCAGGAAACCCATCTCACCACAAAAGATAGGCACGCTCTAAAAATAAAAGGCTGGTCAACAATTCTACAAGCAAATGGAAGCAGAAAACAGACAGGGGTAGCCATTATGCTATCAGACAAAGTGGATTTCAAACCAAAAAAAATTATAAGAGACACGGATGGATACTACATTTTAGTCACAGGTACAATTCACCAGGAAGATTTCACAATACTGAACATATATGCACCCAATACGGGCCCCTCCACATTCATTAAGAAAACCCTACAGCGTCTAAAGCAAGAAATCAACCCCCAAACGATAATTCTTGGGGACTTCAACACCGCCCTCTCTACATGGGATAGATCAACAGGTCAAAAGCTTAACAGAGACACTTTGGAACTTAATCAAACCCTGAAGAAATGGACCTCACAGATCTCAATCGAACTTTTCACCCACGCACCAAAGAATACACATTTTTCTCAGCAGCACACGGAACTTTCTCCAAAATAGATCACATATTGGGCCACAAAATGAATCTACACATATACAAGAAAGTTGAAATTCTAACCTGTGCCCTATCAGACCACCACGGCCTAAAGCTGGACATCCACAACACATCAAACAAGAGAAAATACACTAACTCCTGGAAACTTAACACTATGATGCTGAATGAGAACTGGATTCAGGAAGAAATTAAAAGGAAATTCAAGATTTCCTGAAAGTGAATGATAACGAAAATACAACTTACCAAAATCTCTGGGACACAATGAAAGCTGTTCTAAGAGGTAAGTTCATAGCTCTTAATGCCCACGTCAAAAAAATGGAAACATCAGAAATAAACAACAATGCAGCTTAAAGCTTTAGAGAAACTAGAGCAATCTGATCCCAAAAGCAGTAGAAGAGAAGAGATTAGCAAAATAAGGGGAGAAATATCTGAAATCGAGACTAAGAAAACAATAGAAAAAATCAACCAATCAAAAAGCTGGTTCTTTGAAAAAATCAACAAGATTGATACACCCCTAGCTAAACTAACCAAAAGCAAGAGAGAGAAAACCCAAATTAACAAAATTAGAAATGAACATGGAGTTATCACTACTGATACCCAAGAAATCCAGAGAATTATAACATCATATTTCAAAAACTTATACTCTGTGAAGTTTGACAACACAAAAGAGATGGATGAATTTCTAAGTAAACACAACTTACCTAAATTGAATCAGGAAGTTGTGAATTATTTAAATAGTCCTATAACATATAAGGAAATTGAGGAAGTAATCTCGAATCTTCCCACCAAAAAATGTCCTGGACCAGATGGATTCAGCACAGAGTTCTACCAGACATTTAAGGAGTTAATAACACCAATACTCCTTAAACTGTTCCATCAAATAGCAAAGGAAGGAACACTACCAAATTCCTTCTATGAAGCTAATATCGTTTTAATCCCAAAACCTAATAAAGATTCACTTAAAAAAGAAAACTATAGGCCGATCTCCCTGATGAACACAGACGCAAAGATTCTCAACAAACTCTTAGCAAATCGGATTCAAAAACATATTAAAAAGATCATTCATGGGGACCAAGTAGGCTTCATCCCCGGCACGCAAGGTTGGTTCAACATACGCAAATCAATAAATGTAATTCATCATGTAAACCAGTCCAAAGTCCAAGACCACATGATACTCTCGATAGATGCAGAAAAAGCTTTTGACAATATCCAACAGCCTTTTATGATCAAAACGCTAGAGACAGTAGGAATGGAAGGAACCTTTATCAATATAATAAAAGCTGTATACAACAAGCCCACAGCAAGGATTATGCTCAATGGGGAACAATTGGAAGCATTCCCACTTCGATCAGGAACTAGACAAGGCTGTCCACTCTCACCACTTCTATTCAATATTGTACTTGAAGTCTTAGCTGAAGCCATAAGACAAGAAAGGGACATAAGAGGGATTCAAATCGGCAAGGAAGAAATCAAGCTATCCCTATTTGCAGATGACATGATCTTATACCTGAGGGATCCCAAAAACTCCACCAGGAAGCTCCTGGAACTAATTGAGAAATTCAGCAGGGTGGCAGGATACAAAATAAATGTGCAAAAATCAGAGGCCTTCCTATATGCCCAGAATGAAAGAAGTGAAAAAGCCTTGAGAGAAACCATGCCATTTACTATAACCCCTAAAAAAATGAAATACCTTGGTATAAACCTAACTAAGGAGGTAAAAGACCTTTACAATGAAAACTTTAAAACCCTAAAGAAAGAAATTGCAGAAGACACCAGAAGGTGGAAAGACCCTCCCTTGTTCCTGGATTGGCAGAATTAACATTGTAAAATGACCATCCTACCAAAGGCAATATACAGATTCAAGGCTATACCAATCAAAATCCCAAAGCAATTCTTCAAAGAAGTTGACCAAACAATCTCAAAGTTCATATGGAGGCACAAAAGACCCAGGATAGCAAAAACAATCCTGAGTAACAAAAACACAGCTGGAAGTATTACCATACCAAACCTAAGTCTATACTACAAATCCATAGTTATAAAGACAGCCTGGTACTGGCTCCAAAATAGACACACAGATCAATGGATAAGGATTGAAGACCCAGATATAAGCCCACAAAGTTACAGCCATTTGGTCTTTGACAAAGGGGCCCAAAGAATCCAATGGAAAAAGAACAGCATCTTCAACAAATGGTGCTGGCAAAACTGGATCTCCACATGCAGAAGATTAAAGCTGGACCCGTACTTGTCACCATGTACAAGACTTAATTCCAAATGGATCAAGGACCTTGATATCAGGCCAGAGACTTTAAAAACCATAGTTGAAAGGATAGGGAACTCCCTCGAGCTGATTAGGCTAGGCCAACACTTCCTAAACAGACATCCAATGGCACAGTCACTGCTACCAACTCTCAACAGTTGGGATCTTGTGAAATTAAAGAGCTTCTGTTCAGATAAAGAGATTGTAACACGAGCTCAAAGGCAACCCACAGAATGGGAGAAAATCTTCACGAACCACATATCTGATAGAGCTCTACTGTTCAGAGTGCACAAAGAACTTAGAAAACTAAACACTAAGGAAACCAATGGCCCAATTAAAAAATGGGCCCTGGAACTTAAAAGAAACTTTACTACGGATGAAATTAAAATGTCTAACAAATATCTGAAAAAATGCTCCACTTCCTTAGCCATCAGGGAAATGCAAATCAAAACTTCCCTGAGATATCATCTCACCCCGGTCAGGATGGCAAAAATCCACAATACAAACAACGACAAATGCTGGAGAGGATGTGGAGAGAGGGGAACTCTCCTACATTGTTGGTGGGAATGCAGGCTCATACAGCCACTCTGGCGAGCCGTCTGGAGATTCTTAAAGAAATTAAAGATTGAAATGCCATATGACCCTGCTATCCCACTTTTGGGAATAACCCCCATGCAGCAGAGGTTCACCTCTATAGCACAAGCTCTACCATGTTCATAGCAACACTGATTACAATAGCAAAGTCATGGAATCAACCTAAATGTCCAACAGTTGACGAGTGGATAAGGAAACAGTGGTACATCTATACAATGGAGTACTACTCAGCCATCAAAAATTATGAATTACTGGAATTTGCTGGGAAATGGATGTCATTAGAAAGAATTATATTAAGTGAAGTATCCCAAACCCAGAAAATTAAGCGCCGTATGTACTCCCTAATAGGTGGCTCCTAGTACCAAACTCACCCAGCCCACATTGAGACACTCAAAAGTAAACCTATGTAACACAGTAATTGCAAGGATTATGAACAAGAGAGATGGGTTAGGAGGGCCACACCAGAAACAAGGAGAGAGGAGACCATGTTACAGCAGAGAAAATAGGCCTCCATCAAGGTCTGCAAGTAAGTAATGAGAAACCTGGTTAAGTTCACAGACGTTCTTTCCTGATCTCACCAGAAGGGGAGGGCATATAGTCTAGCAGATAAAAAGTAATCATTTTGCAAATGGGTGATGGACCCCTCCCTCAGTGAGGTTTCCTACTCTTATTACATCTACCCTTGAATGTGCTATTACAACAAGACTCCAGTTTAACAGCTTTTTGTCTCTGGCCAGGGGGTGACATACAGTGCCCAGCAGAATGGAGTGAAGGGAATTTCAGGAGCAGCAAAACTGCAAAAGAAAATCAACAAACCACAATCCAGAACTTCAGAGACTCTATATCAATCACATAGAACTAGGACAGCCTAATCTCTCCCCATCCTGGAGCTCAGGGACATTTGCGGAAGAGGGGGCGGTAAGATTGTAAGAGCAAAGGATGGGAGGAGCAACGATTTGCAAGATTCTCAACAATAGTTGGGGCCAAAGCAATCATAATGGGACTTTGCATGCCCTGCGCAATGTCCAGCGCACTGTTGCCCTCATAGAGTCTAGCATCTGTTAAGGGCACCGAGACCCCTGGAGGCAAGGGATTGACAGCCATAGTAGTGATCTTATGCTTAAGGGGAACAAGAGAAAGGGCTTATGGAAATGCCACTGGGTCCTTATATGTCATCGGAGAGGAGGACCCAGAGGAGAGTTAGGCGTACACAATAAAGGACTCTCTGGGAATTGGGGGGGAGGCACTGGGGGAAGGGGAGGGGGAGGAGGGGGGAGGGAGGGAACTGGTAAAAAATTTTAAAATGTATAATTAAATTTTTAATAAAAAAAAAGAACATTGACCCCATAACAATGGATCCCTATCAGAATAACCCCTCAGATATTACTCAAAAATTCAATAACCAAGACAAAAACTTTCAAAGCATGATCTTTACCATGATGAAAACAATGAAAGAGGAAATCCAAAAGGAGTTAAATAACCACATTAGCCGATATGAACAGGAATACAACAAGCACCTAGAGGAAATGAAAAAGGAAGTTAAAAAAACAAAATTAAGCATACAGCTGTTGAATAAAAAACTCATACAAAGATTAAGCTTAAAATTAAAAACGATCTAGCTATAATCCAAAATTCAACCAAGAGTCTTACCAGCAGAACCAACAAAGCAGAAAATAGAATATCAGAACTACAAGACAAGATGGCAGAAAAAATTGGTCCAATTAAAATGGTTGAAAAAGCCAAAAAAATACTGGAGTAGAATATTCAAAGTTATGGGACTCCTTGAAGAAACCAAGCATGCACATTCATGGAATACAAGAAAAAGAAACACATAAAGCCACTCCAGAAGAGTTTTTTTAACACTATAATTAATGAAAATTTTCTACATCTAAGGAAAGACATCCCCATCTAAGCACAAGAGGTATATTGCACATCATCATTCAGATATGACCAAAATAGAAACTCACCACAACAAATTATAGTCAAAACAACACAAATACATGACAAAAACAATGTACTGAAAGTGTCAAGAGAAAAAAAAGTCGCACTTAAAGGTAAACCTACTAAAATAACAGCTGATTTTTCAATGTAAACGTAAAAGCCAGATAAGCTTGGAAAGATATACTTCAAGTCATGAATGAGCTAAAATGCCAATCCAGACTAATATACCCATAAAAACTATCAGACATGATTGAGGGTGAAAGAAAAGTCTTCCATCATAAAGACAAGCTGAAAGTTTACCTGAACACCAAACCAGGCCTACAAAAGATACTAGAAAAGATACTCAAGTTCGAACAAAAGGACAAACATATCCAAGAGTGCAGAAGGGAAAAATAATACCAACATAACTTCCTAGCAAAGAAATACACATATAAAAACCACAAAACACAGAAAATGACAGAAACCAATAACCATTTGGTTTATAACCCTAAACATTAATGGAATGAACTCTTCAATCAAAAGACATAGACCAGGGGGGAGGCACTGGGGGATGGGGAGAGAGGGGTGAGGGGAGGGGGAGCAGGGAGTTGGGAGGAGGAAGATGGAGGAAGGAACCAGTATGAGCAGAAATAATAATAAAAAATGTTATATATAAAAAAAGACAGACTACAAGCATTGATCAAATATCACAATCCAGCAATCTGCTGCCTTCAGGAAACACATCTCACTGTGAAAGATAGGCACATTCTCAGAGCAAAATGCTGATCAAAAGTACTGCAAGCTAATGGAAAAAAAAAATAAGTGGGAGTAGCAATTCTGATATCTGGCAAAACAGACTTCAAACCAAAAGAAATCATAACAGATACAGAAGGATACTACATATTAGCCAAAGTAACAATTCATCAGGAAGATTTCACAATACTGAACATATACACACCTAATATAGGCTCAGCCACATTTATTAAACACACGTTACAACATTTAAAATGACAAATCAACCGAAACACCCTAATAGAGGATTTCAACACCCTAGTCTCACTGTTGGGTAAGTCAACAAGCCAAAAACTAAACATAACCTGAATGGACCTGACTGAACTCTACTGAACCTTCCATCCCAACAATAAGGAATACACATTCTTTTTAGCAGTCCATGGAACCTTCTCCAAAATAAACTACATATTGGAGCAGAAAGCAAACCTCCACATATACAGGAAAATTGAAATAATATCCTATACCTTATCTGACTACCATGGAATAAAACTAGACATTCACAGCAAAGCAAAAATCAGAAAAGATACAAAATCTTAGAGAGTAAAGAACATGATAATGAATGAGGAATGAGTTCAGACAGAATTTGAAAGGGAAATAAAAAATTCCTACAAATAAATCATAATGAAAATACAACATATCAAAACCTTTGGGATACAATAAATGCAGTCCTAAGAGGAAAGTTTATAGTACCCAATGCCTATATAAAAAATGGAAATATCACAAGTAAACAACTTAACAGTGCAATTTAAAGCTTTCAAGAGACAATAACACTCCAATCCCAAAAACAGAAATTAGTAAAATCAGGAGAGAAATACCTAAAATCGAAATAAGGAAAATGATGCAAAGAATGAACCAGAGAACTGGTTATTTGAAAAAATAAACAAGATTGACAATTCCTTAGCCAAATTAACCAAAGATAAAAGAGAGAAAACTCAAGTTAATAAAATAAGAGATGGAAATGGAGTCATTGCAACTGACACCAAGAAAATCATAAGGTCATATTTCAAAAATTTATATTTTACAAAGTTTGACAACCAAAAAGAAATGGATGAACTTCTTAATATGTACAACTTACTAAAATTGAATCAGGAAGAATTGAATTATTTAAACAGTCCTGAAATAAGTGATAAAATTAAATAAGTAATCACAAATCTCCCCACCAAAAAAAGTCCAGGAACAGATGGATTCGGTGCAGAAATTTACCACACATTTGAACAAAATCTAACACTACTATGATTTAAACTATTTCATAAAACAACAAATGAAGGAACTCTTCCAAATTGTTTCTGCAAAGCTAATATTATACTATCCCCCCAAAAAATAAAAATATAATAAAAAAGAAAACTATAGGCCAATTTCATTGATGAATACAGATGCAGAGATCCTCAATAAAATTTTAGCAAACCAGATTCAAAAATGTACCAAAAAAGTCATTAACTCTGATCAAGTAGGATTTATTCCAAGCACACAAGATTAGTTCAATATATGCAAATCAATAAATAAATATGCAAAATAAAATAATCCATCATGTAAACAAAGGAACAAAATCACATCATTCTCTTGATAGATGCAGAAAAACCTTTTGACAACATCCAACTTCCCTTTATGATCAAAAGTCCTGGACAATTGAAATGGAAGAAACTTACATCAATATCATAAAGACTATATACAATAGGCCTATAGCAAGAATCATTCAAAATGGTGAAATTCTTGAAGCATTCCCTCTTCAGTCAGGAACTAGGCAACGTTGTCCACTCTCACCACTTTTATTCAATATCACACTGGAAGTCTTAGCTAAAGCTATTAGACAAGACAAGGAAATAAAAGGGAACAAATAGGAAAAGAAGTCAAGTTATCCCTACTTGCAGATGACATAATTCTTTATCTAAGAGATCACCAAAACTCCACGAGGACACTTCCTGGAACTAATACATAAGTTTAGCAGAGTGGCTGGATGCAAAATCAATGTTCAAAAATCAGTGGCTTTCTTATACACAAAGGATGAAAAAAGTGAAAAAATCCTAAGAGAAAAAAATTCCATTTACTATAGCCCCTAAAGAAATGAAATACCTTTGTGTAAACCTAACCAAGAAAGTGAAAGACCTTTACAATAAAAACTTTAAAACCTTAAGAAATTACAGAAAATCCAGAAGGTGGAAAGACCTCTCATACTCCTGGATCAGTAGAATCAACATCATAAAAATTACCATCCTACCAAAAGCAATATACAGGTTTCAATGCTATACCAATCAAAATCCCCAAACGATTCTTCACAGAAATTGACAAAAGACCCAGGGATAGCCTAAAGTAATCCTGAATAATAAAAACTATACTGAAGGAATTACCATACCAAACCTTAATCTTCACTACAAAACAATGGTAATAAAGACAATATGGTGCTGGCTCCAAAACAGACACATAGATCAATGGATAAGGGTTAAAGACCTAGAAATAAGCCCTTACACATACAGTCATCTGATTTTTGACATAGGAGCACTAAACCTCAATGGCAAAATAACAGCATCTTCAACAAATAGTTCTGGCAAAACTGGATATCCACATGTAGAAGATTGAAACTGGACCCTTACTTGTCACCATGCATGAAAATCAACAAATGGATCAAAGACTTTAACATTAGACCAAAAACTATAAAAATCCTAGAAGAAAGAGTATGTAATTCCTTGAACTGCTTGGTTTAGGCCAACACTTTCTAAAAAGGACCCCAGTAGCTCAGGAAATAGAATCAACTCTCAACAAATGGGATATTGTCAAGTGAGCAAAAAGACAACCCACAGATAGGAGAAAATTTTCACTAACCACTTAATCTGATAGAGGAATAATATCTAGACTGTACAAGAACTCAAAAAATTAAACACCAGAGAGAAACATCTCAATTAGAAAGTGAGCCATGGGGGGCTGGAGAGGTGGCTCAGGGGTTAAGCCTCTGCCTTGCAGGCGGAAGGTCCTGAGCTCGGATCCTAGATCCCCACGTATAGACGCCAGGCTGAAGCGGGGCGGCCTGCGTTTCTGGTCCTGGTAGGGCGGAGCCTGTGAATCCCGGGGCAGAGTAAACAAGGAGGAGGTGGAGGCGTCCATGGTCGTTCCCGAATTCATCTGTGGTTCTACATACATACACACACAAGCGCACACAAGCATACACACACAATTGAATAAATAATAAAAAAATTAAAAAAAAAGCCATGGAACTTAAAAGAAATTTTTCCCAGGAAGTAATTGAAATGTCCAACAAATGTTCCACCTCCCTAGCCATGAAAGAAATGCAAATCAAAACTACCCTGAGATATCTCACGCAAGTCAGAATGGCAAAAATCCAAAAGATATGCATTAATGCATGCTGGAGAGGATGTGTGGAGAAGGGAACCTTCATACACTGCTGGTGGGAATGAAGACTTGTACAACCACTATATGGCAATCAGTACAGTGGTTCCTAAAAAAAATTAAAAATTAAAATGCCATATGATCCCGCTATACCACTTCTGGGAATATTCTCCAAAAAAACTTGATCATGCTTTAGTGACACATGTACCATGTTCATTGCAGCACTATTCACAATAGCAAAGTCATAGAATCAACCTAGATGTCCAACAGTTGATGAATGGATAATGAAAATGTGGCACATATGCACAATGAAATACTACACGGCTATCAAAAAAAAACAAATTAATGAAATTTGATGCTAAATGGATGGAGCTGGAAGACATCATGTTGAGCATAGTATCCCAGGCACAGAAAACCAGACATCGCATGTTCTCCCTTATAAGTGGAACCTAATTCCAAACCATCATAATGACACACTAAAGGGAAAATCATTTTATTACCCTTCATAGCCATGAAGGATTCGAAATAGGAAGGTAGAGCAAAGAAGACTCAAAGAGAATGAAGAAAAGGGAGCAAAATTCAATAGAGAAATAAGGCCACCATTGAGAAAGATATAATTAGCAAGATATCTGATCCAATTGATGATCAGTCCAGCTGATGTTTGGAGTGGTTTGAGGCACTGGTCAGTGTTTCCTGTCATTGGGGGGGGATTAGTGATTGGTTGACAGCCAGATTATGTCCTGGAGGTTGACTCCACCCACTACTGTGCCCTACTCCTGATCCTCCCTCTTCTTAAGCTTTCTTTTATATAAAGGCCTCTCAACACCTAAATAGTAGCTTAGTGCAGTGCAAGAATAGCAACATTGACAAGAATAAATGACCTGAATACAAAATACCAACAACCCTACAAGGATCACCTGGAATCAGGCAAATCTCTCCCCATCCAGAGGCTCAGGGAACATTTCAGAAGAGTGGATAGTAAAACTGTAAGAGCCTAAATATGGAGATTTCCATTGCTGGATAGGTCACCCCAATCAATGTAGGGCAGCCATAGCTATGAACTTATGGCAATGGAACTTGATCTTATCAGGCATGACAGTAGTGAATATGTCAGCCCCATGGACTGGCTCAGATCTTGGGAGAAATAGTTCCAGGCAGTAGGATCCTTAAGGGCACGGGTCAGATAAAGGTAGGGAAGTATCCTGATCAGTGGGACACAAAGGAAGGGCCTCTCTATCTGTCACAAAGGCCTGCATCCCCATTAGAACAGATGATACAGAGGGAAGCCCAGGACCCATAGAACCAGAGGACAGGAGAATAAGAGGGAGTAGACTGGGTCCATATAGGGATGGGAAGAAGGGTGGGATAAGATGGGAGTGGGAGGGAAAGGAGGGAGGAGGGAGGAAGAGGGAGGCAAAGAGCATGTATATAAGAAATGTTAATTTAATAAATATGTTTCTAAAACTTAACAATTGTCATCATATCCAGAAACATGTGTCATTTCATTAGAAATATAAATTTATCAATATACAAATGCCATGAGAGTCTTGTGTCAGGAACTAGATACCACTTCCAGTCTCCCTAAGCCTTAATTAAGCAAGTTGAACTGGATCCAACCGCCTGGCCAGCATTCACATCCTACAGAAATTTGATCCACTTGGGGGACTGTCAGAGAGATGGGAGAAGTCTGTGTTGCTGCTCCAAAAAGCTCCTTCCCTCCCTTCTCTCTCTGTCCCTGTCTTCCTTTGTCTATGCCCACATAGGTGAAGCAACACCGAGCTCCCATCTCTAAGTTACATGTTCTTTAAGCTCTTAAAAGCTAGAAACTTTCTCTTCTGTGCTTTTGCCTAAACTTCTAAAATCTAAACTTGATTTCACTGAGTATTCAAGACTTTTTTGATATTTCTCTAAAGATTTTATCTTCTTTGCTATGTGGCCCCTTGCCAGCCTCTAAACATGCCTCCTCCTAGTAGCTGCCTGGATTGCCAGTTTACAGACCCAGAGTCTCTGATCCTATTGTTTTCTTTTTGAAAACAAACACAATCATTCTCAAATCTTTCCACGTTAGTTATTCACCATTTCTTTGAGAAACTGAACTACAAAATACCTCTAGACCTGTATCAGTTAGTTAATAAGAGCTTCCAATCTTTCCACATTAGTTATTCACCATTTCTTTGAGAAACTGAACTACAAAATACTTCTAGACCTGTATCATTTAGTTAATAAGAGCTTCCAATTTAAAACTAATTTTTTAATCTGTTTTATTCCTAAACCACTGACTGTCTGATGTGTCTGTATATCTGTTCTACACATTGGTCAGCAGGCAAGATTTCAGAAGTTTCCAAACAGGCTGTTAGTGGGATTGAGTTTCTTCCCAGGTGTCAGCAGGGGCCATTCCTTAGGAGTTTCCCAGGTCTGGGCCTAGAGTAAATAGTGTTTTCCAGTAGGCTAGTTCTTGACTACAACATGGGCTGGGTAGTCCCACCTCACTTGTGTTTCGGTTTCCAAGACTCTTATGTAGCCATACCCAAGTTTGTATTTACTGTCCAGCTGGGTATTCTTGTTTTATCAGGATTTGGGCTGTCTGATATCAACAGTCTTAGTTTCAGTGAATCTCCTCACTGGGTTTCAGTTCATTTTAGCTGTAGTTCTTCAGATTCACCCTTTGTTGCATCTACCTTTTTCTTTTCTGCTGCAATGACACGACACTCAGACAGAACATAAGGGAGAAAGAGAAGATTTATGTGGCACATGGTTTGTCTCTTGCCGATAAATTTATGACGAGACAGTTTAAGGGGAACATAGGGTTTTAGTCTAGTTTATTATGATTATCTGGTTAAATTCTTAATCCATCTTGGCAGGAAAAACCATACCTACATCAAGGGCCAAGGAAACCAATCATACCATATCCATGGGCGTCTGAGAGAGGGGCAAATGTCACTAGTCTGACCATCATATCAAAGAATGTCAACTTCCCTAACCAGCTTCCTCCATCACATCCATTTGCCCATGGACTAGTCTCACCCACCATGCCCTGGGGCCTCCCCATCAGATCAGACAATCTCCTGCAGAACTGCTCAGGGCTCAATGCAACTACTACTAAATCCTCACAACTATGTTCAGAGCTTGAACCTTCAATTATTAAGTTGACACCTGTACCTATGTAGCTATGACATAGTTCCAAAAGCATTATAGTCCACTATGACTGGAATCTCATAGCAGAAGCCATAGAGGCAGAAGGAGGAGGGTGATTCAGATCACTAAAGACATCATGGAGACAAGATCAAATTGAAGTAAAGTCTGAGTTACCAAATTTCAAGCTTCTCCCCATGTAGGGACTTCCTCCATCAAGGCTCCACCTCCCCAAACATTAACATCAGCTAAAGATTCAAACACTTGAGTCTGTGTGAGACAAGACACATTCAAACCATGACACACTCTTAGTGGACAGAGGGCTTTGGAGTTTGCAAACACAGTGCTATAGAGTGGTCTATTCTTCCCAGCAGAGTTTTCTTGGGATCTGCTCCCTCCATTCCCCAGCATAACAGGCAGTGATGCAGAAGTAGGGGTGGGGGACAAGGAGAAACACTGGGTGTTTTCCCAGCATCTACACCAGGCAACTTGAGGATCTGTGATCTGAAGTTCTGTTTACTTTTTCTGTTTCCTTTTTTCCAGGGGTTTTCTTTTCTTTTCTGTTTTTCTTTTATTTATAGATCCTGAGCAGCAACAGGGTTCTTCCTTACTTCCTTGTTCAATCTAGGTTATTTATATTGTGATAATTCCTTTATAAACTACCATTCAACATTTTTGTATTTTATCTATTCTGTTTATTCGTTGCTTACTTCAATCCTTAGTGTTGCCTTTCCCAAGCTTCTCACATTGTTTCAAAGTCATGGGTCGGGTATTTCCTTTCAGACTTGTGAGGATGGAGGAGAGTTCTGATTGTCCCCAATCTGCCATCTTCCAGGATTTCAAACTCCTCTTAAAATATTTCATTAGAATAAGTGTCTGTTCAGTATCTCCTGGTTATGACAGGGCAGCCACAGGCAAGAACTCACTGCAGAGACATCCAGTTCCACAAGACTTGAACGACATTTGGCTTGTCAACATTTCACCATGGGTGAGGAAAGAACTCAAGTAATACTACACCTCCCTGAGAGACTATTGAAGGTTAATGCCAGACAGGAGAAAGGGAGCTTCTTTACTCAGTGATTTACCCACTGATGAGTCATCCACGTCCCAGCAAGTACTCAGTCACTTGTCAGTAAAGATATCTCAGATGAAACTCAGTAAGCCACACATGCAAAAAGACATGAAAGTAGGAGGGAGAGTGGCTGGAAGGGAGAATGCATAAAGTGGGATGAGAAGAGGGGTGTAACAGTTATTCTTAACTATGGCTATAAGAGAGCACCCAAAGTCAAATAACTCAAGGGAGAAAAGGAAATATATTCACCTTATGGTTCCAGAGGGGAGAGGTAGTCTTTCACGACGGAGGTGGCATGGCTGGTGGCTGGAACCAGGAAGCTAAGTCATTCTCATCCACGTGGCAGAAGGCTGGATTCCTGGAGAATCTCTCTTCTTCCCAGTCTTCTGTTCTGTGGTTCCTTTTATCTGGCCCACTACTAGAAGTTCCAATGATATCTATGGAGGTTCTGAACCAATCTAGGGCTGGTCTTTGTATTACAAATGTATCATCCAGATAATCTCTTCAGGTGGTCTCAGCTGATCTTAGTTAAACCCAGGTGTATCAAGTTAACACACAGGACTACTGTCACAAGGGGGGACTAGGATTGGGGAATAAGGGGCAAAAACGTAAATTTATTGTATGTATGCATGAAAGTATCAAAGAAGAGAAAATAATTTTAAAAAAGAATAAATGTTGGTTGAGGATTCAGTCCTAAATGAGACATCTAATTCACCTTCAAAGTCAAGGGAACTGCACTGGAGAAGTGCAGACAGAAAGAAAGCAGGGCTGGGGGACATAGAGGAGAGCCATGAAATGCAATCAATATGGCCTTTGCAATCATGAGTTCACAGCAGTTGTGGTTTTTGCACTAGAACTACACAAGATGGGTCCTGTCAATGTTCTACCATAGTCTCCGCACGAGGCTTCACCACTCTCTGGGGAACTTTCCACAGTTCTATTGCCAGTGGAGGAATGCCATTCTCTTCCGTGTTGCACCCTTGGGTGGGCTGTCCTTGCTCGGATAAAGAATGCTCTAACTTTGCTTATGTAAACAACACTAATTAGCTCAGGGGCTGTTAAAAAAATACATGAGAGATTAGTTGGGAAGAAAAAAATGTCAGGAGGAAGAGAAAGACAAATGAAAGTCATAATACTTTGTATATATGTTTATGTTGTATGTGTGTGTGTATATTGTCAAAAATAAGTTTTTTTTAAATCTGGTTTTGTCTGATTTACTAAGTTTGAACTTTATGAACAGAAAAATATCAAGCATAAGAACACATCCATCCATCTCATGTTTCTATCCATCCATGTTTCCTTCCATCCCGTGTTTCCACCCATGAAGCATTTCACCTTCCAAAGGTTCCATAAGCAATCCATAACATGTGAGGAAGGTGGACGCAGGCCAAACCTCTGTCTGCACAGAGGACTGTGTTTCAGGAAGAAGAAACTAAAATAGAGACTGCTGAAAGGATTCCAGACCTGGAAGTCTAAAGAGTTAGGTTAAAATTTGGCTTTTACAACAGAAACCACTGGGTCGTTTTTAAAGTAAAGTATAGGCCTAAAATAGCACTTCACATGCTGGTACTGGAAGTGGGAACAGTTTCTGGGTGTCCAGGAAGGACACTGAAAATCTTTAACAAATGGCAAATCACAAATCAAACATGGGACCAATAATTAAAATACAGTGACACTGGATAGTTTGGGGGGGGGGAAGAGTAAATTTTCCTGAAGGTATTCATAAGTTTCTCCTCCAAAGTAAAGGCTTTTTTATATCCCAAAGACATAAATCAGGCCCTCTCTCTCTCACTCTCTCTCTTTCTCTCTCTCAACTTAAATTTCAAGTAACTATATATTGTTGAATGTGAAATGTGTACTATCCATCATCAGAATGAAACAAGATTTCTCTGTTATGGTTTTTAGAGAGACAGAGTGAGAGAGATAGAGAGATACACAGAGAGAGGGATAGAGAGAAAAAGAGAGAGAGAGGAGAGAGAGAAAAAGAGAGAGACAAAGAGAGAGAGCTCATGGAGAGAACAATAGCACACATGTGGAGGTTAAGTTACAGCAAGACTTCCGGAAGTCCATTCTTTACTCTCCCTCCATGCCAGCTCCAGGAATCTAACTCAGATCTCCAGGTTTGCACATAAATGTCTTTCCCCTCTGAGCCATCTCACTGACCTTATGCCCAGTTCTAAAGACAAAATTTAACCACCGCAATGAACCTTAACTTTGTATGTGCTTTCCCTAATAAATTGTATCTTTATTTGAAAGCTGGAAGCATCCTTAAACATTATCTTCATGCTGTTTTCATCATGAATCATCTTTGAAGCTCATCCAAAAGATGAGTGGATTCAGAGGACAATCCATTCAATTGATTTTACAATTGATCCAGAATATTTTTTTTTTCTTTTCATTTTGCTCACCTCTGCTGAACACTTGGGGAGGCTCTCTTCTTCGTCTCTTTCTGGTTCCCATGGGAAAGTGACAGGCAATTCCCAGGACTATCGGTTACCTCTATACTCCTGTCTAGCCTGTTGATTTCTTCATCTGCACTCTCAAGAAACCAAATCCACTATTATTGGGGCAGATTATGATTAAAAAAAAAAAAAACCTCTATGCAGCTGGAGAGATAAGTCAGGGGTTTAGCCTTTGCCTGGCAAGAAAAGGGATCTGAATACAGATCCCAGACCCCACAAAATAACACTGGGCAAAAATGGCAGCAGCCTGCATTCCAGGCCTGGAAGGTAGAGCCTGTAATAAGATAGAATAATCCAAAATGGTTTCCAATGTCACCTTTAGGCTGACAAGGCACACACACACACACACACACACACACACACACAAAGTGTATACACACTCACACATGCCAAAAAAAAAACACCTAATAACTAATAATAAAGGATTTCCTAGCTTCAGCCACCTCTTCCTCAGTCTGTGAAGCAGACTCTGCAGCAGTTCCATCCTAGGCTCCTGCTTTCCCAGAAAATATTCTGAATAGTGTGACTGCTATTTGTCTTAATTTCAACAGACTTCTGGCTCTGGAGTTATTTCAGCCATCCAATGGAAGTCATCACGTTACATTATGAACAAAACATTTGTATCTTCTCAAATGCATATGCCCAAGCACTAGCTTTGAAGTTGTGATAGTAGCAAGTGGGGCCATTAGGGGGTTACTAGGTTCAGATAAGGTCTTGAGGAGAGCTTCCACACCCTCCCTCGCCCTGCCATGTGAGGACACAGTAGAAAATGCAAGCGGCCAAGTCAAAAGACAGTCCTTACCAGAACAAAATCTTCCAGTACTTCGATCTTGGAGACATCTGGCTTTGAGAATTGTGAGAAATCAGTCTCTATCGTTTACGCCACATACTCTACAGTATTTTGTTACAGCAGTCTAAGCTGAGACAAGGAACAATCAGGCTTCCCTCAGTGCCAGATCAAAACATGTTCGCTCATCCATCTTGGGTACTCTTCAGAAATCTGTTAGCCATGGCCTCGAAGCTGAGGAATAACCTTGTTCATCTAATGACTATTGGATTGGACATGACATCTAACCTCTAAGCATTCAGACCACTTCTCTTCATTACCAAACTCCTTTACCTGGAATGCCTATCAGTCATGAATATATGTTGGGTACACAAACCAAAAACAATGGCTATAAATCCGAAATTACTATTTATATTAGCATGGAACATAATAGACTCATAGTGTTGTAAATCTGAGTTTCAACTTAGAACTCAGCATTTCTATTCACTAGCTGAGAAGACCATTTCAAAAAGCTTAAGAGCTTATCCAAATTCAGCCAGGGTAGAAGATAGACCCACAAATAACACTGGGTCAGTCTTTGGTGTTCAGTCCATTTGATGCTTAAACTACAATTTTCATTGAAGGAAATGTCAAGGAAAAGGCTAAGATTAGTTTTTTTAAATTGCACATACATATGCCCAATTTACTTTGTGAGATTTTGGAAACTATGATATCACCATGTCTGCTTTTTTTCTTTGACATATGCTAAGACTGTGCAGGACAAATCAAAGGCATAACAGTGATCATAGCTTCTTGTTCTTTTATTTTTTTATTATTATTTATTCAACTGTGCGCATGTGCGTCTGTGTGTGTGTGTGTGTGTGTGTGTGTGTGTGTGTGCCTGTGTATGTGTAGAACCACAGATGAATTCGTGAACCACCATAGACGCCCCCACCTCCTTCTGCCCTGGGATTCACAGGCTCCGCCCTACCAGGACCAGAAGCACAGGCCACCCCCGCTTCCGCCTGGTGTCTATATGTGGGATCTGGGATCCGAACTCAGGACCTTCCACCTGCAAGGCGGAGGCTTAACCCCTGAGCCACCTCTCCAGCCCCAGCTTCTTGTTCTTTTAATCTATATTTTCATCTTCTAAACCCAAAGCCATCCACATCAATTGAAGTAACTATTAGAGTACACATGCTTGTTAAAAA
Source organism: Typhlomys cinereus (assembly GCA_023101885.1). NCBI lineage: Eukaryota > Metazoa > Chordata > Mammalia > Rodentia > Platacanthomyidae > Typhlomys > Typhlomys cinereus. The sequence continues at coordinate 4,293,270 of JALPQD010000146.1, forward strand.
TTTGAGAAAGGAGAGAAACAAGACATTTCATGCTTCAAACAAAATACAGCCCTTTTGGCAAAACTAATAGCTGGGAAGTCTGTTAATAGGAAAGGTGCCAGGATCATTCCTAAGCTACTAGAATCAGAAAGCAAAGTCTTTTAATCAAACAGAACAGCAGAGATAATTTAGCTTGAAAGAGGCAAGGAAAAGTCCATGTATGAGATCTCAAATGGTGAAAGATAGAGAAAATAAGGGAACCATTTTAAGTGAGAAAACCTATAGAGCTGGGCCTTCTCCAGTGAACATTGAGGAAGACAAAGGAAATTGGATGGGATGGTAGTTAAGCAGAGTACTGGAAGGTTATAGCCAGACATACCACACTGGATTTACAACTGCATATTAAGGAGTTCACTACCATATAATAGGCAATACAGAGCTAAGGAAAATAAACCTGACTTTCAGGAGAGACATGATCAGATGTTTTTTAATTACAGAATTATTGCATAGTAGCAAATGCATAATAACAATCCATTTCCAGAGAGTCTCCTTCTTGCTCATTTGGACCTTCAGAATGTGCCTGATCCGTGTTATCACTGGCTATCTGTGAAATCTTATCGCTGAAGTTATTTTTACAGTGAGATTTCCCTAATCTTTATAAAATATGCTGATGTTTTCACTTATTGGCTTTCCAAAATTCCGGCTGTGGCTCCAGTTCTTAGCAGCTTCTTGGCTTCTCATCTCCATTCATCCATCACATGCTTAGAGTGTGTCCAAAACTCTGCAGCACATCTCACTCTTTCCATTTCTTATAATCCTCATACTGTGCTGGCCTCCGATAAACCTGAAAATATGATTCAAGTGGTTTCAGCTTCAGACACTTCGAGCATCTCATACTTCTGTGCTTACAGAATACTCTCCAAGCCCAGGTTGTACTCACTTATCTTGTTGAAATTGAACGTGGGTGGCTGTCCTGATCAGCGTTCAGTCTGACCACCAGAATGGGAAGAATGACAATCATCCAGGAGTTATCTGGGAGGCTGAGTGGGAGAGTACTAGGGTTTTGATTCATTGTAATGTATTTGTACAACTGACTTCCATGTTGCCTGCCTCTCGCACACAATATTTTCTTGAATGTCATTTTCTACTTTGATGGTATCTGATGAAATTTCAAGATTTCATGGGGAAAATACTATTCTAGTGAAATGCATACATCTTTGTTTCTTGAGGTAAATCTTCCATTTCATAGAAAAATCCCACTTGAAACATGACTGTTCTTCTCCCTTCTCTCATCCCTATTCCATATCCCTATATTGACTTCATGTGTTTATCTAACATGCCCTTAGTTTCATATTTCCATTGCTCCAATGAATATATGACCCAAACAATGTAGAGGAACAAAGTGTATTTTATGCTGATTTCAATTTCATATTACAGTCCATTATGGCAGAAGAGTTATCAGCCACACCATATATACAAGAAATGCTGGGAGAAGTTCTTACCTTAATCCTAAGTGCCAGGTCAAGAAAGAAAGGAAAAGAATTGCCAAAGGAGGGTATATTAGCTATTTTCAGTTGTCAACTTGACAATAAAAAATTGAACTTTCAGGCACACCTATGAAAAATTATCTGCTAAGGTAAGAAGAAGAACTTGTATAGTTGTATAATTTATGTGCAAAGACCCAGTTCATAATTGTTAGTACCATTTTCTGATCAGGTGGATATGATAGAGAGATAATCAGATGACTCTTGGAAGACTGGCAAACTAGAACACATGTTTGGGCCCTTGAACTTCTCCCAGCATTTCTTGTATATATGGTGTGGCTGATAACTCTTCTGCCATAATGGACTGTAATATGAAATTGAAAATCAGCATAAAATACACTTTGTTCCTCTACATTCTGTATTGTTAGAGATTATTCTATGTTGTATCTAAATTAAAATATTTGCATATAAGAAGAAAGAATATTGCAAAATATGACTAAAATAAAATAATCTCTAACAATACAGAATGTATTGGGATGTGTAGAATGTTAATCATTTTTGATGTTTATTCTCCTATTGTATTTCTTAATAAAACCTGATTCTAGTCCTGATTTGACACATTGCTATTTAAAACACCATAGCAATTCAATAGTTTTGAAGAATGAAACATTCTCCTTTCAGAAGTGTACATACTTTTTTTTTTCTTTTCCTTTCTTTCTATTTTTCTTGAAATTAAGAGTCTGGGATGCAGGAAAGACATATTTTAGAAATGTATGTGAAGATAATTACAAACCTAACACAAAAAACACAGAAACCCAATCTCAAATCACAGACCACTAATCTTGATTTAAAATAGTTTGAAAGTGACCATGAATCTTTGTTCTGACTTGGAAGTAATACTGACTTCGGGCTAAGAAATCAATTACGTCATATCAACTAACTCAAGAACAGGAAAATTTGTCCAAGACCTGGTTGACCTGGCACTTAGGATTAAGCTTTTGCTAGAGAAGGTTTTTATTTGAGTTATCCTCAGTAACCACTGCAGAATTCTGCACTTTGCTTAAATCATCTTGATAAATTCATGATCTAACAAATGCTACATAGGCATGAGTAATGTTATTTTTCTACACCAAGAGACACATTTTCATTCTGCTCATGAAGTAACTTCAGTATGTCTATTCATATCATGCTGTAACAGAGCTAGGATGGAGGCTCAACGCTAGGGTTGATCTCCAGAATCACAAAAATTATGCTTAGAATACTAAAACATACAAAATGATATATTTCCTCAGCAGTTCAGTATAATTTTAGCTCTATACATATTCATTTCTAAACATTACAGATATAGCTTTCAAGAATATTATCATATTTTCATCAAAAATCATGTCATTTTTTAATGAAACTCACATAAGTTTTTTATTACTATAGTTTCAAAGTAAACAAAATGAATTTGTCGTTTTCATCCTATATTGCCTGATCTTACCTTTACCTCCTTCTGCCATTGAATTTCTTCTCAATCAGCAACTTCCCTCCTAGTTTCATTTTTGTGGTTTCTGCTATTATTGCCCCTGTTGCACTTGTAGCCTACTGAGTTTCATCCGAGTTACCTGCTCCGGCGTTTGTTTGAGTACTTGCTGGAATGTGAATGATATATCAGTAGAAATCCCATCAAGAAAGTAGCTCAGCATTCCACAGCCAGTTTTAACTTTGAGTGGTCTCTTAGGGAATTGAAGTGCTAATAGGATCTTTCTCCCAAGTTATATTTACAGTTTAAAAAGTAAAAAAGAAGAAATTAATTTACAGAAAAAGATCTAACTTTGGAAATGGTGAGTCTAAATCTTAAGTCTTCCTGGGACTACTCACTACTTGTAGGGTTTAAGCAAGTTATTTGGCATCACTTCCAGTGAATTATGGCCTACACTGTTAGGATGATACTGCTAAAATATTATGGATGTGTTATAATTTATCTAAATTGGTAATGACTGAGCATATCTTTACAATCATATTGATTGTCTTTCCTTTTCTAGGGAGAACAACAAGGCACTGATACAGTCATGCTTTCCATTTAGACCTATGGTTTCATTAGAAATAGACATTATTAGTTTCAATAATGATATAAGTGGAATTTAGTTGATTCTTCCTGACTCCCAAATAATTTTGCCAACAAATACCTAAAATGAGAAATGTTCATTGTACTGGGCTGTGTCCTGCCTGATGCTGAGATCTTCTCCTAATCCTCTCTTATCTAACGATAAAATGAGAGGTGTTTAGATCTAAGTTCACTCTTGGTTGTTTGTGGTTAGTATTGAGACATCTGATCCTGTCCACTGCTAGCTTATGCCCCCATCTAGTGTTGTTTAGAGTGGTTTTCAGTGCTGGGCATGAGGCAGGAAGAGGAGGATGGAGGGAGGTTTAGAGATTAGTAAACAAGCAGGTAGTTGGTTACTTCAAGGTTAACCCCACTCTCTACTGTGTCCTGTTCCTGTTCTTCCCTCTCCTTGAATCCTTGTCTCATATAAAAACTTTTTTTCTCCAACATTTTACCTTTTTTTCCTAATCACACAAGCTCAATAGGTACCTCCATCCACTCCCTCTCTCTTCCCCTCCCCAGTTTTCCCCCCTTGCACTCGCCCCACTTTCCCCCTTCCTTTTACCTCCTCCTTCTCTCCCCTTCTCCCAGTGTCTCCCTCTTCCTTCCTCCCATTCCCTGGAGCATCCTTTCACGTGAATACCAAAGCTCCCTCTGAGTCCTCCACCTTAGTGAAGGATAAGGACTCAGTGGCATTCTCAGAGTCCCTTCTTGGCTCCCCATTAGTATGGAAACTTTTATTATGACTGTTAGTTCCTTGCCTCCAAGGAATTAACTCTCTCTGCCTGGAGCCTTCTCCCCTGTGATCCATGGTAGACTTTGGGGGGGGGGGTCATTGACATGTCAGCCATTGTGCAGCTCAGGCAAAGTCCAATTCTGGCTGCTGCAGCCCCAGCTTGTATGGAGTATCTTCCATATCATTAGGTCCTCCCCACATTTAGGCTCTTACAATCTTGCCGCCCCCTCTTACACAAGGCTCCCTGAGCTTTAGGATGGGGAGAGATTTGGCTGGTGTGGTTCCAAGTGATTAATGTAGGATCTTTGGTGTTCTGAACTATGGTTTGTTGTTGTTTTCAATTTTGCTTTCCTGCACTGCCCTTGACTGCATCCAAAAATAAATGAAGATATTAATGTAAGAGGAGACTCAAAAGTATATGGAAGAATAGGAGTAGGACACAGCAGTAGGAGGGGTCAGTGTCTCATTTGCAGGATGGTTAGCATCTGCCAGTCCCTATACCCTCACTGATTGGGGAGATCAAACCTCTATAGTCTCAGGTAACCAGGAAGGGAAGAAAGAGTGAGCTGGATCAAATGTCTCCTACTTACATGCAATATTTGACAGTGACCCATTTTCTCTACTGAAGCGTGATTATCTATCTCTTTTGGGGGGGCTCCTTCCACTCCCCTCTTGTTTATAATCTTTGTGATTACAGTAGGTATTACAGAGATTTACTTTTGAATATGTCATTAAGTGAGTTTGGAACTAGGATCCACCTATTAGGGAGTACATATGGTGTCTGAATTTCTGTGTCTGGGATACTTCACTCAATATAATTTTTTTCTAATTCCATCCATTTCCAGGCAAATTCTATTAATTCATCTTTTTTTGATGGCTGAGTAGCATTCCATTGTATAAATGGACCACATTTTCATTATCCATAAGTCAACTGTTGGGCATTCGGGTTGATTCCATGACTTTACTATTGTAAATAGTGCTGCAGTGAGCATGGTTGTGCTCCTGTCACTGCAGTGAATTTATTCATTATTCCCAAAATTGGTATAGCAGGGTCATATGGCATTTCAATCTTTAATTTTTTTAGAAATTGCCATTCTGATCACCAGAGTGGCTGTATGAGCCTGCATTCCCACCAACAATGTATGAAAGTTCCTTTCTCTCCACATCCTCTCCAGCACTTGGAGTTGTTTGTATTGTGGATTTTTGCCATCCTGACTGGGGTGAAATGATATCTCAGGAAAGTTTTGGTTTGCATTTCCCTGATGGCTAAGGATGTGGAGCATTTTTTAAGATATTTGTTAGACGTTTCAATTTCTTCCCTGGAGAAGTTTCTTTTGAGTTCCAAGGTCCATTTTTTAATTGGGCCATTTATCTCCTTGGTGTTTAGTTTTCTAAGTTCTTTGTGCACTCTGGATAATAGAGCTCTATCAGATATGTTGTTAGTGAAGATTTTCTCCTATTCTGTGGGTTGCCTTTTTGCTTGGTTGACAATCTCTTTATCTGAACAGAAGTTCTTTAATTTCATAAGATCCATTTGTTGAGAGTGTTGGTTCTAGTGAACTGTCTTACTGGATTTCTCTTTAGCAACTGTTGGCCTAGTCCAATCAGCTTGAGGGAGTTCCCTACCCTTTCAACTAGGGTTTTTAAAGTTTTTGGCCTAATATTAAGGTCCTTGATCCATTTGTAATTAATTTTTGTGTATGGTGACAAGTACGAGTCCAGTTTTCTGCATGTGGATATCCAGTTTTGCCAGCACCATTTGTTGGAGACGCTGTTCTTTTTCCATTGGAGTTTTTGGGCCCCTTTGTCAAAGATCAAATGGGTGTTAATTGTGTGGGCTTATATCTGGGTCTTCAACCCTTATCCATTTATCTACATGTCTATTTTGGAGCCATTACCAGGCTGTTTTTATTACTATGGATTTGTAGTATAGACTAAGGTTTGGTATGGTGATACTTCCATCAGCGTTTTTGATACTCAGGATTGTTTTTGTTATCCTGGGCCTTTTGTGCTTCCATATGAATTTTGAGATTTTTTGATCAATTTCTTTAAAGAATTTTGGGATTTCGACTAGTATAGTATTGAATAGCTACATTGCTTTTGGTAGGATGGTCATTTTTATGGTGTTGATTCTGCTGATCCAGAAGCATGGGAGGTCTTTCTACCTTCTGCTGTCTTCTGTAATTTCTTTCCTTAGGGTTTTAAAGTTTTCATTATAAAGGTCTCTCACTTCTTTGGTTAGATTTATACCAAAGTATTTCATTTCTTTAATGGCTATAATAAATGGGATTATTTCTCTTAGGACTTTTCACTTTCTTCACCCTTAGTGTATAGGAAGGCCAGTAATTTTTGCACGTTTATTTTGTAACCTGCCATTCTGCTGTACGCATATATTAGTTACAGCAGTTTCCTGGTGAAGTTTTTAGGATCACTCAGTGTTGCAGCCAGCCTCCATGGTTGCTGGTAAGTGACTGTCAAACAGCTTAAAGGAACAAGGGTTTTATTGTCTCTTATGATTACTGGTTACAATTCATAGTTCAGCTTGATGGGAGAGCATGTACCAACACCAGGCCGAAGGAACCGGTCCCACCATCATCACATAATGGCTGAGAGAGTGACAATTCTTACTTGCCAGACCAACATGTCTAGCCAAGTATACACAAGGATGCCAATTCCCGCAACGATCCCTCTGTATTTTATTCAGGGCATAATTCCACCCCCCATAGGCTGAGTCCTCCCCATCAGCTAGACAATCTCCTGCAGGTTTGCTCTGGACCCAACTCAACCACAAATTCTCCACAAATGTACCCAGACCTAAAACCCTCAACCATCAAGTTGACACCTGTGCCTAACTATGACACTCAGGTATAAGATCATTTTATCTGCAAATAGACATAAATTGACTTCTTCCTTTCCAACTCTAATTCCTTTTATCTGCCTCCCTTGTCTTATTATTCTAGATAAGACTTCAAGTACAATAATGAATAGAAGTGCTAAGAGTGAACAACCTCATCTAGTTCCTGATTAAAGTGGGAATGCTTCAAGTTTTTATTCGTTTAGTATAATCCTTGCTGTTGGCTTGTTGAATACAGCTTTTATTACATTAATATAGGTTACTTCCATTCCAACTATTTCTAGGATTTTGATCATAAAAGGATGTTGTATCTTGTCAAAAGATTTTTTCTGCATCTATCAAGAGTATCATATGGTCTTAGACTTTGGATTGGTTTATATGATGAATCACATTTATTGATTTGCATATGTTGAACCAACCTTGTGTGTCTAGGATAAAGCCTATTTGACCACAGTGAATGATCTTTTTGATATGTTTTTGAATTCGATTTGCTAAGATTTTGTTGAGAATCTTTGCATCTGTGTTTATCAAAGAGATTGGCCTATAGTTTTCTTTTTTTAAGTGTATCTTTATTAGGTTTTGGGATTAATATGATATTAGCTCTTCATAGAAAGAATTTGAAAATGTTCCTTCCTATACAATTTTATGGAACAATTTAAGGAGTTTTGGTGTTAGTTGTTCTTTAAATGTCTGGTTGAATTCTGTGCTGAATTCATCTGGTCCAGGACATTTTTTGGTGGGAAGATTCGAGATTATTTCATCAATTTCCTCATTGTTATAGGACTATTTAAATAATTCAAAACATCCTGATTCAATTTAGGTAAGTTGTGCTTACTCAAGAATTCATCCATTTCTTTTGTGTTATCAAATTTCATGGAATATAAGTTTTTGAAAATGACCTTGTAATTCTCTGAATTTCTTGGGTGTCAGTTGTGATAACTTCATTTTTATTTCTAATTTTGTTAATTTGAGTGTTCTCTCACTTTATTTTGGTTAACTTTGCTGGGAGTGTATCAATCTTATTGACTCTTTCAAAGAACCAGCTTTTTGGCTGGTTAATTCTTTGTATCATTTTCCTTATCTCAATTTTGATAATTCTTCCCTGATTTTGCTAATTTCCTCTCTTCTACTGTTTTTGTGATTGGATTACTGTTGTGTATCTAGAGCTTTAAGCTGCATTGTTAAATTATCTACTTGTGATGTTTTCATTTTTTTGAAATAGGCATTAAGAGCTATAAACTTACCTCATAGGACAGCTTTCAATGTGTCCCAAAGATATTGATATGTTGTACTTTCATTATCATTCGTTTCTAGGAAATCTTGAATTTCCTTTTTGATTTCTTTCTAACCTATTTCTCATTCAGCATCATAGTGTTTAGTTTCCAAGAATTAGTGTATTTTCTGTTGTTTATTGTGTTGTGCCTGTCGAGCTTTAGACCATGGTAATCTGACAGGGTACAGGCTATAATTCAACTTTCCTATATATAAAGAGATTCATTTTGTGGCCCAATATGTGTTCTATTTTGGAGAAAGTTCTGTGGGCTGCTGAGAAGAATGTGTCTTCGTTGGTGCTTGGATGGAAGGTTCAATAGAAATCTGTAGGGTCCATTTCAATAAGGGTTTGAATTAGTTCTAATGTGTCTCTGTTGAGTTTTTGGCCTGTTGATCTATCCCATGCTGAAAGTACAGTATTGAAATCCCCAAGAATTATTGTTTGGGGATTGATTTCTTGCTTTAGACACTGTAGGGTTTGCTTAATGAATGTGGAAGGGCCTGTATTAGGTGCATATATGTTCAGTATTGTTAAGTCTTCCTAGTGAATTGTTCCTGTGACTAAAATGTAGTATCCTTCTGTATCTCTTATGATTTTCTTTGATTTTGAAGTCAACTTTGTCATATAGCATAACTGCTACCCCTGCTTGTTTCCTGGTTCCATTAGCTTGAAGAATTTTTGACCAGCCTTTTATGTCTAGAATGTGCCTTCTGTGGTGAGATGTGTTTCCTGAAGGCAGAAGATACATGGGTTTTGATTTCTAATCCATGTCTGTAACCTGTGTCTTTTGATTGGTGAGTTAATTCCATTGACATTTAGCGTTATAATGGAGAAATTACTTTTAATTCCTGACATTTTTTGTGTTTAGTGGCTTTCATAAGTGTATTAATTAGCTTGTAGATTGTGATAGTATTATATTTCCCTTCTGTTCTCCTGGATATGCTTGTTCTTTTCTTCAATCTTGAATACCTTTTCTAGAAAGCATTGTTTTGAAGCCTGGTTTAGTGGTCATGTAAGCCTTCAAGTTGTCTTTATGTTGGAAAATTTTTCTTTCACCTTTGACCACGACTGATAGTTTTTCTGAGTATATCATCCTGGATTGACATTTCACTGTTTCCATTGAAAAATCATTAGTTATTTTAATAGGTTTACCTTTAAAAGTGACTTTTTTTACCCTTGAAACTCTCAGCACATTCTCTTTGTCTTGTATGTGGAGTGCCTTGACTATTATTTGCCCTGGCAAGTTTCTATTTTGTTCATATCTGTTTGAGGTGCGGAATGCCTCTTGTATTTGGATGGGCCTCTCTTTAGATGAGGAAAGTTGTCCTTTATGATAATTTGAAAATTTTCCTCAGGTGTGGTATTTTGGGATTCTTGTTCTTGTATTCCAAGAATGAGCATGTTAGGCTTCTTCAAGGTGTCCCATAACTCTTGGATATTCCTCTCAAGTATCTTTTTGGCTTTAACAATCTCATTGATTGAACTGGTTAGTTCTTCCACTTTGTCTTCAAGATCTGAAATTCTATTTTCTGCCTTATTAGTTCTGCTGATAAGACTCTCTGTTGAGTTCTGGGTTGAAGATAGCTTGTCTTTTAGTTCAATTTTAAACTCTGCTTGAGATGGTTTTAACTGCTCTATGCCTCTTTTTGTTTTTTCAACTGCTTTTCTCATCACCTCCAAGTGCCTGTTGTGTTCCTGTTCAAAGTGGTTGATGCGATTATTTAACTCTGCCCAGATTTCCTCTTCCATTGTTTCGATCAAGGTAAAGATCAGGCTTTGAAAATCATTATCTTGGGTATGGCTTTATTGACCATTTTCTGTGAGTTTGTTCTGGTTGGTTCCATCATTATGGGTTTGATTCCTTTTGTAGGAGATTTTTTATCTTGGCTTTTGTTTCTCATGGATTTGTGCTGTGACCTGGGCCTTTTTGTTTTATCTATTTTGTCCTTCTCTTTGTTTTTGTGTGTTTTTGGCTAAACTGAATTAGACAGCATTACTACATTTCAACAGATATTGCTAATGTTTGCTTTGCAGTTGGGTATGCCTGTCTGGTGTTGGTGTTATTTTCTAGATGAGGCTATTGGACTTTTAGTACATCAGTTAAGGTAGTTTGATAGACAAGGATTGAAGATTAGTATGGCGGTGCACTTTTTAGGTTTACTTCCTTGGTGACATATGAGGATGATGGTATAGTCCCTGAAGTTTTATGGGTTTGGGGGTGGCTGTATGGAAATGTTAAACTATTGTGACTAATAATTGAGAGGAACAAGATGGTAAAAAGAGTTCTTATCTTACAGGTGAATGTAAAGATTCTTTCTCATATGATGGGATGATTTTATAAGACCTCAGATGAATGGGGTTGATCCCCTAACCCTTTGCTTGGAGTTTTCTCTGGACTCTGCTGAATTCCGAGGAATAAGAGTCTGCCTAAGGACTGAGGAGCAAGGAGTCTGCCCTGGTCCAGGTCCGGGTCTGGGTCAGAGATAGAAAGGCAGAGTGGCTAATGGGGTAACCAGATGACCTGGAGCCTGGGGTATGGTCTAGGGGGCTTACCTGAGGAGCAGGGAGTCTGCCCTGGTGTGAGAACAAGGCAGAAATTTTTTTAACAGTTTACCTTTGTTTTTCAGTCTCTGCTCTTTTGGGATCTTCTGCCCCCACACCACATTTGTGGGTATTGTAAGAGTTTCTGTTTGATTCCATCAAACTGATGGTTTAATAGTAGGATTCACTTATAAGGGAGAACATATAAAGTCTGTCTGCTTCTGGAATATTTTACACAATATAATTTCTTCCAGTTCCATTCATTTACTGATATATTTCATTTGTTCATTTTTCCTTACAGCTGAATAATATTCCATTATAAATATATACATTTTCAATTACCGTTCATCAACTGTCAGACATTTCAGTTGGTTACATTTCTTTGCAATTGTGAAAATAGCTGTTATAAACATAGTTGTACATGTGTCTCTGATGCAGGATGCAGTATTCTTTGGAAATATCCCCAGGAGTGGTACAGCTCGGTTATATAGAAGAGCAGTGAAATAGACAATAACAACTAAACAGAATGCAGAGTACTTATAACTCTGCAATGCTCAGCTGGAATCAGGCCAACCAAATCTCTCTCTATCCTAAATCTCAGGAAACCATGTGGATGAGGTGGCTGTAAGAGTGTAACAGTCTAAAGATAGGAAGGTCCACCACTGGACAAGGCATTCCACTCAAGGCAGGGCTGCATCCAGGAACTCATTGCAATGAGACTTGTCCTTACTAGACCTGCACAATGACTGACATGCCAACATACCCCCACAGACTAGCAAGGATCTCAGAAGAAATAATTACATGCTGTGGGAACTTATGGGCTAAGGCTAGACAAGTGAAGGGGAATAACTCTATCAGTGGGTCTGCCCAAGGAAAGGCCACTTAGCCTGCTACAAAGGCCTGAACTCCCACTAGAGCAGATGATGCAGAAGGAATTCTGGAACCCATAGAAACAGACAGACAGGAGAATGAGAGGGTATGGGATGGATTAAAGAAGGGAGTGGAAGTAGGGAGAGAAAGGGGGAAGAAGAAGGGTGGGCAGGGATAATTACTCAATATACTTTCAAAACTAAGAAAAAAATAAAATAAAATAATTTTAAAAATAAAATAAGAAATGTTTTTACACATGTTATATTTCTCCTTTAACAACTAGTACAGTCCTTACTAGGATATTAGCATGAAAAACTTGACTTTACTTATGACCAAGTGCCAGATTGTTTTTCTTATTAATTCTAAAGAAGTCATTGTCAGACTACATGTCTAGCATATGACATTCATAGACTCGTCTCTTATAGGTAGTATTTCATAGCATGTTTCAAACCAATTTCATGGATTTATCAAGATTGAATTTTAAATGTTAAATGTAAAGGTAAACATCACAACTCACTCAAGAAAGGCCAGTTATACATGAAGTGAAAAGGACAAACACTGGAAGAAAAAGAGTACAATGAGGAGATAAGAGAAAAGTGACAGGGTTCAAAAGAAATTCATGAAGTTAGGGTAAGGAGTCAATTCAAGCTCCAAACACATTAATGTGAATAAATATATCTATGATTCCAGGCTGATTAAGAATCTCACCTGAACAGTCCAACATTTACCTGGGAAAGTAAACAATACAGATATAAAGGTGCCTTACTCTTGTAATCGTTATATTAAAATAGCACTGACTTCATGTACATCAGAACCTCATTTGTAAGACACAGTGAAAAATACATTAAGAGTAACTATTGAATGAAGCCTAGTGAAAACCATGAGAAAAGCCTTAAAGAAAACCTGAATCTAATGCTTTAGCAACCTTACAGAAGAGAGAGAGTTTGCAGTGATTTGGACAACATTATGAAGTCAAAAATTATTATATCTTTTTGTTTACTAGTCTTTGATCTTGATCTTAAAAGTTATTCCTATTTAATAGGGGAAGAGTTTATGTGGCCTCTCCCCTGTCTGTGTGAATATTGATGGTTAATACTGACTAGGGGAGGAAGACCTACCTGCTGAATGGTTCTGCCAATGATATATTGCCTATGCTGTAGCATGTGTTCAGACCAAAGTGAATGTAGATAATCCTTACTAAACTCAATGGAATAAGGAAGGGTATAAGGTGGGAAAATGATGAAAATGCATTATCTACTATGTGAAACCAGTCAAATAATACAAAAAGAAGAAAAAACACAGCTATAGAAAATATTGTGATCTATATATTTACTCTAAAAATTGCTACTTGGTTGTTTAGAAAATAGTGAATATGTATTGGATGTACTAGAGGAGAGATACAATCAAATACATGTTGAATTAAGAAATGTAAGACATCTACTAAGCATCTTTGGTTATTTAAAATCTAATTTTTTCCTAGAAAGCAACTAATGCTTCTTAATATTAAGAAAATTAAATTATATTTACAATGTCTTTGAATTTATACTGGTCTTTAAGAACTACTAATTTTATTAAAATACTTAGCTTTCTTGCTGAAACTAATAAGTTTTCTTTAGTATAGAAAAAGTTGGCAACAAGTAAGTAGGGGTTGCTCTTAATTTTAAGTTAGTTTGAAGTATATTATGATATGGTTTTCTCAAAAATATCTGTATGTTCTCTCAAAGAGCTTATCTGCCACAATGAAGAATAACTCTAGGAAAAAGTGTCATGTAGATTCATCTCAAAACTGCAATGAAAAAATGAATCATCATGTAAGTATAAAAGTCACCATCTTCTCACAGATAGAACCATTTTATCTTTATAATTTCAGAGAAAAAGTCTTATGTGTGCATAAACAGCTTAAATATTTATATAAGAAAACATTTATATAAAAAGTAGTCTTATTTATGGAGATTGTAAGTTTCTTTATTATATATATTCACAGACTAATACTTGCATAGCTGTCATTTCATTTATTTTTTGTTTAATAATCTGATGCTTCAATTATCATAAAACTGAAAAGAATGGGAAAGTTTTTACTTCTGAATTTGTCATTCCTGTCCAAGGTAGATTCCCTAGGTAACTGCAGAAAGAAATAAAGTGATTAATTAACTAGTAGTGATGGTGGGGGAAGTAAGTTTAGATAAGGCAGCTAGATAGTTTTTATATAATACATCTGAAGCAATTATCTATGGAAAGTTTGGGGATCAGAAAAGTGTGAAAAGGCACTGTAGCAGGAATCGTCTTTAAGTACTTCTGCAGCAAATTATTCACCCATAACAACTTATTAGACACTTTTCCATTGTGAGCTTGTGTCCATTTGAATTCTGTTCAAATCTGGACTGTTATATAACTGCTAATAACAGATCAGAAGTGAGACTGGTTTAATTCTATAACTTCTTCAAGTGTAGGCAGCTTCTTCTGGGTGTCTGATACCTTAGCAATCATATAACTTCCATTTCCCTTTTGGAATGAACACATGACAAAAGATTGTGTTCCTTACCTTTATATCACTGTGCTAAAATACCTGAGATATACATCTCAAAGGAGAAAAGATTTGTTGTGATTTAAGAGAAAATATCATTGGGGAATGTCAAGTATGAAGAGACTAAGACACTATGTAGATCATAAGTTGCCATCTATAAAAAGGGCAGACATAGCAATAAAAAAATTAGTGAACTAACTACTTCAGGTGTATCGTGTATAAATGTAAAATATATTTTATCTCTTCTCTCCATGTTGTAAGGAACACGAAGATAAGATTCATACAAATTAATTTTGATTTTCCTATTGTGATAGTGTTAGTTTTATGATGAGATCATTTAATATTACTTGAATACAACAATTAATTATTAGCAACTTCAGCAAACTAGTAAAATAATCATAAGAAATTGCTCTAATGGTCTACACATATAGTTCTTACATTGGCTTCATAAGACAATTATTTGTACTTGGTCTATGATAACATTCAAGAATTATATGCTATTTTAATATTTTTCTGCATAAAACAATCTTGGAGTTTACTTTTTTAAAAATGTTTCAATATGGATTAACATAGACCTTAAATTAAAATAGGGCTGAAAGACATGTCAGAGAAAAATGCAGCCCTAAAGTGGGTATGGGTTTCTTGGCAGTCATTCATTATGAAGTCTTATGTTCAAATCTTTAGTTAATTGTGAGTTGATTTCTATTTGTGAAACGATTCATTTTTTTACATGGCATATACTACGCCATTTGAAGAGATCATCTTTTTCTCTATTTCACATTCTTCACTAATTCTTAAATATTTATATGTAAATATATTTCGGGAGCTTTCTGTAATGCTTCATTAGTTTATATGTCTGCCTTTATTTCAATTTCATGCTGTGATGTGTGTGATGTCGCCAGCTCTTCTCTTTGTCAAGATTGTTATGTCTATTTGCAGTTTTTCTTGGTTCAAATAAATCTCGGGAACTTTTATATTTTTGACAAAGTGCCTTTAGTATATGAAAATTACAAAACGATGTTGTTAGCCATTGTATTAGAATTAGCTTTAGTGCGTTTTGAATGACCTCTAACTGCTGGCTCTAATTTCTGCAAAGTCTGTCTTGTCTAGTTACATGTAAGATACATGTGAAATGCATGGGTTCTTCAAGAATTCCTGTGTCTACCATATTTCTTTTCCCAATGTTTTCTGATGTAAGTAGCTACATCATAGTTTCCAGGACAACTTCCAGATGAGTACACAAAAAATGTTAATGCATTGGGCAGAATAATCTAGGTATTGCTCAGTCCTTTCAAATTCTGGTAATGATGGCAAGATAACATGGTATGCCAGTCAGGTGTGCTATGGTGTGTGGAAGAGTTTCCAAGGTGTATGAATTTCTCAGGCTACCAGATAGTGAGGTCACAGGATCCTACAATTATATGATATGTGTACATGAAATATATGACAAAAAATAGAGGTTTAGTTCTCTCATAAGAAACAGAATGTTACAATGCTCTTGCTTGCCTACTTCTTAAAATATTATGTGATGTTATAAAACTATTTATTTCTTCATTTTATAGCATGTTATTTGCTTGATTATATTTTATTCTTTGGTGCTTTCATATGTAAATATAATGTGAATTAGTGTGTTTTCATCCCTTACTACCCAATCCCATTCCCCTTCTGCTTTACCTCATGCTTTCTCCTTTCCACCCAGTCTCCCTTTTACTTTCATGTCTTTTTGCCTGTGTAGTTCACTAGGTACCATTTGGGATGCCCGTGTTGACAAATGTCTGAGTATTTGCTGGAAGCATGAATGACTATCAGTGGTTAAATCACTTAGTAAAGTAACTCCTCTTCTCCTGTATGGTATTAATCTCAGTATTTTCTCAGGGAAATATAGTGTTTCTTGAAATCTTCCCTTTCCATGGTGAACTGCTGATGGGACAACTATTGTGCAAGTCTTGGGTCACAGTAACCATCCTGGCAATGTAAATATTGTAGCAATGTAAACATTGTTGCAGTGAGTTCTTAGCTATAGCAGTTCTGTCACATTATAATAAACATTTTCTATAACAAAGAGCCGGACAAAAGAAGGAGCATATACATTGATGAAAATCAGATAGAAGTTCATATTCTCAAAAGTGTTCTGTGAAATATTTATTATAAAACATTTGCCTATAGATATTATATACCATGAAACCATAGCATTATCATTTCTACAAAGTAAAGATATAGATATGCTAAAGCACTATCAAAAACTTTTCAAAAGTATTGGCATCTCACTTGCAATTTCAGCACTAAGAAGGAGAGACAAGATACTCTCTCAGCCAGCTAGTGGTGTCAGTAAGCTTCAGGTTCATTGAGATACCTTGCCCCAATGAGTAAGATAGAGAGATCAGACCATTACCAATGTGAATCACAGGCCTCCAGGTGCATGTGTGCACACACAAGTGCATTCATACACATGATAACATGCACATGCACACACATGCAAAGCACATACATATACGCGTGGAAAAGAAAAAAAATTATTGTTAATATCTCAGCTCCTTAAATTATTCCATTAAATGTAAAATACACGACTTTAATATAAAAGCTGGAGTGAATTGAACTAAATGTTTAACATAATAATTTTGTAATGATAATACTAATATTAATTTTCATGGTGCAACCACTATTTTTTAAGAATGAATAAAATAGCACAAAATCCATTTGGAATTGGTTGAAGAACTGGCACAACTTGTGATTTTCATAGAAGTTGCAATTTTCAAAATTTACAAGTTATTTTTATATTTTCACAGGCTACACTTAGAATGTGACAAAATTTGCTGAATACAAAATAATTTTTCAAAGTGACAAGAATATATTCACTCAATTTCACTTATAATCAATTATATTTTAAAGGTTTGAAAATTTCAAGAACTATTATAATCAATGAAATTATACTAAAATTCAAATTAAATAGATTGAAAATGCATTATTCATGATGCTACTACTTTGTTTTCATAATTATCCAACAAACAAAATACTAAAAACAGCATTTAGAACTTTTTACTTAATTGCATTTATTGAGAATAAAGTTTGCAGTGTGGAAGACATGAAAATTGATGCCTACAAGAATAAAATAACATTGAATCAACTCAAAGGTACATGAATTTAATTTTGGAATTTAATAATTTCCTTTGAGTATCTTGGCATGAAATCATTGAAATATAGTTCCTCTATTCAAGTGAACATTTTACATTTTCATAATTTTTCAGCATCTAAATTTGGCAAAAGTCAAAGAAGTGTAAATAGACAACTAATTTAATTATTTTTCTTACAAAATATGTCTAGGTCCCAGAAGAAATATTAAAAAATGTTAAGAATAGTATTTGGGCTGTACTGTTTGTAAATTTCATTTTCAAACATTGCAAATGACAAAATATTTTCTACCTGTCAAAAATTTGATCTGAACTTTCTAGGTAACTTTATATGTGTGAACATATTTTTTCTATTGAGAAGACTGAAATTATTGCAGAGAATATTCAAAACTAAATATAGGCTTAATACATACATATATATCAAATATTTCATGATTAGGCAATATGTAATAATTTCATGGAAAAATAGTATTATAAACTCTACTACAAAAGAAGAAATATTGTGTGAAAAAATACCAATGGTAGACGTTAGAAATACTATTTTTAAAAGCTGATTAAAGTTCTTAGTATGGGCCAAGAAAAAAGAAAAAACTTTGTTTCTAAAGTTAAAATAAGATGAATAATGAATTGATTAAAATACATTCATATATTTTTTTTTCCTTCTTGACAACTTTTTTCTTTCCATTCATACAAACTTAATAGGTACCCGGGTCCCCTCTCTCCCTCCACCCCTCCCTGGATCCCTTTGCTCCCTCTCACCTTTTTCCCCTTCCTTTCCCCCCCTTTCTCCCAGTGCCCTCTCCCCCACCTATCCCTGGAGCATCCTTTAGTGTGCATGTCAAACTTCCCTCTGGGTCCTCCTCTCTGATGAGGTGTAGGGACTCAGTAGCATTGCCTAGAATCCTTTCTTATGTTCCCCTTTAATACAGGAACACTATTGTGGCTGTTAATCCCTTGCCTCTAAGGATCCTAGTGCCTGTAACCCATGCTAGACTTGGAGGGGGTGGTCACTGATATGTCAGTCATTGTACAGATCATGCAAAGTCCTATTATGGCTACTTCGGCCCTAACTTGTGTGGAGTATCTTGCATATCGTTGATCCTCCCCATCTTTAGGCTCTTATAATCTTACCGCTCTCTCTTCCACAAATTTCCCTGAACTTTAGGATGGGGAGAGATTAGGCTACCCTGGTTCCAGGTGATTAATGTAGGGTCTCTGATGTTCTGAATTATGGTTTGTTTGTTTGTTTGTTTTCCAGTTTTGCTGTTCCTACACCGCCCTTGGCTCCATTCTGATGGGTATTGGATGTCACCTCCTAGCCGGAGATAAAAGGCTAGATAGAATCTTACTATAAGAGTAGATTCAAAGGTAGATGAAATAAGAGTAGGAGACTGTGGTGAGGGGGCGGTCAATCTCCCATTTGCAAGATGGTTACCATCTATCTGCCAGACTCTATACCCATCCTGACTGGTGAAATAGCTTATGAAGCAAAATACTTCGTATGTTCACCAACAGAATACAAATATTCATATATGTATCAACATCTTACAAATTTTAAAATTATTTTTGATCCCTCCTTTTTCATCCTCAAAACTACCCTGAATTTGTTGTAAATTACGTGATTATCATAGTCATAGTTGTTTGTTTTAGGATTACCCTGTTAATCCTTTTTGCTCACCAAAAGACTTTAAGAAATGTTCTCAAAATCGGATGAGAGCCTAACATAGGTGTTTTGTGCTTAAGCCTCAGAAAATTTTATAATTGAGCAAAATAGATTAAATATCATGTTATTTGAAGGCTTCATTTTCACAAGTCAATAATACATGTTTCTGCCACTTATTTCTTCCTAAAAATTACCTCAAGTATTATTCTGATACACACAAAAAACAGAGTATATAGTTTTTTGGGGGTTTGGGGGGATTTGAATCATTCTGATGTTTTTCCATAATTTTAAAATCAAATGAAAATAATAATTTAAGGTCTTGATATTCAATTTGTGGTTTAAATGCCGACATAAGGGAATGAGCAGACATTATTTCTCCAAAGACTACTATTATGATGTAATTACCAGCTGAAGTTTTTTATTGATTTGTGGAGAATGAAATCATATTTGTATTTCAAGTAAAGAAGACAAGAAAGGAAACAGCAACCAAGTAAAAGAAGCAAGTTGTTTTCAATTGTGTTTCATTTCAACATCTGTGAGTGGTTATTCAAAATTCAGTATGTTCCCATTTTGTGCTATGAAATCTATTTTTGAATTTCTCTCCTCAGTTACATGGTAGACGGGGCAAAAGTGAATTTCGTGCATTTGTTGACAGGAACTCAATTTATGGCTCTTTTACAAAACATTTGATGCTTTTCACTTTCATTAAGAAGAGTAAAATGTCAATTTCCAACTAAGAATTAAAAGCTTATTTCAGAATGTATGTGTACAACAACCATTATCAGTATTATTCTTTGAAAATGACAGATATTCTCCTTCTGGCACTAATGGGAATATTGGGCACAAGGGCAAACTATTCCATGCATGTGTGTGTGTGTGTGTGTGTGTGTGTGTGTGTGTGTGTGTGTGTGTGTGTGTGTGTGTGTGTGTACATATATTTGTGAGGGTTAATTTTCATTATTGGCTTGACTAGGACACACCTAGACTGGTTTATAAAGTTGTTTCCAGAGAAGTGTAACTAAGTATGGAAGTCCCACCATGATTGTGAGATTTGCTATTCTTTGGGCTGTTATGCTAATGTAAAGGAAAACAGAAAACAAGCAAACAAAGAACCTGAGCACTGGTATTACCCTACCTCTCTATTGTTCTCTCTCTCTCTCTCTCTCTCTCTCTCTCTCTCTCTTTCTCTCTCTCTCTTTCTCTCTTTCTCTCTCTCTCTCTCCCCTTCAGAAGTAGATGCTGTGTGATAGTCACCTCATGTTCCCACCACCCTGCCTTTATTCTTTTAGTGTTTCATGCATGAATATAGTGAATGTATGATTATTCTCACCTTAGTACCAATCCCATCTTCCTTCCTTACATCTTTTTTTCTCCCCCCACCCCCAGACTTCCTCCTATTTCCAAGCCTTGTTTGCATTGTGACCCTCTGGGTTTCATCTGGTTTACCTGAATTGCTCCTGTCAAGTGTTCTTACAGTAATAATAAAAACACCTAGAACTAATTTGTATATACATAGCAAATATGTATAAAACAAGCTACTGATATAGAAGATGAAGCTTAAAATATATTATTGACAATTTATTTCTTGTTAAAAAATCTGGACTTTTGGTGTCTGTTAGAGTCATTGCTAGGAATAAGATGTAAAATTTAAAAAGCAGTCTCTTCTTTCCTTAACCCTTTCATTTCTAGGTTTTTGAGACTCTGTGCAGAGAATTCCTTAGAAAAATGCAGCTCCCAAGGACTGAGTTCCTCTGAGTTGACAGAAGTCAGAAGGCCTCTCAAAGAATGCCTTTTCCAGCATGTCTCTCAATAGCTAAGAATACATATTCAACCTAGGAACAAGCACATACAACTGTCTCTGCTTGCAGACAGACAATGCCGCTTCAGCATTCAGTTCGATTTTGAATGGAAACACATGATTCCCCAAATTCAAATTGTGAGAGCTCAAGTCCATCCCATTATAGAAGCAAAAACTTTGTACTTTGGATGGGGAGAGAAGTACATGGGTTAATAATCCCAGAATCCATGGTTATTAAACGAAAATCCCAGTGATAGATGTGGGACATTTCCCTAGAGTCGTTAATCAGGGAGGCTCCAGAGACATGCAAAGCTATGGAAATTATCAATGAATGAGCGAGAAAGAAATTATGCAGCAAAAAATCATTAGTAGAAATTTACTAGAATCCACTTAAGTGAAATGAAATCAAGTGAAAATAATGAAATGTTTTCTCAAAAATTCAATGGCTTATACATTCCCAACAGCCAATTTAATGAGCTTATTTTGCAGTCCACACAGTCAGGTATGGATGATGGTTTTCAAAGCATGCATTTTTGGACTGATGAGATGGCTCAGCACTTAAAGATATTTGCCACCAAGTCTGATACAGTTTGATCCCTGAAACACAATGGTGGAAGGAAAAAACTGACTCCCACAGGTTTTCTGACAGGGAGAGAGAGAGAGAGAGAAAGAGAGAGAAAGAGAGAGAGAGAGAGAATAATTAAGGATATAACATTAAGTGAAAGTACTTTTGGGGGAAAACTGGGTAGAAAAAGTACTTGATGTACAGATGTGAAGACCTGTGTACAAATCCTCAAAACCCACCAAAGCTAAGTTTGATATAATAGCAAGTGCTTCTTTACTCATAGGAAGAGATTGTAGGTATAAACAAGAGAATTCCTAGAATATCCTAGGCCAAGAAACTCCACCTCAAGCAAGGTGGAAAGCAAGAATCAATACCTAGTGCTGTCCTCTAAGTTCTACATGAACAACACAGCATGCGTGCAATCACATTCGCACATGTACAAACATCATGTAGTAGAATTTTCTAATATTTTCTGGAAAAAAAATCAAATGGATTATATACAGAATATTTCTCTCCCAGAGAAATTTAAATATTATCTGGATTATAGCTCAAATTTCTTCATAAAAGTCACCCCTCCAAAAAAAATTGCTTTTTTCTAGTTGATTTGCCTATACAGTGTAAAAGCCTATTTTTGTGTTTAGTTTGTTTTCTCCCTTCTCTGGAAAAATTTCACTATCAATAAAATATTTCTTGAGGTTTTCAAAACTTTCTGGCGCAAAAAAAAAAAGACAGAACAGTATCTTTGCAAATGTTAGTCATATGCCTCCATGATTCAATCACCAGTCACCTCATTGTCAAAAGAAATAATTGGAAGTGTGATAACAAGCAAAGGAAAGGAAAAACAAAGTTGCTTTCCAGCTACACTGAAATGGCTCAAGTTGTAATCTTTGACCTCAATATCAACCCATGTTTGAAGACCTCTAAAGAACATCCCCATAGAATGTAACATGCAGCCACATAAATCTCAATATATATGCAGTCGGATTTCTCTTTTACTTCCACAGAACCATCCCCTTATAGATGAGGATCTCTCCTACTTTCTACTTACTGCAGCACGTCCTCAATATGGCCTTGCTCAGTGAATTCAATTTTTTTTAAATTTTTCTACTTTTACAAACACATTTAATATTCATCCCATCTTCCCTCACTCCCTGCTCTCTTCCATCCCCTCTCTTCCCTCCACCATTCCTTCCCCCTCCCTCCCATCCTTTCATCTGTATGCTTCTATGGACCCCGTCCAGGGTTTACTCTGGCTTGTCTACTCCTGTGGGGGCTCAGGCTTCTGTGGAATATCAAGTTACCTCTCTTCAGGCCACCCCACTGATGTGTGCATTTCCCTTCACTCATCCAGCTTTAGACCCTAAAGCTTCCACTGTAAGTTCCCATTCTATGGGTATAATAACAGCTCCTACAGAGCAGTTTGATCTGTATCTTCCAACCTATAGGTTTATTGGCTGTCTTCCCTATTGATCCATTTCCTTCCTTTTTAAGGTTTTTATTCTAGTGTACAGGGGTATGTATCATTCTGACAAGTGGATCTTGAATCCAATCAAAAAGCTGTTCGGTCTCCTTGGTACTGGTACCACTGTTAAACTGATGGTTACATGTTGCCATGGTGATTTATATTTCAAGTTATAGATCTCATGCCGTTGATGGGGATTGTTATTATTTCTCTTCCCCAGCAGTTTCTATGGTATTCCTTGGTACTGTGTAAGCTATACAGCAAAGAGAAAGTCCTCTAAACAGTTCCAGTTGCTATATTTTGTCCTTGTTCTAATGTTCATAATTTTTATCTTCAGAGTTGTTGATCTCTAGAAATGGCTTAGGAGAGCAATCAGAATGGGCAGAGTGTCTGGAAAGCTGGTTTGAATGCTTTATGTGCATCATATGCTAAACAACATTAAGGAACAATCCCTTCTCCAAATCAAAGGGAAGGTTGAAGGGTTGAAAGATGCTATTGGGCTTTGGGGTGCTAAAGTTTACTGAAGACACCCCTTGTTGCTATTGACATTTAGGAGCCAACCTGCCCTATTTCTGCACATGTTCTCCATTGCTTTTATTTGCAAAATAGGTAATATGCTATTTGAAGAGCACAGAAACTTCTAAATTGCAGTATTAATTTAAGAAGCAGATCTTTAACTCTACATTCTGAATTCTTGACATTTCAATACACCGTCTCATTCAAGTATAAACATGAGAAGATATGGCAACATATATCTCCATATCCGAAATAATACCACGGCTAATCAATCAACTCTGCTGTAAGTTAGCAAATACTGTTCAATATAATAAAAATTATAGTAGTTTTATCATAGGTAGAAAACTATTATAAAACTAGTACATCAGGGAAAAAAGTGAAAACAAACTCAAACTTACTTAATTCTCAGTGACAAACTTTAAACTTCTATGAAAATATACATTTTGCAGGAAAGAAAGTAGAAAAGGTCATGCTAGCTGGGCTCACAGTATTTTCAATAGTGGTCCCTAAGACATACTAGCTCACATGACAAGAGAACTGACAGGAGGGATAGATTCTTCTAGTCAGCTTCATGGCCACAAATTATACACCTAACTCTCATCTACCAATTAAAGTGTATGACTCTGGTTATGAGGATAGCCAAGCAAAGGAGTGTGGCTGTCTTCTGACAATATCATGACTGGAAAAACAAACTTTAAACCCTGTGCCTTACAGAGAGGATAAATCAGTGTGCCATTAGTATGTAAAAGAAGGTGGCCCTTAAATGTGCTGAATGAATGAATGAATTGGTAAGCACATTTACTACATAAAGAAGAGCCATGACTGTTTTTGAGGGCCTATAAAATAGTTACAGACTAGCACTTTTCACTTGTCCCTTTCCTAATAGGTAGCATTCTTCTTTACCACTCACATCTACTCAGCTGCAGACTGGTTTCCATGAAGAACACGAAGCAGATGGACAGGACGGTCTGTGCATTTCCACGAAGCTGCCTCTTGCCAGTCCTCTGCTGGAACTATTTTATGGGAATATGTCACATCAGAGAAGTAGAAGTGTTCAAAGACTCCGTATCATAGCATCCAAAACCACAGACATCTAAGACTACGGCAAGATGTGGTTCCCGGCTGTGCAACTTAGATAATGTCCTTCCATATTTTAATCACCTCTGGCATGTTCAAAGAAAACGGCCAAGCAAAACTGGATGTTCCTATCCTGAAGAATGAAACTAGATACAGACCTCTTGTCATACACAAAAATCAACACAAAAATGGATCAAAAACCTAGATATTTGGCTTGACACCATAAAATCACTTCAAAACATGGGCATGTCACAGATTTTTGTTGGTAGGATCCCCAAAATACAGGAAGCAAAACCAAAAATAGACAAAAGAATTTATGTCAAATTTAGACATTTCAGCACAGCAATCAACAATTAGTTAAATGAGACACCCCAGAAAATATTGTAAACTCTGTTTCCAACAGAGGAAAAAATAAGATCTAAATATACATTTCTCAAAGGAAGACATATAAATGATCAATAAGAACATTGACTAAAAAACCCACAATATCCCTAATCAACACAAATATTAAAATTAAAAAATGGTTAGATATCTCACCTCAAGAAGAATATCTATAGTCAATGAAAATGAAGAGTCACACAAAATAAGCCAGGCTCAGAAAGACAAGTACTATAGGTCGTCACTCATTGATGAAGTGCACAATCTCATAGGAGCAGGGAATCAAACAGAAGTTGCTAGTGACTAAGAAGCATAGGGAAAAGGAGGGACAGAAAGTGCATCAAAAACATGGAGGAGAAATTACCTCTGGTTTTCTATGGCACATATGGTCCATGGATTGTAGAAAACTGTGATCTACTTCAAGATAACTAGAAATATACAAAAGATGTAACATGGAGGATGGTTAATATTTGGTGAGATGAAAGAACTTAGCCTAATGTGATCATTGTACATCATATATTATATATATATGTGTGTGTGTGTGTGTGTGTGTGTGTGTGTGTGTGTATGTGCATAACTACCATATGGCATGCATATAACTATAGAATATTGTATGCCTACTTAAAAGAGATGAAAAGAAAGTAATATATGTGTAATTTGGTAGCCCCTATGTTCATATTCCTTTGCAGCTATGATCTTCCTCTACTAATTTTTGCTTTAATTTCTACTTATTTATTACTTAAAAATTCAGCCCTAAGGAGATGGCTCAGTTGGTCAAGCACTTACTGAGCAATCATGGGGACCTGAGTTGAAACCCCAACACTCATATAAAAGGTATCAGGGCATGTGTTTGTAACTGCATGGAAACAGGCAGATCCCTGAAGCTTATTGGTCAATCAGCCCATCCTAACAGGTGAGCCATCAAGGGATCCTGTGTGAACAAACAAAAGCATACAACTCCTGAAGTTGACTTCTGATCTACACACACACACACACACACACACACACACACACACACACACACACAATGCACGGGCGCACGCATGCACACACATGCACACACGCACACACGCATGCACGCACCACACACATCACACACATGCACATCACACACACACACACACACACACACACACTTGAGAACACACATATGTGAAAAATATCCTTATGTTTAAGCAATATTTCCACAAGAATCTTTTCATTTATCTAATGGTCATTGTGAGGTTTGCCTATCTGGTGATAATTAGGATCTTTTTTCCAGGAATGCTAACCTTTCCCCCTGCTACATTGGCTTGCATTAGTCCCTGTATTCACGTCGCACCTTACAGATTGTGTTGCTAAAGAGTTTCTTAAAGTATGGAAAATAAGCATGAACAGTCACAAGTCTTTGGATAAAAGGAATCCTGTCCACCAAAGACACTGAGCCCATATTCTAGAAGGTCCTCACTCAGCTAGGACCTGAAGGAAAGGTTCCTAGTCTGAAATCAGACCTCGTCATGGACTGTGACTGCTCTCTACTGGACAGAAGATACACCAGCTTGAGTGTATCAGTTCTAGCAGAATACACGTCTTTTTTTCTCTCATGTTAAAATGAGCCAACAAATTCATTGCTTTGATTTTACTTCCTTATAGGTAAGATGGCTACAAATCATCATAAATATCCTAAATTTCTGAATATTTCAAGATGATAAAGGCACAAGGACATATTTATCCCTAAGGTTTTTGTAAATGTGTTCTCAAACTTAACAATTCATTCACAGCAAAGGGCATTTCTATCATAGTATGTTTTAATGTCTCTAACATCCAATGTCTAACCATGTGTGGTTATTGTTAAATGAAAGTACCATCTCCCTATATTGCACCCCTCCATACATACACACAGAGACACACATATATATTCACAGAATATTAGTAACAATTCTCTGTTGCCCTTTTATTAGTTCAAAACTATCAAAGCAACCAGACTTCAATTTTGAAGCTTAGCAATCTAGCAATTGAGGTTCTGACAATGCAGTAGGAGCCCTCGGACATTGCCATCCTAAGGACGGGAGAGGCACGACTACTTTCCTGAGGCTGAGACTCCTCACAGGCAGCTCTGCTGTTAGCACTGTGCCATGTTAGGACAGCGCTGATTAGAAAACAGGGTCTATTTCTTCACCAACCAGCCTCCTATGTACCATGGCATGGGTGAACCATAAAAGCCAATAAAAGCTATTGTGACAAAAAGAATGTAAAGACACTGAAACCTGGCAAAACAGGAACCTAGAGCAAACAGATATCACAAAAGGGAAATGACAGTTGGAACATTCCAGAATAAAATTTTAATCATTTTCCAGCTTATTCTGATGTTCAATTCAAGTGCATTCACATTATCTATAATACATCAATATATAATACATGTTACACACACACACACACACATATATATCTAGATTGATTGATTGATTGATTGATTGATTGATTGATTTTAAGAAGTCTATATATAGCCCTAAGATATCTGAGGAAATGTCCAGGTGAGATAAGGATGTTTTCAAGGGCATCCATTTCTAACATCTCTGTTTGTAGACATTTTAATGTATTTTATGGGCACTTCTCCCATAAAGTAGGTATTTCCCCTTTCCTTTCCCCTCCTGTTTTCAAACTAAAATTACTCATAACTGTAACTCATAGTATATAGATGTGCTTTGTTTCAAATAACTGAAAGACAGCATTAGTGCAAATGCTGAGATGATGCTAAGAAGAGATCTGAAGTGCAACTGCTTCAGATGGACTCCACACAGGAGCCAAGCTGACACATGGTGCCCTCATGCCATCCTGACCGAAGGCCAACCATTCTCTGCATTATCACTGGTACTGAGCTACCCTGTTCATATGCATGCACATATGCATGTGCATTTGTGTGCACAGATATATACACATGTGTGCACATATTTTATTTTTGAAAGCGTATACTAGGGACAAATTATTAGAAGTAAAATTTTTTTATCATTCTGTAGGTAATTGTCATTCTGTTGCCTAAATTCCTTCTTGTAGATACTGGATCATTTTATAGTCTCACAAGAAGGTCAGCACAACTGTTTCTTGGGCAAGAGGAGGTAAGGCACCTTGGGGGCAAATCTGAACACCTGAGTTCAATCCCCAGAAGCTCATGTGGCAAAAGGAAAGAACTGATTTCCAAAATATGTCTTTTGACTTCCATCCATGCACATGGCAGGTGTGCAAGCTTCTCTCTCTCTCTCTCTCTCTCTCTCTCTCTCTCTCTCTCTCTCCCCCCATCTCTCTTCTCTGTCCTCTGTCCTTCCTCTCTCACATGTGTGCTTTTTTCCTTTCTCCAATAATTGAAAATTATGCTTTTTGAGCTCTCAAGAATACAATGTACATCGTCATCTAAAAACCAATGGGTGAAAAATATAATTTGTGTATGTGTAAACGAGGATGCACATATACCTCAGTGTCTGACGTCAGCCTTCCACTTCCACCTTATTAGAGAAAGGGTCTTTGTCATTTTTCTGCTGTGTACCAGGAGCTTCTCGGGACCCTCCTGTCTCCTACTACCATTTGCCTTCAAGAGTACTGTGATGTAGCTGTTCCACTCCACATCTGGCTTTTCATGTCCATCCTGGGGATTAGAACTCAGGTCCTTATTCTTGCACAGTAGGTGTTTATATCATCTCTCCAGTCAATAATGCAGTTTTATTGTATAACTATCAATTTTGAATCTTTTATGTAGTTAAATCATTTTTTCATAAATATTCCAATTATTTATCACTTTTCCTACTGAGTTCTATTTCACCCCAAAGATCTGTCTGCCCACTCATGTTCTGTGCTATTTTTATAGTTTTATGCTATATTTTACGATCTTATGGTCATAATCTAATTTTTCACAAATTATTCCAATATTTTACATCCATTTCCATGTATTAACTTTATAATTTGCTTATTTGAAGAAAAAAATCTGCCAGCATTTGATTCATCCAGGAAAGCTTTAAAGTAACAGAAAAAAAAGCATTTGAGATGTTCAAATCTCTACCTTCCTGAATTTTACCCCATGTAAGTCTGGAAGTCACTCTGACAGGCCTTAGTCCAACAGTTTAGAAATGTTGTCCCTTGATCTTTTCTCTTGCCTGCAGCATGTTGCCACAGCATCCTCACCAACTTACACTTGATTACCGTTAACAGAAAAGTATACATGATCACTTCCAGAAAGAAAAAAAAAAGAGAGATACCTAGCTTTCGAAGTCCACTTAAGGTATGTAATCAAAGCAGAACCCAGTTGAAAATAGATGTGTTAATGACGGCTGCTTCTTTCAATGTGACAAAGAGAATCTTAAGTTTGGGGAAAGAAGCATATTTAAAGCAGGGAGGTTCATGTGTAGCTGTTAAGTATGGCTCCTAATTATCCACATCTTTTTCTTATATTCCCAAGAAGAATTTGAAAGCTTTCTTCTAAAAAATGTTA
Organism: Typhlomys cinereus; assembly: GCA_023101885.1. Lineage (NCBI taxonomy): Eukaryota > Metazoa > Chordata > Mammalia > Rodentia > Platacanthomyidae > Typhlomys > Typhlomys cinereus. Next base: position 4,322,666 of record JALPQD010000146.1, read on the forward strand.
CACATTTCTTGCCAAGTTTGTTCCAATGCATTATTACTGGATGTGAAGGCAGAGTGTAAGTTGCAAGATTAAAGTCCTTCCCGACTTCCCTGTGGCCACAGCACATTCTCCAGGGTCTTCCCATGGCACGCCAGGCATCCCTCAACATCCCCGCAACTCAAGCCCTCAATACATTATATATTATATCTCAATTATACAGATTGCATCTGGTTTTCCAAATGCATATCTCTCTCTCTCTCTCTCTCTCTCTCTGTCTCTCTCTCTCTCTCTCCTTATTTTCATGTGATTCTTACTCTGTCCTGACGACTTCAAGATGCTTAACTAAGCTTCTTTCTGGAACACCTACTTCATTATCCCAAAGGTATGTCTACAACCTTCAACTCTATCTTTATGATTCAGTTGCCCGCTTATGTCTTAAAATAAACTACAATACAAGATTACTTGTCTTTACTTCAGACTCACAAGCCACAATATGTTTAGCAATATGTGGACAGGAAATGAAACTCAACTAGCCTTTGACAAGTCTATTTGTGTGAAGTGGTTCAACGAGTTGTGGGATCCCTAGAAATTTGAGTCTGGTCTATAGAAAAGGCATGCAGAGATTAGCATCCAATAAGGAATATGTGATAAATGCCATAGGACATTCAGAGAATAAAATGCTATAGGAATCTGGAAGAAGAGTCTTTTAACATTTAGTTGACCAAGGAATGCTCAGTCACTGTGCTGCCGTTTTAGGGTCTGTGGGCTTGTAGTAAAGGCACAAGTAAACAAGAAAGATGAGAAAGAACGTTTTAGAATCCAGGAAATACAGCACATCACTGAGTAGGCTGGTTTATTTGGGTTACAAGAGAGCTTTTGAGATTTAAGCAAACAAATTTGTTTAGAAGGAGATTATAGAGAAACTTGATGGTTCAGAGAAGCAACTGTAAATCTGTTCTCCATGCAGTAGGATATGGAAGACTAATGTATTTTGTAGATCTCAAAAGAACTTGAAGTAAAAAACTTGAGTCTTAATGTATTTGTCTAATAGAAGAACTGATACACTCTTTTCCCATGCCCTTTAGCTGCATGTAATAGGTCATCCATCACTTTGAATGTGAAATCCATAGGTGCAAATTAAATCTTCCTAAAAATAAAACAGAGAAATTGTTAATGTCTTTTTAACTGAGACACTGTAAAGATTAAAAGAAATTAGACATAGCATTACAAGTGGCATACAATACCACAGCATTTCTAGATAATTAGACTTAATATTTTAAATAACATAATAAATGTATTGTCAAGTAGATCATTAAATATTTACTCAGTACATTACCGATAGATCCCTATTTCCCTTTTATTCAAACACTGTACATTAATTTGCATTATTTCAAATGTTGGGAGGTTATTTACTTCAGAGCTAAACATTTAAAATATTTTTATTATGGGCTGGAAAGATGGTTCAGAGATTAAGACTCTGCTCCTAAGCAGAAGATCCTGAGTTTAGGTCCCAGATCCCACATAAAAACACCTGCACTTCTGCCCTAGTGGGCGGAGCCTGGACAATTCCAAAGCAAAGCAAAAAGGAGGTAGAAACAATCCAGAATGATTCCCGAAGTCACCCTTGGTCTTCCACAGGGAAACACAGTGCCCTCTTACACACACACACACACACACACACACACACACACACACATGCACTCACATTTACATGCACACATGTGCACATGCACGCATGCAAATAAAAAGGGAAAAATATAAAATGACAAATTCTTTATGTGGTGTTCTGTAGTTCAAAAGTGCTCTATATTATGCCTTCCAAAATAATCTCCATGTGACATGTAGACTGCAGAAGATGTAAACTGGGAAAATTTGAGGGGGGGAGCTTAATGATTGTGGACAGTAGTCATCCTGAAGATATTCTTATGTTAGCGAAAGTTGCAAAGATTGACAGTAACAGAATAGGGATGGACACTCGAGCTTGACGCAGAGCTAGAGAAGCAGTCTTTAAGGTATTAAGGCTGTACAGCAAGAAATAAACATAAGATATGAACAGTGGTAAGAACAGTAAGAACGCACACGACAGTGAAATACTACACATTTCATTTTGAAATTAGCAGGTACCATCGACGGTTTAAGCACAGGAATGAAATAGCTAAATCTGGTCCTATCTTTGTCTCTCACTGAATAGGACTTGCATCAAATTATTTGATAAAATTTGCATGCAACTCTTTTTAAAAAAAAATACTTTATTAAACAAAGGTTTTCCAGAGCCAACAAATAAGTGAGACAGAAACCAAAAACTCTAGTTGAACATTTATTCTTCTGGCCTGGCCTTTTCCCTCTGTGGCAGTCTCTGATACCTGTCTATGATTCCGTGGATTACAGAGCAAAATAACACTGAGCCTACATATCTGTTTCTTCATCTTAGCCAAATCCATAAGCTCTAGAAGGCTTAAAATATTTTGTTTTATATGTACAGCCTTATTCAGTTGATTTTCTTCTAAGGTATTCTAAATCTTTACAAATCATTTGATTGTGGAACAATGCAAAAATTGCTTTTATTTTTATGCAGAGAAGTTTGCTTTAAAAGAATTCTTCCAGGGACTTACTTTTCTAAAAAGGGGAAATGTGTTAGTTGTCTAAATGACTGCTAGACTTATTGAAACAACCACACTGTGCCTTAATTCACTTTTACATGCTAATATAAACAAAAGGGCAAAGTTATTAACCTACAACACTGCAGGCTGGCAGAAAAACCAACTCTCAAAAAAGTTATGCTTTGTGTCTTAATGTCTCTCAGAAAAGATAGTAAATCAATATTTTCTAACACTCAAAGTATAGTCTTAATGACCTTATCTCTCTACATGTGTATAAACACTTGATTAGACTGAGTCCTGCTATATGTTAAAAGCTCTGAAGCGATTCATCTCATTCACCATAAAAAATTAATAATAGATATTTCAGAGACAATAGTATATTTTTAAAAATTAAACATCCAAACCATCAAAAGATGTGTCTAATCCCCTGTGAATTACACATCATTAGTATTTCCAACCTCTAAGATATCTTACATATTTCTGCATGAAGCAAGGAGTGTCACAATAGAAAAACTAAGGAAGAAAAAGAGCCAATCTAGGATTTAATGTTTTAGAATGTAAAATAGAAGAGAATAAATAAGTTTTATTTATAAATAATTAATAAATAAGTTTCACAGTTCAAAATTCTACAGAATACATGGTTTGAAATCTGTGACTCTAAATTGTGTGTGAAAGATAGATAGACAGACAGATAGCGAGAGAGAAAAAGAGAGAGAAAGAGAGAGAGAGAGAGAGAAAGAAGACCATCCAAAGATGTCCATATCTTAATCACCAGGACTTATGACTATGTTGCCTTATGTGGCAAAGATAGATATGACTCAGCCAAGCATCTTGAGATGGGAAGATTATCCTGATGACCAACCATAAACACAGAAGCCTCATGAACCAGAGAGAAAGGACGACTAAAGTCAGAGAAAAAGATATTTTAGTTTAGAAAAGAGATGATAAAATATGGGACTCAACATATCAAACCTGGGGACTCGTGGAGCTTTGATTCTAGCTTTGAGGGTGGAAGAAGGTTTCATGAGACATGAAATTTAGACAGCCACTGGAAGCTGGAGAGAACAAGGAGACATCTTGTCACCTACATCCACCAGAAGGAAAGAAAGTTTCCCCACCCATGATGGACTTCTGACCTCTGGATAACAGACCTACATTGTTGTAATCCAGTGTATTTTCTTTAATTTGCTGTCTAATCAAGAGGAACTGATAGAGACTTTGGAGCTGAATGTGAGATGTTACTATGAAAGTACTTAAATATATAGAAATGACTTTTAAATTGGGTAATAGAAGAATGAAGAGAAACCCAGATTGCTTTGGTACACAGTACTTTAGTTAAAGGCACGGCTGGGAAAGAGTCAAAATGAAGTGTGAAATGTGATAGAGACACCCGTGGCATCCCAAAATGCCTAAGTGAAAGCAGTCTTCAGGGAAAAATTATGAAAACTATGAGCATTATAAACATTTCTGTGAAAGTTAAGGAGGGGGTGAAGACCAAGACTTTAGAGGCACAGAAAGGAATCCTTGATGAATGGTGCTGGGTGGAGGCTGATGGAATGTTCTAGGGGCAAAGTTGCCTGCACACAAACGCCTTCATCCTCAGTGGAAGGAGAGAATGAGCTGCTGAAAGTGTTAGACATATGTCATATGTTCCTATGACCTTGGAACATCTGCTATGGCATGTGTACATCTGCCCCTCTCTCTCTTCTTCTCTCTCTCTCTCTCTCTCTCTCTCTCTCTCTCTCTCTCTCTCTCTCTCTCTCTCTTAAGATTTTGTCTCAGAACAAAAAGTAAAAATGGTAGAACCAATGCTTATTCAGCATATGCAAAGCCTCAATCCTCAGTACTGAAAAAAAGTCAGATGTTTTATTTCATGTATTTTTATAGTTTCCAAACAACTTATTGGTATCTTGTTTTGCTAGATTGAGGTGGTCAAGTTAACATGTTTTTAAGAACTTTTGTACTTTTTAAACTTTGTAAATGGAAATATCTACAGATGTTCTCCTGTGTTGCTCTCTAGTCTAGTCATTGCAACCTGAGAGCAGATAATTTGTCTTCTTGTTTTATAGGAAAAAAGATGGAAGGCATTTTTATCATAAAAAAGGTTACAACTCAAGTCTTACCCATACCTGATATACATGGAACAAATGACATGATTTGATTTTTTTTCAACTGATGAAGCAGAGATGGGATGTTGAACTTGCATAACTGTAGTAGATTGGCACTTTGGAGAAACTTAGAATGAACAGATGATTTTGGCATGTGGTCTTTGAGGACCAGAGGGCTGATTGTGGTTAAATAGAAAAGTAAGTTCTCTCAAAGACATTCATGTCCGTCATTGGGAAGGTTAGTTTGGAAAAATATCCTCATATACCCACTGATCTATGATACTTGCTGGAGCATGAATAATGTTAGACATATGTCATCAAAGACCAAACCGATAAAGCACAGTGTGCCACACAAGTGAAAAGACCTGAAACTAGGAAGGAGTCTGGCAGATAAGATGAAGGGCTCTAAGGGGAAAAAGAGGGGGGATGGGATTGGTGATCAAGGGGTGGAAATATCATAAATTCACTGTAGCCATGCATGCAACGCTATTTTTTTAAAAAAATTAAAAATGGCTTGGGGCAAAAAAGGAAAAATATCCTTGATAAATTAATGCTAAGTTTTTTTTTTTTCCAAAGGAAGAAAATAAATCCAATGGAGGAAAAATTCTAATGCTATGTTTGGAGCAGTTCATTGAAGACTCACAATGTCAAGAGATAACAAATGAAAGCTTGATGTAATACGAAATCTGTGTATTTTAAAACAACTGCAAATAGTGGAAGCTCTATGGAGGGTGAGTTCATAATTCAGAGAGGAAAGCACACTGAAAGGTTATCTAAGGAAAAGCATATGCCAGTTAAAGCACAATCACTCTCTCAACATTTAAATTGAGCTCTCAAAGAGAAGCTCAGATGCAGAAGAGACAGCAGCAGAATTTCTGATGTGCCTGCAATGCAGAAATAAAAAAGTAGGGATGCCGGGGGCATCCATGCAAAGAACATTTTCTCTTACAAAATATTTTCCAGAGTTGAGGCGTACAGGATGGAAAAATAAAGAACTAAAAAAAAAATCTGTAATCAGAGCAAAAATCTCAATGTTTTTCTTCCTTTTTTCTTATTATTATGAGGAGACAAGTATATTCTGGAGAGAAGCCCCTGTACAGAGAACGAGATAAGCAGGACAGTCCCATGGGAACCATGAGACAATAACTGTATCCACTTTTATTCTGTGGCCACATTCAGATTCTGAGTGCAGCTCATGCCAGAGAATCTGGAGTTGTCCCATGAGAGGGGACCCAGAGATTCTGTGAGGTCTGAGGAAACCAACAGACATTCATGAGTCATTTGGAATGGCAATGACAAGACTGACAATTCCAGTATCTCAAACACATAGCCTGTGGCCCTTCACACACTTTTAGTGAGGGTCAGGGAGGTGATTCAGTAAAGTGCTTGCTACACAAACAAAAAGACCAAGGGTAAATGGAAGTGGAATACGGCCTGTATCTCTGACCTCAGAAAGCAGAGACTAAAAATCCCCGAGCAAGTTGACCAGGGAGATTAGCCATATTGGCAAACTTTGTCCTTGATTAAAGACCTTGTCTCAAAGAATAAGATGGAAGAGCAGCCAGGATAGTTTCTGATATCAATAGTTATGTGTATGCTCACATATGTAAACACATAGAGAGGCATACATACATATATACATACACACATGAAAATGGGAAAATATATTTAAAACACTTTTAAAGACAATTAATACATTTAAAAGGTTGACACAATAAGAAGTTAAAAGTCAAAGCTGAGGGCTGGAGAGATGGCTCAAGGGTTGAGACTCTATCTCACAAGCAGAAGGTTCTGAATTCAGATCTCAGAACCCACATAAAAACACCAGGCAGAAATGGCAGAGGCCTGCACTTCCTGCCCTAGTGGGCGGAGCCTGGGCAATTCCAGATCAAAGCATGAAGAAGGTAGAAGTAATCCAGGATGATTCCCAAAGTGACCTTTGGTCCCCCACAGGGACTCACAGTGCCTTCTGATACACACACACACACACACACACACACACACACACACACACGTATACACACATTCATGCACATAAAATAAATAAAGGTTAAAAAAGTCAAAGCTGAAAATCTATGGTATGGAAACAAGAATATTTTCACTGTCTTGGTACTAAGAAAAAAAAGTTCCAACTATGTTCCCCGTTACAAATATAGTTACTGACTTAAAAAAAAGTATTAAAATATCTTAATAGAACCTCACTCAATCTGCCCAGTAAAAGAGCTGAACTTAATCTACTGCAAACAGCATTAGCTATAATTGGTTCATATGTAATGCATTTAACCAAAACTAAAAATTATGCCAAAGTAAACCCAGGACCAGAGTACCAAACATCTAGAAAAATGTTCAAACAATATAAACATATCTATAGTCAGTCAAGATATTAGACTTATAGCTGTCAAAGACTTTTAAAATATTGTAGACTCAGAAAGTAAAAGATTGTAGGTTTAAAAAGTAAAGAAAACAAAGAGGAATACAAATACTGATGATTACCAGAAAATGAATAAATGGAAAATTCTACAGCCTAAAATGTTTAGAATAATAAGTAAAAAAATATATGCTTTCAACAGCAAATTCAATGCTGTCAAAAAGTGAAGGGAATCTGGTAACCCAAATCTCATAATAAAATATATGCAAATTAAAGCATGGAGAACTAATAACAAAGGAAAGAAGTAAAGATGACAGCAAAATAACATAGTCTAGTGTGATTGCAGCTGTTATAAGAAAGAGGGGCACTTAGTGTGTGAACAAAGCAGTAGCTGAGGAAACAAATGAGTGAAAATTTTCAAAACTGTTGTGACTTCAAGCCATTAAACAAAAATAAATAAACAAATAAATAAATAACAATACCTCTTCAAACCTTAGGCAGGAAAAAGACTCCCACAGTTATATTGTAATCTGGCACTAGAAATCATGAGTTCAAAGCTAGTCTGAGCTAGATAGCAAGAACTTGTGAAAAAATGGCAGAGAGAGAGAGAGAGAAAGAGAGACAGAGATTTATTCTAGTAAGAAAAAGAAAGGACTTAGGTAAAATTATTAAATTAATATTAAATCACGTGTGAACAGAGAAATAAAATCAAATTCTTAAGTTTAGAAACAAATAATATTCATTTCCGTTTCCAGTAAAAAAAAATCCTTGAAAATTTTAAACCAATTAAAAATGCCTGTACCCAGAATTTGTCTCCAATTGATATGCATAAAAAGATACTGAACGAAGTTTTGCTTTTGCTTTCAGACAAGGTTTCCTGCAATCCAGCTATGTTTCAGACTTGCTGTGCAGCGATTTGGCCTTAATGTTTCGGTCTTCTACCTTCACCTCCCCAGTGCTATGGTTAGCAGATGTGCATCTCCACACCCGCTTTATGTTGTGTTGGAAATGTCACTGGAGAAGCACTTGCCAGCCACGGGAACTGCATGCCCAGCCCTTTAAGTCAAAGTCTTTAAGAAGAACTAAGCACGTCACACATATAAGACTTCCAAGTCAAACCAAACACAAGGCTCGGGGAGTGTGGGACTAGAGAGGGTACAGAGAATGAAAGTACCCGAAGACGGGGAGGGGGGAGGGTGTCATCAGATGGAGTCATCCAGACATGACATGACTTCTGCACATCTGTGAACACACTGCAGCTGTGTCTCCTTGCACAAGGCCTGCACAAGATTCGGCTTATCAATAATATACCATGAAAGGGGCAAGACCTCAAGGGGCTGCACCTTTCCCTCAGAGACTAATGAAGGTTAATGCTGGATAGGGGAAAAGGGAGCTTCTCTCCCCAGTGGAATGTCCACTGGTATGTTGTCCTGACTCCAGCAAGCACCCAACACATGTCATTAACAGTGGGTCACACACAGAGAAGGACATGCGAACAGAGACAGGTGCGGAAGAGGGACGTTTTATAGTGAGAGAGAACAGGGGGTTAATATTGGGAAATAAGGGGTGGAAACCACAGAAAGTCATGTGTAAAGCCCTTCAAGGATATAGATAAAACTTTAAAAAGAGCTTAGCTAAGGGAAAAAAATATTTCGAAAAGAGAAAGCCTAAATGGAATACTATTTAGAGATTGACTGATCCTGGGGCAACTTTCTCAGGAAATGTTTTCATAGGCTCAGCACGCGCAGGCGCAGCACACACTAGCACCGCGCACGTGGGCTCAGCACACGCAGGCTATTTCAACTGTAGCCCAAGGAGCTAGGCTCAATCCTAATCGGCCAACAGAACTTGTCAATGTCACCCATATAGTAGTAGTTTTGCATGAAAGATATAAGATTGAGGGGGCCATGGTTGCCTGCCCCACAGTTCAGAGAACCACCGAGGCCAGGCATATGAGGCTGGGCCAGATACCCCACAGTGCGACTCTGAGAGATCATATCATGAAGCTGTGAAAATGAAACTTAAATTGCAATGGAGATACTGGAATCTTACAGATGCCAGGCCCACGGAATTTCTGCTCAGGAACAGATGGAATATAGTCAGCCCAAGAGAGGCCACATACGCTACTAGCAGCCGAGCTTGCAGGAGTCGAGGCAAGAGACGGCCCTGGTCTGTTGGAGGCCCGGACGATTTCATCACCAGCCTCGCATGCCAGACACAGGATCTAGGCTTTGCTTTTTGCCCTGCTGGGTTTGAGTCTGGCTTTGGTATGATCTTCTCCCCGTGGCCCAGTCCTCTCTTTTAGAATTGGAATGCTTATTCCATATAATCACGGGGTTGGAAATGTTATTTAAAAAAAAAAAAAAAAAACTTTTGTATTTATTACAAGGGACCACAGTTAAGAGATCGCCTTTAGACTCAGAAAGTATTGTTTTTATTGGTGTCTTCTTTTCCTTTTAAGTGGCTTTGAGACTGTTTAGGACTATAGGGTCCTTTGAAGTTGGAATGAGAATGCACTTTGCCTCAAGGGCTGAGCCTATGGGTGCAAGGGACAGAATGTTGTTTGAATACAAAGTGTCCCCCATGGGCTCCTGTATGAGAACATTTGGTCCTTAGCTGGTGACATATTTGAGAAGATTATGGAAACTGTAGCGATTAAACCAACTTGGAGGAAGGAGGTCCCGGGGCCATGAATCAGGCATTATACACAATTCAAATGTCTTTTTATTCCTTTACTAATTAGCACATCTTCAATGTTGCAGCTGATAGTGACAGACTTAACTTTCTTACAAGTTAAGCCTGAATTCGTTAGCAACATTTAATAATGTGCTGATTTAATAAAGTCCTGTGAATTTCAGAGACTAGTCATGTCATGTACACTCTGTTCCCTTAAGGCATATTTACATAAATATGTAAATCAGTTAGCAAAGGCTAACTGATTCTCTCTCAGCTATGTAAAAAAAAAAAGAACAAGAAACAAAATCCAGAGGAAGAAATATTACAATAAAGCAATTAAGAGCAAGAATCAATGTGTAAAAAGAGCAAAGTTAACATATAGCATTAATTCTCTTTAGTAATATTGAAAACCTCTCACAAAATTGTCTAAGAAAACAGAAAGGCATTAAAATTTGTTAGAAAATATTATGAATGCCTTTCTACCTTTATGCCAAATCTAAGTTTGTATTAAAGGGACAAAATTTTTTTAAAGTATAAATTTCCAAAGCAAGAAAAGTAAAAACATGAATAGTCAACATTGACTAAAGAAAATGAATGCATGCTTAGTCATCTCTCCAGAGAAAAGTCTCAAACCCAGACAGTATCACTTCTGAACTTGAACATACACATTGTTCATATAAAGGAAAAGGTGCCAGCCATTTCCTTTCAAAATTCTTCTAGAACAGAAAACACTTTCCATCATTTTAATGAAACTATCATACGTGACAAACGAGCCTGAGAAGTTTGTAACAAAGAAAGTTTTCAGACCAATCTCTCATCTGAATGTAAGCACTAAAATGCTAACAATCAGAAAAACAAAAGTTGGCATTTACCAAAAAAAAAAAAAAAGCCACTGTAATCACTAAGCCACAAATGAAAAATTGGAATAACAGACATAAGTCACTCAATATAATTCATTACACGTTAAAAAATGATGGAGGTGTGAAAGTGTTTAACAGAAATTCATATCAATACATTTTAAAATTTCTTAACTAGGAGCAAAAGGGAGCTTCCTTAATCTGATGAAGATTTTTTTTTCTTTTTGTGTGTGTGTGTGTGTGTGTGTGTATGTGTGTGTGTATGTGTGTGTGTGTGTGTGTGTGTGTGTGTGTGTGTGTGTGCATCACAGGGTACCGCGTGTGTCTGTGGAGGCCCAAGAGTGACTTCCAGAATCACTCTGGATTTCGTACCTTCTCTTTGCTTTGCTCTGGAGCGTTTCAGATTCCATCTTTCAGGGCCAGAAGTATAGGCTCTCGCCATTTCTGCCTGGCATTTTTACATGAGATCCAGGATCGGTACTCAGGACTTCTGCTTGTGAGGCAGAACCTTAACCCCTAAGCTATCTCTCCAGCCCAATGATAAACTTCTTAAAAACAACCTGCAATGAATACATTTAATGGTGAAATATTAAAAGCTTTCTCTAAGGATCAGGAAAGAGGCAGAGTACCTCTGCTGAGTATGTCACAGTGTATCTCTAGATCTATCCTTTTCCTTTACACGTCCATTCTGCGTTTCTTGTCTCTTCAAGCAGGAACTGAGCTGCACTCATGAGAATTGCAAAACCTTTTGCTTCTGAAGGGTTTGAATTTCCAGAGTTCCCCCTTTTCTCATTTCCAACTTCCCATTATTATTAGACATTTGAGTGCAAAAAGAGGTATCTGAGAGAATCTTCTGGGTTCCAAACATAGAGTTTATGGTTTGTTTTTTTTTTTTAATATTTTTTTTCACTTTTTTTTTTATTCAACTGTGCGCATGTGCGTGTATATGTGCGCGCGCGTGTGTGTCTGTGTGTGTGTGTGTGTGTGTCTGTGTATGTGTAGAATCACGGACGAATTCGCGAACCACCATGGACGCCTCCACCTCCTTCTGCCCCGGGATTCACAGGCTCCGCCCTACCAGGACCAGAAACGCAGGCCGCCCCCGCTTCCGACCGGTGTCTATACGTGGGATCTGGGATCCGAACTCAGTACCTTCTGCCTGCAAGGCAGAGGCTTAACCCCTGAGCCACCTCTCCAGGCCGAGTTTATGGTTTTGACAACCAGTCAGAGAAGGGGCCCATTGTGGGGATAAAATAATGGTAGAAAATAAGAATAAAGGGAAAGATATTAGCTTAAACTCCGGTGGCCCAGGGGGGCTGCGCCTGTGCCTCTTGGATTCAGATAATCCAAGAAAATGCCAGAGCCAGGGCGCTGGTCTTCAGATGTGGAGCCTGAGGCCCTGCTTTCCATGAAGTCTCTGTTTAGTTCCCGCCTCTGTCACCACTCTGTGTCTGTTCTGTTCAGGCCCTATCATGTTCTCCGGGGTCACAGTAATGTATGCGTCTGGGGAAATTTGATGCTTGCTTACTTTTCTAATAGCCATCAGATGTTAGTAACAAGAAAAGACTAAAAAGGAAAACGTAGACAAATACACAGAATGAATAAAATCAGAAGAGCAGTAAAAGAGCTTTAGGAGAGAGAGAGAGTGTGTGTATATGTGTGATTAAGAAGACATGAATCACTCCTGACATACCAAGACTGGAGGAGAAACCTCAGATGGTTTTAAAGGCTCTACAAGGAGGCAAAAGGGATTTTCTTTTTGTAAGATACAGCTCAGGAGTAATAGCAAGCAGGCAAACATGGCAAATCAAACAAACAAAGCAAACAAGAACCTTGTGCTTAGCAATAACAAGAAACCAGATCAGATGTCTGAACGGGCATGTCTGACATCTCAAGGCAGGTATCTTGTATTGTGGGATCCCAAATTCTCTTGCAAGGTCTTTCCTATTCTTCTCCTTCCTACTGGCTTCCTGTGGGTTTGGGCCTATGGGAGCCATAGGGAAAGATGGAGGGAAAGGGAGGTGACCAGGGAGCTATCCCAAATTCCATCCTAGAGTCATCATAGGATGGCTATGTTCTTTGAATGACCAAGAGTTTACAGTCAAATCTCATTTCTAAGTTCTGTCTTCCATGTCCTTGATTTCTCTTAATCCTTTTCAAGATTTGTCATTATCTCTGTGCATTTTCACTATCCATTTGTGATCTTTCCATTTACCCATAACTTTGTAGCTATGTCCTATGTAAGTAAATGTTCCCTAAAGTCAACTAACTAATGTCTTATGCGTCTCATAATCAATTTGCAAGAATTCAATTCTGCATGTCCCTCTACATCCCCCTGAGCTTCACAGGAGCTGAAACATGCAAGTACATTAAATTACAAAAAATCCCATCAGGCTCAATGGGGACACAATAGTGAGCATAGCTTTGGTTGCCTTACATGCTGAAAAAAAGGGGAGGAACAATAACTGGACAGAGATCAGATGGGGAAGCCATTGTCTTTGCAAACTAGCACCAATTGATGAAGAGCAAAGACCGGAGATCCTACTTTGCCTAAGCTCATTTCCCTTTAGAAGCATACTAGCTCAGAATGAATGCATTATACTATTTCTAAAGCAATATTTTATTCATGACTTCATAGAATAAAACGGGCAGGCACATTATACAATTAAATTTGAAATTCTGCATGTTTGATGTCAATTTAAAATATTCCATCTTTTTCTCTCTGTTACACCCAGTAAGTACTAGAAATTTTCCTACCAAATATCTATCTCTCTGATGTATTTCTCTCTTGCTATCATTAACTGCATCTGTTTATCTCTCATTCCTATATTACCAGAACAACTTTTTAAAATATTTTTTATTAATCTTGAAAAACAGGTATCACCCTTAGTGTTGTGGTTTGAGTGTGTAATGTCCCCTATGGGCTCATATATTTGAACCCCTGCCCTTCCCCCAGCTTGTCTGCTTTTGGGGAAAGTTGTGGAACTTTTACAAGATGGGACTGTTCTTTCTCTGTCTCCTGACTGCCTATGTAAGGGGACACCCTGACTCAAATATTTCATTTGTTATTCAAGAACCTCAGTGTAGTCCATTTGTCTACAAAATTCACCAGTACACCCAACTCACTCAATGACACAAACACCTGGATTTGGAGGCAAAATGCACACACTTGAAATAATTAGATGATACCTTGATATACTGCTCCAGAAAGTACTAATAATCCCATCGTTATAAGGAGTAATTTAATGGCCATTTAACATTTTGAAATGAAGGGTTAACAAGTGACTTCTTTTCCAAAGAACCAATTGCAAGAAGCAGTAAATTAAGAAATGTTTACACAGATGTCAAAATTGGTCAAAGCATTAATAAATTACTGGTGTGCCCTCAACAAAGATTGGACTCAAAACAGATTATACATGCTCTCTTTTTTACCTGATGTTTTACACAGTGGAAGCACATGACTACTATGGAGCACAAGGGAGTAAAGAATAGTAATTGAGAAATTGAAATTTGGATTTTGGGAAGAAATAAAGAATTAATAAAGAGTCGAGAACCAGGAAATATAGAATAGTCCAACAAATAAAATAAACAGATATTATCCTGCACAATGTGCAAATAATAAACTTTCAGTCAAGTTCCAAAAATAAAAATAGAAATTTAAAGTAGTTAAATGAATTCTTTTGTTTTATAGCTATATTGCTTTGATTTAATCATTAGTTGAAATAATGTGTTTGCCATTTAATACAAAGTTAGTTCACTTATCTGTAAATTTTACATTTAAATTTAGTGCCAAATAAAAACCTAAAATTAAATAAAAACTACAGTATAAATTCAAGGATATGTTCACTTCATTTCTTGAGTTTCATTTTAAGATTTTCCAGCCCTGCTTTTAAAAGAAACCTCATTAAATAACTAGCAATATAATGGGAACACAAACAATTTTTAAATTAAAACCACATGAATGAACTAATTTTAAATCCTCAAAGACTTTTTAAAGTTGAATAAATCAAGAATAGTGTTGGTTTTAAATTATTATTTAATAAATATCTTTATTCATTACTAAATAATATAGCAGCACATTTCTGTTTTTCAACTGTTTCTTAAAAGCGAATAGCCTCTGTGATTAAAATAATAAACAATATAATAACACATAGTTAAAGAAACATAACCTATCTGTAATATAAAATATGAACAATAAACCTCAATTTATAGCTATAAAGTAAAACAGAAAATAACTGCACTAAGATCAGAACCACATTATTAATTTTTTAAAAAATCAAGTGAATGCATTTGAGAAGAACACTGAATTTTCAATTGAATTTAATGTGAATTTGTGAGATGAATGAGGCAGTCAGATCAAACATTCAGTTGTGTTGCTTCTTCAATTACTTGAATATAATTTATTTTGAATTAATATAAAGATCTAAAAGCTTCTTCTAATTTAAGAGCTTTGGTGACTGAGGGTCACTCAAGTCAACCCTCAGCTAGATCATATATATAATATTGATATGAATACGTTCCACATTTGATTTCAACTAATTTAACATTTGTACCGAATTTATACTCTGTTCTAAGCGCTTAAAATACTATCTCATTTGCTTCACCTGTACAACATCCCAACGGAACGGTACATCTCCACTTCAAAGACAGGGAACTAAAATACAACAGCTTTCGTTCTATCTAGAGCTATTAGTCCTGTAAACAGTCATAGGAAAGATACTGAGAACCAGTAACATTGGTCTCCATGTTTGAGTTGGGAGGAACGCCCAGATAAATGTGCTCCAACTTCATCATACATCCAAAAAAAAAAAAAAATTGGAAAGCTTGCTAAACAGTTTCTAACCTCCTGTGCAAGATGTTTGCTTTAGAGAATCTAGGACAGTATGCAGAAATTTATTTAACAATTCCCCAAGTAATGCTAATGACACCATCAACAAGACAAGACCAGACTATATGAAACACTTACTTATTCAAAGATTGCTGAGCACCACAGAAACTTGTTTCTGAAGATAACACACTTATTTTAAAATAATTTTTAATATAAAAGGCTTGGGAAAACTTAAAAACTTGAGAAATGATAAAATACACGTGTCCATTACAAGCAGTCTTAGTATCATCTCTTAACCTGATGTAGTTAAAATTGTATTTTTTCCAAATTTATATGACCACAGTGTTTGGCAAGATGCTTATTAATCACATATAACTGGTGTTCTGAGAGACACTAAGAATACTTGGCAGCTATTCAGCACTAACAAATCCTGCTCAAAAATTAATTTAGCCAGCTACTTTTTTTTTCCTTTGATTTACGTACCTACAGCATGAATGGCCCAAGGGAATATACTTATCCCTAGTTATGACTTATTTCTTTATGAGAACTATATGAGCACTATAAACATTGCCGATCCAAGTATCAGATCTCCTAAAATTATGATGTCAACTGATGCCACATTGAAGATATATAAAATTCAAATTAAGACCAGATATATGAAAAAAATTGCATGAGCTCTGGCAAAATATTATCATGACACACTGTGTTCATATTAAAATTTACTAAATCCACATCAAAAGAGACAAGTTCCTTCTGTTTGCCAAGTAATTAAAAATCATAGTTCTATCATTATATAAGATTAAATTATTTTACCTGTTCTTATTTAGGCCAACATCAGTTTTCTTCATGGCAAAAAAAAGAGATACTAAAGTTTTGAACATATGATATTTTGTTTTTAAACATAAATATCTCTTCTAGCAAAATTCTAAAAGATTGGCTTAGTACAGGCAGTTGCTTTCCTAAGCTAAGATTAACAAGAGTATGTTTCATCAGAGGTTATCAGCATGGGATTCTCTCTCCTAATCATTATTTTTACTATAAATACACATTATAAAATGTCACTTTAGATATTAGGAAAACTTGAACAGATGTTAGAGAAAACACAATTCTCCCAATGTTAGCATCTTACATTAAGATACTCCATTTGTTGTAATTATTAAATCAGTGTTGATGTATGAAAATAACCAAAGTCCACAGCCTTTTTTTTAGCTTTCCTTAAGTTTTATCTAAATTTGTTCCAAGGTTACTGTCCAAGTTTCTTCCACGTCACATCTCCATAGCTTCTGTTGGCAGTGACAGTTTCACAGTCTGTCCATGTAGCTAGTTTTGTAAAGTTTTAGCCAGATAAAGGATTTTTCCCTCAAGGTTTTCTTGTTATATGGCTATGAATTTTGTGTGTAAATACCCATCTTTCTTTTCCACTCTTCTCTTTCTTCTTTTCTTTTTTATTGACAGCATTTCATTACTTCCTGACATTGCATTTGCTCTGAGGTATTTTACATACTTCTGCCCCAGTCCCAGGATCATTTGCTTCCTCAAAATGCCTAGACTTCTTGGTTTAGAAAATTGTTTTTAGAAGATCTGGATGTGATGACTCATCCTGTCATCTCAGCCCTGGGAAGGCTGAAGCAGGAGAGCATCCATTCAGGGGCCATCTTGGGCCACATTGTGAATATGAGGCCAATTGCCCTACCGAGTGAAACTGTCCCAATAACAACCAAAAATAAGGAAAAGGAAACAGACAGAGAGAGAGAGAGAGAGAGAGAGAGAGAGAGAGAGAGAGAATCAAGGAAGGAAGAAAGGAAGGAAAAAAGAGAGAGGGAGGGAGGGAGGGAGGGAGGGAGGGAGGGAAAAGTTTAAAAAGGATGTCATTACAAATTCAGATGAGTACTAGGTTTACTTACTATAATTATTTAGGGTACTATTTCTGTAACATTCAACTGTATAAGAAAGGAAACTATGCATATAAGTAAGTGTTTAAACTTCTCTATGATGCTACTTTTAATATTATTTAACATTTATGCTTAAATTTAACATTATGCTTAACGTCTTCTTGTACAAATTTTCACTTTAAAGGCCTTATGTATATGAACTGATTGAAATACATATTAGATTTCATATAGCAATTCACCTATATAAAATGCCATTAGATAGACAACTATGAACTACCTATAGTATAAAAATGGAAAAAAGTGAATTCAAGCAGTCGCACAAGTTAATGGAATCATCAAGTAATAAAGAGGCACTGTGAAGGGGAGGGTAAAGCAATGTATCTGGTATGAGAATCAATTCACCATAAATGGGCACGTAGTTTATATTGTCAGTGCTGCTCAGTATCATCTGCTATTCTCCTTTAAACATTACATTACTTTGTTCCTGGGACTGAAACAAAATCATTTCTAATCAGTCCACTAGGTCAGAAGAGAAAAATATGTGGAATCCAGAGAGACTGATAGACAGCAGTGAGAGATTTTTTTTTTCTTCTAGTGTTAAAAACGCAATGAGTGGTTATCCCTACCCCCTCCTTTCCCCCTCCTTCCCTCTCACTTCCTCTCTCACCCTTCCCTTCTTCACCAATCCATCCCTCTCCTTCCTACTCTTCTTCCTGTCTGCTTGTGTGGACCCCACAGTTCCCTTCCGGTTGTCTGCTTTAGTAAGTTATCTGTGGAAGATTAAGTGGTCCTTCCTTGGGTAGACCCACTGATAGGGTACTCTCCTTCATCTGTCTAGCCCTAACGTTACCACTGCATGGAATTGTTTCTCCTGAGATCCTCACTAATCTATGGGGGTAGGGATGTTGATATGTCAGCCATTGTGCAGGTTTAGTGAAGGTAAGTCTCATTGCAATGAGTTCATGGATGCATCAACCCTTTCTTGAGTAAAATGACTTGACTGGAAGTTGACCTCCTCATCTTTACACTACAATCTTACCATCGTCTCTTCCACAAGATTCCCTGATCCTCAGAATGGGAAGAGATTTGATGGATCTGATTCCAGCTGAGCATTTTAGCGTAGCACTTTGGTTGATTGTTGTCTATTTCACTGTGCTTCCTTTGCACTAGCCTGTATCTTATTTGGGTGTTGAGATCTTTTCTAATCTAAAGATAAAATGAGAGGTGTTTAGTTGGAGGTTTACTTTCTGGAATTTGTGATTAGTATTGGAACACCTAATTCTATTATTAGTTTTCTACCTTCTACTGTTGTTTAGACTGCTTTACATTGTTGGGCAAGTGTTTCTTCTATGACAGGGGTGTTTAGGGCTAGTTATAAGTTGTTTGCTTACTTGGAGGTTAACCTCACTCCCTACTGTGTCCTGTTCCTGTCCTTCCCTCCCCTTTAAGACTTTTGTTACCCAAAAGTCTTCTTTAACTGTTTATCCCTGTTCTTTTCTTTCTACTGTTTTGGAGGGTCTTCTATTGCCACCTTCCCCCTTCTGTTCCTTTGTGGGTGTTGTAAGATTTTCTGTTTGATTACATCAAATTGAATGTCTAGTTCTAAGATCTCCTTATAAAAGGTAGAACATGCAGCATCTCTTTTCCTGCATCTAGAATATTTCACAAAGTATGATTTCATACAGTTCCATCTATTTACTGACAGATTTAATTAGTTCATCTTTCCTGATAGCTGAATTGTTTCCATTTTCTGTGTGTGTGTGTGTGTGTGTGTGTTTACACATATATATTACATTTATTTTAACCATTTATCATTTGTTGGACATCTAGGTTGGTTCCATTTCCTTATTATTGGGAAAAAAGCTGGTATGAATATGGTTGTATATGTGACTCTGTTGCAGGATGCAATGTTCTTTGAGAATATACCTAGGAATAGAATATCTGAGTCATATGGGGTTTTTAACTTTTTTAGGAACCTCCAAATTGATCTTCAAAGAAGTTTCATGAGTTTATAATCCCACCAGCAGTGCAAAAGAGTTCTCCCTGCATCTGCAACAATATTCACTATTCTGTTTGTGTTTTGGATCATAGCTATTTTGATTGGCATGAGATGATATCTCAGGGTGGTTTTAATTTGTATTGCCCTAATAACTAGGGAAGCAGAATAATTGTTAAGATGTTTGCTAGACATTTGAATTTCACCGGGTGAGTTTATTTTCAGTTCTATAGCTCATTCTTTAAAGGATTTGTTTGCTTCTTTGGTATCTAATTTTTCATGTTCCTTTGGTAGTCTGGATAATAAAGGTGCTCTCCCATTCAGTAGGTAGCCTTTTTGCTCAATTAACAGTCTCTTTTGCTGAGCAAAAGCTTTAAAATTTCACATAGTTCCACTTGTTTCATGTTAGACTTATTCTCTGTGCCTTTGGGGTCCTCTTGAGGAAATGCTGACTGAAACTAATCAATTTGAGTGCATTTCATACTTTTTTTTCTTCTAGGAGTTTTATAGTCTCTGGCCTAACATTGAGGCTCTGATCCATTTGAAGTTTATTTTCATGTAGGGAGACAAACAAAGGTTGATTTTCACTCTTCTACATGAGGAGATCCAATTTTGACAGCACCATTTGTCAAAGATATTGTCTTTTCCTAATGGATTTTTTTTTTGGCACCTATATCATTGATCAGTTGACAATAGGTGAGTGTACTTATATTTGGATCTTCAATTCTAATCCATTGGTATGTGTCTCTTGCTTCCAGTCAATTCCATGTTGTTTTTATTACTATGGCTTTATAGTGTAAAGTCTGATATGGTGAGTTTTTATTGCTTGAGATTGTTTTTGCTATCCTGGCTCTTCTATGTTTCTATATAAAATCTGAGATTGTTTTATCAATTTCTGTGAAGAATTGGGTTGGAATTTTGATTGGTATTGCATTGAATCTGTATGTTGCTTATGGTAAAATGGTCATTTTAACATTAATTCTACCAATTCACGAACATGGACGATCTTTCCATCTTCTGGTGTCTTTTTAGAGTTTTAAAGTTTTCATTATGTAAATCTTTCATATCTTTGGCTAGGTTTATTCCAAGATATTTCATTTTTTTAACACCAGTGGTAAATAGTATTGCTTCTCTCAGATCCTTCTTGCTTTGTTTCTCCGTAGTGTATACATAAGCCACTGATCTTTGAACATTACTTCTTTATCCTGCAACTCTACTGAACCTATTTATTAGTTCTAGGAATTTCCTGGCAGAATCTCTAGGGTCCTTGAGGTATAGCATCATGTCATCTGTGAATAGGGATAATTCAATTTCATCTTTTCCAAGTTGAATCCCTTTTATCCCTCTCTTTTCTTATGGCTCCAGCTAAGACTTCAAGTGAAATGTTGAATAGAAGTAGTGAGAGTATAGACAGTCTTGTTTAGTTTGTGATCTGAGTGGGAATGCTTCCAGTTTTTCACTGTTTAAGATGAGTTTTGTTACATGCTTGTTGCATATGGCCTTTATTATGTTGATAAATGTTCCTTCCAACCCTATATTCTCCAGAGTCTTTATCATAATGGGGTTGAATCTTGTCAAAGTTTTTTTCAGTATCAATTGAGAGAATTATGATTTTTGTCATTACATTTATTTATATGGTGAATCATATTTATAGCTTTACATACTGAAACAACCTTGTATCTCTGAATAAAACCAACCTGGTCATAGCAGATAATCTTTTTCATGTTTTTGAATACAATTTGCTAGAATTTGGTTGGGATCCTTGCATCTGTGTTCATCAATGAGATTAACCTAAGTTTATTTTTTTTTTTTTTGGTTTTTTTGCTGTCTTTATTTAGTTTCGGGATCAGTGTGATGTTGGCTTTGTAGAAAGAGTTAAGAAGTGTTCCATCCTTTTTTGTTTTGTGGAATAATTTAAGAAGTATTTGTGTTGATTGTTCCTTAAATATCTGCTATAATTCTATATTAAATCCATCTGATTCTGAGCTTTTCTTGGTGGGAGATTAATTATCACTGCTTCAACTTTACCTCTTTTATAAGACTATTTAAACAATTTAACTCATCATGGTTTGTATGTGTTTAGAAATTCATCCATTTCCTTGTGCTTGTAAAATTTAGTGATGTATAAATTTTTAAAGTATGACCTTATAGTTCTCTAATTTTCTTGACATATGTTATAATAGCTCCATTTTCATCTCTATTTCTTTAGTTTGTGTTTTCTATGTCTTGGTGTTGGTTAATTTGACTAAGGATTTGTCAATCTTATTAAGTTTTTCAAATAACCAGTTTTATTTTTCTTTGTATCAATTTCAGTTATTTTTCCTCTCATCTTACTAATCTCTGCATGTCTACTTATTTTGGGATTGGGTTGTTCTTATTTCTCTAAAACTTTAAGTTCCATTGTTATATTATTAACTTGTAATGTTTCCCTTTTTTGATGTAGGCATTGAGTGCTATGAATTTGCCTCTTAGGACCACCTTCATTTTATCCCAAAAGTTTTGATATGATGCCTTTTTATCATCTCTGAGTTCTAGTAATTTTTGAATGTCCATGTTTACTTCTGTCCAGACCCATTCCTCATTCACTAGCATATTGTTAAGCTTCCAAGAGTTTGTGTATTTTCTGTTGTTTGTCTTGTTATGACTACTTCCTCCAGACGGAGTACAGGTGGTGATTTCAATTTTCTTTTATTCATGGAGGCTTGTTTTACAGACCAGTATGTGGTTTATTTTGGAGAACATTCCATGGGCTGCTACAAAGAATGTATATTCTTTGGTGTTAGGATGAAATGTTCAGTAGATGTCTGTCAGGTCTATTTGGTTGTGGTTTGGTTTAATTCCAGTGTGTCTCAATTCAGTTTTTGGCCTATTGACCTGTCTATATATGAGAGTGGGATGTTGAAATCACCTATTATTATCATGTTTAGACTGATTTGTTGTTTTATGCACTGTAGTGTTTAACAAATGTGAATAAGCCTATGTTTGGAGCATATGTTTAGAATTGTGAGTTCTTCTTGATACATTGTTCCTTGGATGACTACATAGTATCTTTCTGCATATCTTATGATTTGTTTTGGTTTGAAGTTTATTTTTCCAGATCTTAGGATAGCTACTCCTGCTTCTTTCCAAGTTGCATTTAGTTTGATTGTTTTGATTTGAAGTTTATTTTGTCAGATAATAGGATAGCTATTCCTGCTTGTTTCCAAACTGCATTTAGTTGGCCTATCTTTGACAATCCTTTGACCCTGAGATTGTGCCTATCTTTCAAAGTGAGGTGTGTTTCTTGGAGATAGCATATTGATAGGTTGTGGCTTTTAGTCCATGCTGTTAGCCTGTGTCTCTTGATTGGAGAGATGATCCCACTGATATTTAAATTTATAATTGAGAAGTTTTTGTGATTCCTGTCATTTTTAGAGTTTATTGGTACTTTCGTGTTTTCAATTTTCTGCCTTATAGTTGCATTGCCATTATTTTTCTTTTTAAAAAAGAATAAATACCTTTATCACATGAGTTATAATGACTTATTTGGTTTTCTGGGCTTTGATTTCCTCAGGTAGAATTCCAGCTCCTTGACCTCTGGCAGACCATCTGCTCTACCACACTGGCCTGGTCTTGATGCAATGTAGGCAAGAAGCTCATCCTGCTGGAACTGCTCTTCCAAAAGACTGCTGATTTTGGCATTATTCTTCCTTTCGTTGTATTTCTTTTTAACTTTCCTTGTTCGTTTTTTATTTAAAATTGCTTCTTCCTCAGGGGTCAGCTTGACTCCTTTCTCGTGGCCCAGAGGCAGTGTGTAATGGGACTCATACCACTGTCAGTTCAGAGCTGTCAACAAGGATGATGCAATTCTTCACCAGAGTCTTGGTTTGGACCAGCTCATTGTTGGATGCATTGTAGACAACACCAGTGATTCCTGTTTTGAGAGTGCAACACTCAGAGCCCCAGGAGAAATTCTACACATCCAGCTTCAGGGCCCTGGTACTTCTAACCATGTGTATACAACGGGGGTCCAATCTTAAGTGTTGGCTGCAAGACATCTCAGTTTACACTTCCTCTTCTTGTAGTAGGGATTTCTCTTGCCCCAGTCTTGTAACACTTGTGCTAGTTGTCCAAAAAGATATCCATTGCTGGGCACTGGAAAGAGTATTTCCCTTTCATCCTCTTGAGTGTGTTGATCCATTTTGCCAGTCTTGGGAATTTTTTCTAGTATCTACTACTGGTCCAGTTTAGTAGATAAGAGGGGCATTATTTTTGTTGAGAAATAAATTTTTCTTCCACCTTCAAACATGACTGGTAATTTAACGAATATAGCAACCTGGGTTGGTATTTGTGATCTTTTATGACTTGAGCAATTCCTTTTGCCTCTAAATGTAACTTAATTTTTCTCTCTTTCAGTTCTCAGAATGTGCTCTTTGTCCTGTATCTGGGACGTTATTAGTATTATTTAACTAATTTTGCTCCTATTTTGATCATATCTGGATGGGATGCAATAGGTGTCTTGTACTTGGATGGGGTTCTCTTTAGGTGTGGTAAATTCTCATTTATGATTGAAAGATCTGAGCTGGACTGTTTTCTTGGGGTTCTTGTTCTGGGATTCCATGAATGCATACATTTGACTTTTTCATAATATCCCATAGTTCTTGATTATTCCTTTCATATTTTTTTAGTTTCTTCAGTTTCTTTAAATTGAATGATCTGGTTCTGTCAGCTTATCTTTCATATCTGATATATTATCTCCTGCTTGATCTGTTCTCCATGTGATACTCTGTTAGGTTTTCAATTTTAGTTAGTTTTACTTTGATTTTCAGTTTGGATTTTTTTCTAAACTTGCTCTTGTTTCCTCTATTTCCTTTTCTTCTCAGATTTTCTTTTATTTTTTTTCCTGTTTATATAAGGTAATACTTTACTTATTTCCTCTCTGAGGCACTGAACCTCCCTCTGACTTATCTACCTTAATGAGCATTCAGGACTCAGTGGCATAGCTTGGGGCCCCTTCTTGAGCTCCCCATTAGCATGGGAACTTTGTATGATTGTTTAATCCCTTGCCTCTAAGGATCCTGAAGCTGCCTGAAGCTTTCTCCTCTGTGATCCCTGCTAGACTTTGGGGAGTCACTTACATGTCAACCATTGTGCAGGTCAGGTAAAGTCCAATTCTGGCTGCTGTAGCCCTAACTTGTGTGAAGTATCATGCATATCATTGGTCCTCCCCATCTTTAGGCTCTTACAATCTTGCTGCACCCCTTCCACACATTTGTATAAGCTTTAGGATAGGGAGAGATTTGGCTAGTCTGATTCTAGGTGAATAATGAAGGGTCTTTGGTGCTCTGAATTACAGTTTGTTGTTGTTTTCAGTTTTGCTGTTCCTGTACTGCTCTTGACTGCAGTCCCAATTGGTATGGAAGGTCACTTCCTGAAGGGTGGGAGCTTTCTCTGAGGAATCTACCCTTAGAGTAAGACCTCTCCTATAATGCAAATTGGGAACAGACTTTAATTTCATATGGTGCTAATCTCTTTAACAATGGTTGTCATTTTACTGTCTGTAATCTCTTTAAATTTGCTTTCACATTGTTGTTCTTCAGACCTCACAGTTTCCATCCCTTTCTCCCTGACTTCTTACTCCTTTTCTTCATGACTCTGAACAAGAACACTAAAAAGTAACCATGCCACACTGTCAAGACCACATCGCTTTGAAACTTCCTCTGCCAAACATACAAATTTATCTTCAGGAAAGCTTTCTGGGCAAGGACAAAACATTGCTAAACTCACTGCAAATAAATCGTTCCATTTGCCCCTCATTCAGTTCCCAATATAGTCTCTGTTCCCCTCTGGACCATCACAAGCTTGTCTTCAACTATTTATATCTGAAACAATAATTATGTCTTCAAACTGTAACTAGAATGGTCCCTTAGGTCCCATCTCCACAACACAAAGCCTTCTCCAGCACAAAGTCCAAATGTTCTCTTTGTTTCTTCCAACAAGCATTTCCAAAGGCACACTAACCGCATCACAGCAATGACCACATTTCTCTACATCTCAGTATCAATTTCTCTCAGCAGTTTCTAATACTGGATCCTCTTTAGTCTCACACAGCAATGCTCTACTTCCATGGTACTAATTTCTGTACTCATTAATCTTCTCTGTTATTGTGAGACACTACTCAAACTCAAGCAACATCAAGAGAAGAAGGGAGATTTATTTATCTTATAATTTTAGAGGGGAGATGCAGTCCATTATGGCAGAAAATGAATGGCCAGTGGCACAAGGTGGAGGAGGCCCAGGTCACATCCATTATGGAAGCTGAGAGCTGTAAAACTCAACACAGACTAACTGAAGCAGAGCGGAGCTGACCATCCTCAAGGACCATCCCCGTGACTACCTTCCTCCAGCAAAGTTCCACCTCCTAAAGAGGCCATACCTTCTCAAACAGCTAAAGATTCAAGTACATGAGCTTATAGAGGACAGCTCATATGTCAAAATATGGCAGCGGGCGATGAATTTCTTTTAAAGATATTCATGATAGCACAAGATAACTTACTTCTGGTTCTGCAGGATTCTAATTCTTTACAGTCCTTAAGTTCTAACAGAGATATGGCTAATTTCTGGGACCTTCCATTTGCAGAGCTCCTGTTAGCAAGTGTCGTCTTTTGCACACATGGAGGTCAACTTTTGTTTTATATCCTATAAGATGAAGTAAACTCATTTCTTGCACCTCATATAGACAAATTTGAGTAAAAAAGAAAACCTTCTTCAGGAGGAATAATAATTAGTAAGGAGGAGTAATAATTAGTAAAGACATTATTGAACAAAATTGGGAATCATCTCAACCTTATTACTCAATATGATCTGTGCCTGAATTTTTTCCATTTCTACGCACTGTATTGAACATTTTATATATGATACCAAAGAAGTATTTTGATTTTATTTAAAAAATAAATAACTACTACTGCTGCTGAAAACATGCATTTGTGTAAAATAGCCCACATTTGGGCATTCTTAACAAGAATTAAAACATTCAAAGTCGCTCTAAACTAGGCAGAAGTCTGAATATCCCTTAGGATTTGGAAAGACATTATTTTATCTTAACAATTTTAGCATCAATAACTACATAGAAGTATAATTAGTGGAGCTAATAATGTTTTTCACATTCTAAAGAGGAAAACTTTTTTATTGTTTTCAGTCATAAGAGTTTTTATTCAAAATATATTTTCCTCCAAAATGGAGTTGTCTCTAAAATGCATAAATTTGATTTTTCCAAATTATATTGAATAATAATACTTTTGTGAAGTTATTAAAAATGTTGTATCTTTTAAAAAGTTCCCACCTTTCTTTTTTCTTTAAAAAAAATTCCTTTACTTCAGAATGGAAGGAACCTTTATCAATATAATAAAAGCTATATACCACAAGCCCACAGCAAGGATTATGCTCAATGGGAAACAATTGGAAGCATTCCCACTTCGATCAGAAACTAGACAAGGTTGTCCACTCTCACCACTTCTATTCAATATTGTACTTGAAGTCTTAGCTGAAGCCATAAGACAAGAAAGGGACATAAGAGGGATTCAAATCGGCAAGGAAGAAGTCAAGCTATCCCTATTTGCAGATGACATGATCTTATACCTGAGTGATCCCAAAAACTCCACCAGGAAGCTCCTGGAACTAATTGAGAAGTTCAGCAGGGTGACAGGATACAAAATAAATGTGCAAAAATCAGAGGCCTTCCTATATGCCCAGAATGAAAGAAGTGAAAAAGCCTTGAGAGAAACAATCCCATTTATTATAGCCCCTAAAAAAATGAAATACCTTGGTATAAACCTAACTAAGAGGTAAAAGACCTTTACAATGAAAACTTTAAAACCCTAAAGAAAGAAATAGCAGAAGACACCAGAAGGTGGAAAGACCTCCCTTGTTCCTGGATTGGCAGAATCAACATCATAAAAATGACCATCCTACCAAAGGCAATATACAAATTCAATGCTATACCAATCAAAATCCCAAAGCAATTCTTCAAAGAAGTTGACCAAACAATCTCAAAGTTCATATGGAGGCAAAAAAGACCCAGGATAGCAAAAACAATCCTGAGTAACAAAAACACAGCTGGAAGTATTGCCATACCAAACCTTAGTCTATACTACAAATCCATAGTTGTAAAGACAGCGTGGTACTGACTCCAAAATAGACATACAGATCAATGGATAAGGATTGAAGACCCAGATATAAGCCCACAAAGTTAGAGCAATTTGGTCTTTGACAAAGGGGCCCAAAGAATCCAATGGAAAAAGAACAGCATCTTCAACAAATGATGCTGGCAAAACTGGATCTCCACGTGCAGAAGATTAAAGCTGGACCCGTACTTGTCACCATGTACAAGACTTAATTCCAAATGGATCAAGGACCTTGATATCAGGCCAGAGACTATAAAAACCATAGTTGAAAGGATAGGGAACTCCCTCGATCTGATTGGGCTAGGCCAGCAGTTGCTAAACAGACATCCAATGGCACAGTCACTGCTACCAACTCTCAACACTTGGGATCTTGTGAAATTAAAGAGCTTCTGTTCAGATAAAGAGATTGTCACACGAGCTCAAAGGCAACCCACAGAATGGGAGAAAATCTTCACTAACCACACATCTGATAGAACTCTGCTGTCCAGAGTGCACAAAGAACTTAGAAAACTAAACACCAAGGAAACCAATGCCCCAATTAAAAAATGGGCCCTGGAACTTAAAAGAAACTTTACTAGGGATGAAATTAAAATGTCTAACAAATATCTGAAAAAATGCTCCACTTCCTTAGGCATCAGGGAAATGCAAATCAAACCTTCCCTGAGATATCATCTCACCCCGGTCAGGATGGCAAAAACCACAATACAAACAACGACAAATGCTGGAGAGGTTGTGGAGAGAGGGGAACTCTCCTGCATTGCTGGTGGGAATGCAGGCTCATACAGCCACTCTGGCGAGCCGTCTGGAGATTCTTAAAGAAATTAAAGATTGAAATGCCATATGACCCTGCTATTCCACTTTTGGGAATAACCCCCCATACAGCAGAGGCTTTTCTACATCTCAGCTTTTTGTGAAATGAGAGAGCTGAGCAATGTCAGTGGGTTTCAAATAGCACTGATAGACAATCCCTGGAGGAAACATAAAAATACAGACTCTTTGTTCTCATCCAAGGTCAACTCAATTGGAGCCCCCAAGGAGTCCAGGTTTTTACAAATTCCCAGACGATTCCAATCATCAGCTAACTACAGACCACAAAGCAAATTATGGGCTGTATGTTCTTTGCTCCATTCCATTTCACATATTGAAACCCTAATCCCAGTGTGAGGGTGTTTGGAAGTAGGGCATTTGGGAAGGGATAGTTAGGTCACAACAATAGAACTACTATTTATGGAATTAGTACCTTTATAAGAAGAGATCAGAGAGCTTACAGCTCTTGTTCCATCATAGGAAAGAACAGAAGGTTGATGGACATCCAGAGGAAAGCCTTCAGTAAGAACTCCATCTTGCTGGCAACTGGTTTCAGGCTATATCCTCCAAAATGTCAGAAATATACTTGCATCATATATTTCAATATACTTGACATAAAAAACACCATGGCAACAGGTGACCACCAGTATAACAGTGGTATGAGTATCAAGGAGACAACCAACAGCTCTCTGAGTGAACTCAAGACCCTCTTGTCAGAATGGAACAAATTCCTGTTACTGTTAACCAGAGCGAGAATCTTTAAAAGGGAAGGAAACAGATAAATAGGGAAAAGCAGCCAATGAACCCATAGGTAGAAAGACAATACACCAATCTGCTCATAAAATATAATGCTATTATACCCATAGATTTGAAAAACACTTAATACTCAACCTAGAAGTCCTCTTCTACAAAAGAGGTAGAAGATCTCAACAACTTGATAGGATGCAGTCTAGGGCAGTAAAAGAGCAGTGACATGGCCAACAATGGCCAGTCATAATGCAGAATATCACCAACCCAGCCAGGCTCACTCAGAATCAAGCCAACTTAATCTCTCCCTATCCTAAGGCTTTGGGAACTTCATAGAAGAGGAATCGGTGAGAATGTAAGAACCTGAAGATGGGAAGGTTCACCATTGGACAAGATATTACATTTAAGACAGGACCGATACATCTAGGAACTTACTTTCGGTGAGACTTGTCCTTTCCAGACCTACATAATGACTGACATACCAACTGCCTCCATGACTGACTATTGAGAAACTCAACAGAAATAAGAACATACAGTGGAAACCATGGGGACTAAAGCTAGATGAGTGAAGGGAAATGCCCCTATCAGTGGGGTAACCCAAAGAGAGGCAACTTGATATGCCATAAAAGGCCTGAATCCCCAAAGGAGTAGACAAGCCAGAAGGAACCCTAAGATCCATAGAAGCAGACAGGCAGGAAGGTGAGAGGGAGTGAGATGGATTGATGAAGGGAAGAAAGGGGAATGGGAGGGAGGGGAGTGGAGGGAAGCAGGGATAAGTATTCACTATGCTTATAAAACTAAAAAAATAAAATGTAATAATAAAAAGATAAAAAGAAATAAACTTGCATCAAAAGATCAGAAATGATACTTGTTTAAAACTGCAGCACACACAGACTAAAGCAGGTCAGTAGCATTGGCAATTTGCTAAACAAAGATTTACTCTCCATTCCAGACTGGCTGAGCAGAACTCTAGAATAAGACTCAGAAATTTGTATTTAGCAACCTGTGTAGGTAGTCTTGAGATATGCTCAAATTTGAGAACTACTGAGATAAATGAAAAACCTTTAAAAACTGTCAACTTTGAAATTAGGTAGTTATATGATCAATCGTCCTTTAAGGAAAGGTCAGCATGAAAAATAAACTGAAAGACAGTGGTCAGACATAAACAAAGCCCAATTCAAATACCTCTGTCACAAAGATTAACTTGAGTTTGGACTTTGATCATCAGACAAATATTTGAATTTGGCCTTCAAAATATTACACCATTAATT